>JAWWMU010000153.1:86945462-86960160 GCA_035048155.1 Cinnycerthia olivascens | reverse complement strand
CTAGTATTGTTCATTTTGTGTATTGAGGGGTGCTGTGTTTGTTAAATAAACAGGTTCTTTCCACTTCTCTCCGAGGAATTCTTCCCAGACCGGTGGGGGGGAGGGGCCGTGTGGGTTTGTTTTCTGGAGGGGCCCCCTTGTCCTAAACCAGGACAAAATTTGGCTGTAAAATTACAGTAGTGATATTGTAAAATTACAGTAATTTTTTTTCAGTTTTTTTAAGGATATATAGAACAGAATAATATTTTAAATACACATCTAAGCTGATAATATAAACATATAAATAGCATAAGTCTTGATTTACAAAATGTTCTGGAGAATATCTTCAAATTTTAAAAATCCTGAAACATTTTAATTTACTGGTAAATCTTTCAAGTTTTAAATTTCTGTAGAATTGGAGTAAAATATTAAAAGCTTAAAGAGAAATGCCAGGTAGAGGGAATCATTAGTGGAGAGTGAGCCCTGCAGTGCTCCCTCTCAGATTAAGATAACAGTAGGGAATCTGTTTTGAATTGCTCAGACTGAAGCAATAAATGCCAAGGGAAAGATAAGATAAATTCTTGCTAAACAAAGATACAGCAAGTGTAGGACTTTAAGACCAGCATGATAAGCACAAGAACTAACTGAGGATCACAAAGTGAAAGATTTAAAGTGTGGGATGTAAAGAGAATAAGAAATTACTATCACATTAAAACATCCAAACCAATCCACAGATTGAGCATGGACTTTCAACAAAAATGAAAAGCATTTCTGAAAATGCACAAGGAACAAATTTCAATAGAAGATTTAAAAGCATTGAGAATAAAATCATAAGCAGTGGCTAGAGCTAATTAAAGAACCTAAAGAAAGAAAGAGTCAAGAGTTGTTATAAAGGAGTGATTAAAACTGAAAAAGTGTACAGAAAAAAAAGGCTCATATACAAATAGAAATAATAGAAATAGGAAAGTGTCAAAAAAATACACACTGTAAATAATTTTCAAGGGAATATAATATTTAATAGCAGAAAAAAAATTTGTCACGGTACCTATACTTTGAAGTTTGCAATCTGAAGTTACCTTTCATTTCCATATGGTGACAATGTACATATGCTGATATATTCAAGAACCTAGTTACCTGTGTTTTATAGGTGTCTATTTCCTTCTACTGCTTTCCACCAAACTTTTATCTTTGTATTATCAGTAGATTTTTCCATTATACTCCTGTTGGCTCTGTATATGTATTGTCAATACAACTGAGATTACCAAAACAGATGTTTCATTGGCTTAGTTTGCCACTTGAAAAAAGACATACATTGTATGCCAATATTCTTTCTTCTTCTAATAGTCTTATGTGAGAGACTATTAAAACTACTGTTGCTCTGATTTTTATCTTCTCTGATTTTTCACTGTGTATGTGTCTTTAGGATAATTCATGTCCAAACCATACTAAGGTTATTGCCCTTGTTATTTTAGGAACACCACAGAATTTTATTTTCCATTCATTTCTGGGCAAGAGAATAGTGGAAATGTTTCATTAACATTTCTGTGAGGTTGTTCTTACCTACCATATACTGGACAGGGGTAGGAATCACTTTAAAAGTTAAAGCAACTTTGGGGTATTTTGTAAAACAAAAAAACTAAATTCTTCCACAATGCCTCTCCAAAATCACCAGAACTGTGGTGTTCTAACTGAATTTTGTGTATTATTTTGAGAAATTTCATGGATGCATATACATAAATGCTTCATACAGATCTACTCAAATATATGAGACAGAACAAATTTTCTAACAGAAAATAAATATCTGTATTTACCTTAAAATATTAGAAAAATGAAGTTTTCATAATGTGTGATTGTACTAAACTCCTTCCTTATACCATGAAAACTATAATCAGGGGTAGGGGTGTGAGTTTTCCCTTTCACATGAGTTGAGACTAATTATAAGAGATGCTAAGCCATACTGCCAGGCAGATGGATTAGGGATGTCTTTCTTTCTATTCCCACGGTTTTCTTAATTTTTTTCTGCTCTCCAAGAACTGAACACTGCTGCCAATTAGTGGCAATAAAATCATTCTTTATGTTAAAAGGTTTTATATGTAATCAAGTGCACTTGGACAGGAAACAAAGCTTTTGTCTTTTCCATTCTCCAAGGCTTTTCTAACTTCTCTCCTTATAATGAACCCATCTCTGCTTTCTGGTGTACTCTGCCTTCATTATTATCAGAGATGCCCAGACTTATTCATGTCAAAAACTTCCTCTAAGAGTGTTATAGGTCACAAACCTCTTTCAAACATTTCTACCTTGTCCAGGTGTATGTTTTTGTCTCTGCCTTCTCTTTAATCAGTTACTATCTATCTTTAATCAAAAAGCACTGTGCCAAAGTATTTTCCTTTTTAGCTGGACCTTTACTACTACTGTTATTACAGTGCTTCTTTCTGAGTGTCTGGTCTCTACCAAATGTTGGTCTGTGCTACTGGAAAGTGACCATTCCTCGTCCTTCAGTGATGGCTACAAAAATCCAGCTCCCTTCTAAGAGGAGCCTGCTCTGTGTACAGACTCTCAAGGCTTTGGAAGGAACTGTTCCTTGTCCACTCTCAGTCACAAAACAGATTATTGAGAGGGTTAATATGCTTTCTCTCCTGCTTTGAAAATTAGGTGTTGCTCATCTTGTGACAAACTTCTGAGTTTCAGCAAAGATCTTCTGAGGGTAATTTAAACTTTACTGAAGTCAATGGAATAATGGTGGATAGCAGTCAGATAAACTCAAAACAGGTTTATGAGAAGTAAAAGGAATGAAAACAAGCATAATTTTCCAGAGTAGATATGAGTGTCACACATAAAAACAAAAGAATGTAAAATCCTGAAGTACAGGATTCAAAGTAAGATCAGAGTCCTGAGCTGTAAAAGAACTGAACAAGAAGTACTTGAAGTTCAGTGGTGAAAGAGTAGATGCATGATTTAGTAGCACAATGAGAACATATGTATAGAATGAAGCTAAACATAAAGTCTCATATTCCTTTAGAAACTCTTTCTGGGAGAATAGATTCTAAACCTCAGGATATAGAATAATGAACAAAGGATTTAAATTTCCAGGGTCAGACATTTAAACATAATTTAAGAGTATACTTCAATGAAATTTAAATCAATGTTCATGTGGAAAATTAAGCAACCCTTCCCTTCTTTTTTATTGTAAACTGAATTTATGAACAGTATCTGAAAAACATAAAACCAAATACCTAATTTCAGTTTAACACATAAATTTCATGCAATGGAACCAAATAGATCTATCTCTGTACTAATTACGCAGAAAGATTGGAAGTGAATATCTCTTTCATTTTACATGAAGACAGTATAGAGTTTACTGGTGCTTTCAAACTTAGAGTAGTATCATCACTTTCTTCTTCAACAGAGTCCACTGAAATAGCAGAAGGAGACACTGAAGATGATGTTAGGCCCTCTTTCATAGGAAGATTTAAGCAACAGCTCTGCCCTTAACGTCATTGTGAGCCTTAGCAAACGTGCTAACTGAGCAAGTAAAAAGATGTTGCTCATTTTTTCTGTTCACACCCTGAAGTCACCATGGATTCTTAGAATAGAACTGTGGGGTTCTGATTTTAAGCACCTCTCAGAGATCTCCAAGCCACATTAAACAGTCATCCTTTGCATTCTGCTAGACCACAGTGGTGGATCCTCTGCCCACTATTTTCAGCCTTGACATACAACATTTGATTTTATGGGAGTGTTCTCAAGCCAGATCCTGGCTTCTCAAAAGATCAAAGATTATGTATGCCATTGAATACTCAGATATTCAACTAACCTTAAAAATCATTTCAATGACCATAAGTATATATAGGAATGGTTTTCTGAATGACACTGTGGCACTCACTAGCAAAATCAATCCTCAATAAAGAAAGAACTAAAACCACTGGAATGTGTTCTTAAAAGTACTGGTAAAGACTTCTTCCTCAGAAGAAACAAGTGAAAATCTACCTATGCTATAAACCAGTATTAAAAGTCTCATCAAGGTCTCATTTACTTATTTCTGTAAAAACTCATAAGGATAGAATTTGAAATTCAATATATCTGTCTTTATATAACATTTTTTTCCAATACATTTTATGTACTTGATAAATCAATATAAATACTTAATTACTATTTTCAAAATGTAAAGGACATTAAGTTATTTCACACATCTGATTTTGCACTTGACTGCATTTGTGTGAAACCTGTAAAGAGTTGGAGGGCAGAGTCACCTGTGAGATATAGACCTGAGAGTGCAGTGAAGCTTGGGTGGCTTTTGTCCCGCTTATAGAAATACTTTTCTTTACCCCCTGATAAAGCTGGCCCGTTCTGCAGGCTATTGTGTGAGGCCACCAATCACCACCTGCCCATCATTTCAAAACCCTTTGATATCTGCACTGCTTAAGAAAAAATTAAAAAGATCAGTCTCTGGGAAGCCTTCAGTGCAAGAGCTGCAACTTGCTGGAGACTTACAAAGGCCATTTCCAATACCTGGTGTGTGTTCCAATGGGGACAGGCAGAACCACCTCTCCCTGGTTTAAAGAAAAAAGGGGCCTCCCATCCCACAATATAGGAATGAGGATAGATGCCTGTGTAATGCATTCATATAGACATCTCATATACATTCCATAACAAGGTATACCTGATTTTGTTTTGTTTTCCACATTTCTATTTTTGCCACTGTTGTTTTACATGAATTAAAAGGTTTCTGTAGGGGAATTTTACAGAGTGTTGTAAGTGAATGGCATCCTGAAGAGTAAGCCAATTACTGCTCACTATTCCAAAGAACACAAGGCACCAACTGCTCCTTGATTGATTCACATATGCTTCCAAATGAAGTCAGTAGGAACTTTATCTCTATAAAGGGGAATAAACTATGCAAAAAAATGACAGAATTTGAGAAATAGAAGTGTATGTATTTATACAGTGAATCTATTTCTTTGCTTTCAAAGAATCAAACACAATATAATTTCACTTTTTACATATAAAGATAAAACAGAAAAAAGGCTTTATATCCAATCTGCATGCACTTTCATACCACCTTACATCTGTAGAACGGTGTGTAATCCTGTATAATGAAAGTGAAGGGCATCATTTTGACTCTGGAGTGTTGTGTTTTCAAAGATCCATTCTGGCAGATTTGCTTTACTTCAGCCAGTTTAGTCACACTGTGCACAGAGCATGAGACAGTCAGCTGAAGAATGATAATAATTCTTTTCCCCACAGGAGCCCAGAATATGCAGCCCCATGCCAATAAGTAGCAGCTCCCAGAAAGACAGCCTCCAAAGGGGGACAGCTGAATCCAGATTCCTTCCCATTTAAAGCACTTAGATGGTGAGAGATGGCAATATTTTCAACCGCAGTTTTCACTGTCATGCAAAGATATTTCTGTGTTTCTCTTCTTTTTGTCTCTTTTACTCTGCATTTAATTATCTGCTAAATATGCCTTTTTCCTTTTCTTTATTTTTTTCTGATGGAATTTCTTCTGTTTTTAAATGACTGAAAACCATGTAACTGTAAAAGACTGGAATAACACATCGGCACGATATTCCATGGACAGATGGTAGCTAGCCTGACCTTGTTTATCACTGGACCACATCCTGTGACAAGGTTTTTTGTAATGACTGCAGCAGTCCCAGTATCACATATCTCCCTTCTTATTCAGATTACACAACTGTCATGTCAGAGTAGCATTTTTAATTGTTGCCTTAGTATTGTACTACCTAATTCCGCTGGAGACCTTAAAAATTTTAAAATATGGATTTCAATCAGTGAATCGAGAAATTTTTGGGAAAAAAAATACCACATTCTAATGAATTATACCATTACATTGATATAGACTCTGAAAATAGCAAAACTTTTAATAAAAGGAAAATTTTAATTTTTTTTACTCCTTTCAGGTTAATAAAGAAATTTTTTAAACCTCTATTTGCTTTTTATTTGAAATGTATTTGAATTTTACTGTCCCAGAAATTTCAAGGCAACTGGATCTTCAGCATGTATAAACACATCTTTTTTATAAATTAAAAGTAAAAAAAATACCTTTCATATCACATGTTCTTATGTTCTTTTTTCACTGCTCTGAAAAAATTAAGTAAAGGTATTATTTACTATATGTAACATATTTTTTTGCTGTTCGAACATCCTCAACTCAAACAATGCATAAATTTTAAATTCAAATGACATATATCTTAATGTTTCTTTCTCTTATGTTTTTATTAGCTTTTTTGAGTTTCGGCCTCCTCCAAAATTCTACTAAGGATGAAGGAGTTCCAACAGAAAGTAATTTAAATTTATAAAATAATAATAAAACCTAAGGGAAAGAACATTTATCTTTCCTTGTACAAAAACTTCCTCTTCAGTTCAGCTGTTCCAGATGCTGCGCTTTAAAAAGAGGGAGGGCTGAAGCTCAAAAGCTGGCAGATCTTTGTGCATAGTAAGGTCAGCAGAAATTTCAGCAGACTATACTCTTTATTTTGGCAGTGTTTTGTGTGCAACCACGACCTCAGCTGAAGTCAACACATCTGCACTTTAAAAACACAGTGTCATTTTTCATCCAATCACTACTCTGTGTGAGTGAGAGATTCTAAGCTTTCTGTCAATCCATTGTTTTGGCTTCAGAGTACAGATCCAACTCCCTAGAAACTCTAATACATGAAGATTCTCTCATCAACTTTCAGGCTGGAAATAATGTATAGAATATATTTGTTTAATTATAAAAGATGAGTCACAAAAGATAATTCAAAAGATGACTCTAACAGACACTATGTCGGACAAGTTTTGTCAAAAATGTTTTCCATCTAATGTTTGTATCAAATACATATACTGAAAAGTTATATATGCAGAGCAGAGGCCTCTGAACTAACACAGTGGTGTGACAGGCTGTTCAAATGCTTTTTTATAAGATATCAGATTTTTGGGCTCCATTCTGCAGGTTCTCATCTTCAGCAGACACTCATACATCTCATAGACCTGCAAGCCCTGCAGTTCCCTTCTTCAGTCCCATGGCCTTGGTCACACAGTGATTTTCCTTACTCTCTCCTCATAAGAAGGCACAGTAGAAAGCTCCACAAACAGAACTCCTCACTTTCAGCTTTGGAACTGATGTATGGAATATTATTCTCTGTTTATGCAATCCTACTTCTGTTTTGGTTGCTTAGTTCCTCCTATCCTAGCATCCTGCTTTCATTTCTACTTATTTTGTTAATCTTTAGCTGCTCAGGCTGAAATTTCCTGTGCTGGATATGTGTCTCAAAATGGAAGGTTCTAGAAAAAGAGATTTAACAGTTTCTACATTGGAATTAGTAAAATTATTCAGCAATAATTTTACTTAAGATCCTATAATACTTTCAGATTTTTCATCAGAAAGTTTGATTTTGGTCCTGCTATCTAGATATCCAATTCTTTAAGTGACAGTCACAATAATGTTATGGGCAAAATTATATTCTCTGTAAAGAACAACATTCTTAACACAACTTATCTAGACTCAGTTGAGAACAGTTGTTAAATTATCCAATGATTACATCCTTACTGAAGGTAGTTTGTGTGAAAAGGCACCTGTCTGCATCTGGACTGTACATGTGCGATCCTACAGAAAAGATGTGCAGAATTCTACTGGACATATTGCTTGTAGGAATTAGCTTGTGGTTTATATGTTTTTAATGCAATTAAAAATTGTATTTTAATTAATTTAATTAAAACTAATTATGTGATCCATAGGGTGTTTTTAAAGGAGGAGTGGGGCCTGAGCAGTATCTCAAATCCATAATATATTGCACTTGGGGTATTGCTAGGATTGTGCAGTGAACAAAGCTGCTCAGTAGGCACACATTGCAGACATTGATTATGCAAGATGCAATATTTTGCAAGAAAATAAACTAGGAAAATTCTGTCCCATATCTGCTTCAGACTTCCTGCATGGTGAACAAACTCTCCCTCAAACTGAATGTTTCATAGCTGGCCATCAACTGTTCCTCATATCTGGTTGTAGAACACATGACCCTTGTACCTGCAGGTAACATCAGGGAGAAAACTGATCTTAAAGTCTCAAATGGCCAACCCTGAGTAAAAATCTCTAATCACTTCACCCCCAGCCCTGTTATGTGCCTAACACTTTATAAAGAAAAAGGGAGGATATAGAGAATTCTCAGTCAACCTGGGTGAAAACTTCCCCAGAGAATATTAATTACAAAGTATGAATATAATAGTTTGCAAGAGAAGGCCAATTCCATCAAAACTTTTAAAAGGAATCAGGTTGCCCTGCCCTGCATACAACTGTGGAGAATTTCTTCTAAAATTTAAAACAATAAATTTCAGGAACTTGGACATAAACTAACAAAAAAACTGGAGCACAATCGTATCTTATTGTGGTATAGAAAAAATATCGTATAACTACATTTTTCTGTAATCCAATCTTATATACAGGTTATTTGCAAATAAAAAAAACTATTAAAGTCCCATTATTCTCCCATGATCTTTTTTTTTTTTTTTAAGTGGCATGTGACAAAAAGTAGTGCATTTCTTTACCGAATCTGATTTTTAAACTATTGAATCTCAAATGGCAAGGATGTTCCTTGTCCCAATAGACTGTGCATTGGTCAACAGGCCCATAAATATGTCACCTGCTTGAGACAGCTGAAGAAAGCAGGATGTCAGGAACCACCCACAGAGACTAATATTCAGTAAGTGTTCAATCAGGGCTGAACCAGGAGTTCATTCGGGTCTCAGAGCAACAGGCAATGCTTGTTTCAGTAACAGCATCCATCTTCCATTTCTGTATAAGAAAGCAAAATATTTCTACTGGTTTTGCTGCAGGTATATGCAACTCTAGCATGAGATCTGCAAAAAAATCACATAACCTCTTGTATCACATGACTTTCATTGTTTTTTCCTACTTGAAATAACTTGTAATAATAAATAATGCTCCTTAACCAACTCTTTGATTCAGAATAAGGTACATTGAAAGTCAGTCTTTTGTTGAAAGTAGTTTCTAAAAACTTCTTCTGCACTTGTTGAATAATCCATCATTAGAATATCTCCAACTCAAATGTTACCACGCTGTGAAGGAATCTGCCTACAAGTCTTCCCAGTATATTAATACTTCCAGTTTACCCTTTTTGTTGCAACACTAAATTAAATTAAAGATTTTGTTTATTCAAATTATGTCACATAGCAATTTGGTTTAGAACTATGCAAAAAATGGCTTTTAAAGGAAAGTAATGCAAAAAATAGCTTTTAAAGGAAAGTAATACAAAAAATATTGACATTGTTCAATCAGCCATTATTATGAAAGATAAGGTTGGTAACTTCCCCATGTCTATGTCTCAAAAGAAGAGAAATAAATCAACTGCAGCTGTAGTTTTACAAAGAGAATTCATGTTTGGTTTATATTATGTTTTTATATTTACACTTATATACATATACATGTGATATCCATGTAGTCTTTTTTAAAATTGTGAGGTTTATCCTTCACATGGACATATATATATATCTGTGCTTGGACTGTACCGTGAAAATTTTAAGGGAATATCTGCACCTCCATTTTTTTCCAGTTGTGTGAATGAATATTACAATAGTTCAGTGGTGTGAGGAAGGTGACAGTTCTCTAACTATACACCTGACAGTATTTATGATTAAGCTAGTTCTGTTAAACAGTTCAGTCTGTCATAGAAAACACATCATCATTCTGAAGAGGTTAGATGAAGTGTTTTATTAAACTGAACAGAAAAAATTTGGATTATTCATCACACTAAAGACCCAAAATGTGGGTTATATAGACACAACAGCAAGCTCTTAGGCATTTGGATGAAGCCATATTTTTAAAAAGGCAAATTTATTTTTTGCTTTGCTCTATAAAGTGGTATTATTTAGATTTACCAATTGCCACCGCATATGTTCCAACTATATTTTACAATAAATACACAATTGAGAATCCTACAATAAATTATTTTATGCTTCCTTTTAAGTGCAGCTATTGGAATAGAGGATATTTTTGCTAAGATAACCTACCTGTGGGACTTCGAACCGAATTTACTTTAACAATATATCTTTAAAATGCTCTCTTACAATCTACCTGTGTATTGTTCTAGACAGCATGGATTTAGAGAACAGAAATTTGTGATTCATGAACTCACATCCTACCTATAACACAAAACATTTTTATTTGAGTGTATAATATAATCAACATAACTAAAGTCTTGACTAGCACTTTGCTAATCCAAAAAATATTTTGTCAGTCCTAAGTCTTTACACAGGAACTCTGAGTATTCAGAGGAACTTTGAGTTCATTAAGTGGGAGAAGTCATTATTTGCTTTTTATACAGCAGCTCAAAACCTCCCATTTAAATAGTTCTTCAGGAGGAAATTCTTTACTGTGAGGGTGCTGTGACACTGGAACAGATGGCACAGGGAACTTGTGGATGCCCCATTATTGAAAGTGTTCCAGGCCGGCTTGGATGGGCTGTGTGGATATCTGCTCCACCATGGTCTTCCCCATGGCCCGCAGGGGAATATTTGCTCCAATGTCTGGAGCACCTCCTGCCCCTCCAGCTCCACTGACCTTGGTGTTCACACTGGAGCTTTTCACAGCTCAGTCGTGCCCCGCAGTGTGTGGTTGGATCTGGCTGGAACTGGCTGTGTCGGGCTGGAACTGGCTGTGTCGGGCTGGAACCAGCTGTGTCTGGCTGGAACCGGCTGCGTCCGGCTGGAACCAGCTGTGTCCAGCTTGGGCTGCCCTGGCCATGGGCTCAGCTGCTCCCTGTGCTGGGCAGTTGGATCTGGCTGGAACCGGTTGGATCCAGCTGGAACCGGCTGTGTCCGGCTGAGGCTGCCCTGGGCTGTGGCTCAGCCCTGCCCTGCACTGGGTGGTTGGAACTGGCTGGAACCAGCTGTGTCCACCCTGAGCTATGGCTCAGCTGCTCCCTGTGCTAGGCGGTTGGACCTGTCTGGAGCCGGTTGGATCCAGCTGGAACCGGCTCTGTCTGGCTGGGGCAGCCCCGGCCTCCCCTCAGGAAGCCCCCTCAGCCCCCACTGCTTACCCCTTAGAGCCCGCCCTCAATATCAAGCTCAACAAACAACTTGCATTGTTTGTGAGAAGCCTAAGAAATAATAATTCAAACTTCAATTTGCTTTTTTTCAGTAGAGTTCCTGCAGTTTATTTCAATCCCAATGTCTCTTGAACTAGACTGGTTTGCTGTGGGTTTTTTATTCAAATAAAACAGCACTCATGGTTTTACTACACTATTTTTCCATTACTTACTAGAGCTTCAGGGCCTGAGAAAATTATGGTCCCTCCTAAGAACTGTAGCCTCTGTTACAAGTCAACAGATCATTTTTTATTATATGTTGTTCATTTTCATTTTATTCAGCCTAAACTCAGACTGTCCTCAGAGAAGGCCATCTTTTTCCATTTACTGTCCTGGGGAAAAAAAATTAGATGCCATTAGCATGAGTCCCTTTAGCAACCCTTTTAGCTAAAACCGAACTTGCTTGAAAGCAATCTCCATTTGTATGTATTCCTAAAACATTTTCACTGACTCATAAGGATTAGAGGCAGGTTTACTTTGGGCTGTGAATGTAAGTAACATAGCACTGAAGATGAGCCACTGAAATCCCACACTCAGACATCAATTCTTTCTCTCTCTGGAGCACTTTGGTTCCAGCTTGAGACTATGCCCAGTTTGTGAGCATAGGGCATGAAGAGGGACACCAGCGCCTGTTTGGGACTTAAAGCAATGAATTTATTGAAACTGGTTAGAAAATCTTTGCTGCGCTACTGGTTTACCCAAAGACTTCTCAAGTTTGCAGCAGTGGGACATTAGTCCTACTGCTGATTTCTCTATTTCTTCAGTCCATTATAGTGGTTTTCAATCTTTTAAGGCTCCTCACTTTAATACTAGATGTTCAGAATATGTTGAGACCAGGAGGGTATGGAATAGATAATCTACAGGTTCCTTTTTTTATATTCAGATACTAGCTGTGGATGTGGAAGTTAGTTACCTTATGTAATTGGTATTTTTCTGCTGAATCCTCAAGAGAGGCATCATCAATTGAAAGTATCTTTTTTCATTTCCCTCTGCTGTAGTGCTACTCAGCAGTTGTCCCAACAATGGCAGATTCAGGGGTTTGGGAACCAGGTAAGACAGAAAACAAAATGGTGTTGTCTTCCCAAGTGCACGGTCCCAAGATCACTAAATTTTGAAGGGAAATATAAGGAAAAATCTTTTTATTGACTTCATCCAGAGACACAACTTGACATTCTTTGATTCCAGTCAGATTTTCAATATGACTGTATTTTATTATTTTGAAAATAACATGTATAATACACTTACAATGGTCGTCAGAATTGTTGAGGGTTGTTTTCCTCTTAAACCAGTATTTTGATGCTTTTATAAAAGGAAAATTATTACTTGCTTGGATGACCTTTTCTGAGGCATATTTTCAATGCTGAAGTTATTTCTTTTCCTTCACTAAGAAAAGGTTTGATAAAATTGAATGTTTCTGGTTTAGAACTGTCGGAATGGGAAAAAGGATAGTTTCATGCTTTGGAAAAAAATGTTGAGATGCTTATTTACACTGAGTACTGTGAAATGACTTAATTTTATCTTCAAATATGTCACTCACAGAAGAGAAATTACATTTTAAAGGACAGTTGTTTAAGGAAAAAAACTTTTTGTTTGAAAAGAGTTTAAAGAGCAAGGTATAAGAGGTCCCTCAATTTCTAAAAGAAACCGTATATGCTTTATTGACATTAAATGCATGCGTATATATATGCCTATAAATAAATTCTTTATATGATATACTGGCTTGTTGTCAATTGTCCTGTTGTATAACTTTACAGCTACTCAATATATAGAAGGCAGAGCTAGAAGGAAAAAACAAACGTATTAGAGGTTATCTTATGTTTCTTCCTAAAATAACTTGACTTTTGTTGCATATAACTATGCTATGCCTAAAATATTCACATTGAAACTTCCTGACCCATCTCCAGAACATAATCTTGCTCCTGTCCTAAACAGTGACAACTATGATCATTTAATTATGTTGTATATCTTATTAAGACTGTTACAACAAATTATTAAAGCTACCAATTGCATCAACTATTTCTGTTCCAGCATTTCCTAATTTCTGAGTTTTCTACTTTGTAGTTTTATCATTGTTTTACCAACCTGCTACAATGTTTTGTGCTTAAACTGACTAGAGTTTAGAATTACAAAGCTGCTATAAATTTTCTTTAGCTTGGTTTTTTACATAGCAGTTTTTTAGTTCATAGAAGTCCCTGGTGTATACAAAATCTGAGAATGTGGCCTGAAACCATGTAGTGAGTTACTTCAGCTAGAATGTCTCATATTGGAAGTATGGGATAAAAATAACAGTAAGATATGAAATAGTTTGGATAAATAGTTTTAAAATCTCAGTTTTGCATTATTTATACATACACTAAGCATCTTATTTTTCCTCTTTGAAGATCCTAATTCTACTTTCTATGATCAACCTACATTACACTTTTTTCAAGCTTCCTATTTTTAATGGAATAATATCTTAATCCTGCCTGAATTCTTCAAAGTTTTTTCTTCTCTTTAAAATTCCTTTCAAATTATGTATTTCCCAATCTCTGCCACACTGACATATCTTTCTATCTGAACTCACTGTCAAAAACATGTAACTGAAATTCCATCCCATTAAAGTCAAAGGAAGATTTGCCATTGCTTTTGGTGACTACACTGGGTTCATCTGTGATGCATGCAAAGGAAAAATAAGCAACTGCATGAGACTTTTGGAAACCTTCTTTCGTCTTGCATCTTGCATAATGTCACCTATCTCCATGCCAAGCCATGCCTCGTTTACCTAGATAAGACTAGCACAGTTTTAGCTTTGGTGTAATTATATAATGGATTTCAAGTCTCAGAGAAGCAGGGTTGCTTAATTCTGCCAGTAAAGTATCTTATCCATCTGCTATACATTTTATAAAGATATGAAATGACTGATCCATATGTACCACATGTTCCTTACAAATGTATAATTCCACATTTAGATGCAAAACTTCACTGAGAGAAAAAACAACTTCAGACTTGGGTTTTGATCACTCAGACTTTTCTACTGAAATGATTTTGATAAGAGTAAATTGCTTTTCTCTGGTGGAAGTATAATTTTCTGCAGTATGCTTTGACTTGGAAATAGTGAAAAAAACAAGAGACTAAAAAGAAAATCATTTTAGTCTACCCAAGGACCATATTCAGCAAAGCAGTTAATCACATGCTAACATTAAAAAAATAAAAATAATGGGCAGACATGTAAAGTTTCGTATACTCAGAAATATTTTGGTGAACAAGGGGCACAGTGTTATTTTAGCCTATGTTCATTTATACAGAGGTTATTGTGGCCAAAGAAAGTGCTTTATGATGGGAATTATTAGTGCATGGCTGTTGCAATAGATAGTTGGCAACAGACAGGCCTGCAATAATAGTCATAAAATATGCAGTTTGACTCCAGTTTTGAACTCCATTCAAACAAAGCAATTCCTGGTGAAGAAAATTGTAAGTAATTTTTTTGGTACCCATCTGTCAAAGGTACTGTTGCAATATTCACAAAAAGATAATCACTTCTATGTAAATGACAATAATCATTTGTTTTCCTATTTATTACTTTTTTAATGAAAAAACACATATGACATTCTAAAAGCTGTATTAAGTTTCTTATATTC
>JAWWMU010000153.1:86906895-86927875 GCA_035048155.1 Cinnycerthia olivascens | reverse complement strand
TCTCCAATCCCTGGTCTGTGTAGAAATACTATAAATTTAGAGTCAAATGTTTTTAATAAACAGTTCTATAGTTCTCAACCTTCTCAAGAGAGTGTGTCGTGTGTGTGTCCTTACGTCTCGCACAGCGACAGGCAATTACTAAAACCAGGAAAAGAGCCTTCAAACAAATCTAGAAGGTCACACTTAATAACAGACTATAATAATATAAAACATCTAGAGCAAGGGTTTAGTGGTTGTGAAAGTAAAAAAGGAATATATTGGCATAAATTTTATACAAGTATTAAATTCAATGTGATATATTCTAAGATATGGTAAAAACACAAGAATATAATTAGACACCTGAAACTGGCAATTAGTCACATTTTACTCTTGGATTTAAATGCATGACTCGTATGTAAAACTAAACAAATTAAAATATCTCTCTTAGTATTTAAATAGAAGGTATATCTGATATGGCAGTATAGACAATAACGGCAGTGTGAAATAAAAAAGGAACAAATGACAATTCTTCTCTTCTCTACTTATCTCCTCACAGTCTTTTCAACATGAAGGAATTTATATATATTCACAATAATCCCTAAAGTACTGAGATCAAAGACATTGTTTAGAAGTAAGAATTATACTACTGTAGGTCTTAAAGTTTCCAAATAAGAACAGAGTTCAATTCTTAGGTAATTTAGAGATTTTGTTGGTTGGGCTTTTTTTCTTTTGAGTAAAAGTACAGATTAACAGAGAATGGCGCAAACATTCTTCAATTAAATTGTGTGGCAGTGCCTTTCCAGCTATTTTCACAAATAGTGAAAGGTCTGCAGGTTAATTACTTTCTACAACATGATTATAACAACAGTTCTGCCCTGTAGCTGCTGGTGTAACCTCTACATCTGCCTTCCTACTCTTCAGGCACTTCAAGGAAAGTTTTGCTGAATGTGTTGGAGGTAAATATTCAAAACTAGGTTTGTAGAATTATGGTGAGTATGGCTATAGCTTTAGGATTACTCATAAAAAGTTTTTAAAAGTCTTAGTTAATTCGAACTTTTGTGGCAGCATTGCCCCAGCTCATGACAATCTCTATCTCAAACTGCTTAAAGGGGAATAAAGTAAGTTCTGGAATTGTGAATAATTTGACACATATTGAACAACTCCATCTACTGTCCTTAAATAGGCGTAGTAGAGCCAATTACTGGGCAGTAGATGGAAGCCAAAGGGGCTGCAAACATAGCTCCAATATTTATTTAGATTGTGAACGGCCATGAACGATAATGTCAAGTAATTGTGTTTTGCTGAGAGTCTCTCTTAGCTAGGATACTGTAGTAAAAAATTATTTGTTTGAAGGGTTATAACACAGATGTGGTGGTGTTGTGGTGAGTTTAAATTCAAACAAAATGCTTATTTCTCGCTGATAGTAAGATTAGAAAAATCAACCAGCAATAAGAAAAGCTTTGAAATCTCAGTCTTTTTTGTGATCTTTTCTTGTTTCTCAGTTCCATCATAAAAAATCTGAAGACAAATTACACTTTCTCCTGCAGTTAGAGAGCCCCATTATCTTCTACTATTGGCCTCAGCATGTCCTAAGCTACAGTCTTGTTTCTGCTGTGTAACTGAATGGCTTCATAAATTACAATTTAGGTACAATTCTACTGATGATACATGTACCAGAAGAAATAAGACTTAACTAAACCCTTTCTGAATGTGAGTTACCAGCAATAAAAAAACAAGGATGGGGAAAAAAAGTACTTTTTCTTTTTTTTTCTCAGCAAAGGTAGATGTAATTTTAATATAAACCTGAACAGATGAGTCAGAATAATAAAAACACCTGCCATATCATAAGTCTCCACATATATAGATTTAATTGTATAAACCTGATGCTTTACTTTCTAGAAACATAGTTATTTTCCATTTAATAATATATGTATTTTTATTAATGTATATTCTTTTTTCTTTCTTCAAAAGATACGGAGCATCTAATTTATTAGGAGATGGAGCATTTTGTTTCATTTTTTAATGGTATAATTAATAACTATTCTGTTGAATTATCTTGTTAAAAACAGATTGTTCCAAGTCTAATATTATAATTACAAACCAACATTTCAGTTTATATTCTCAGAGATTATTTCCATTTCTTAGCGCTTGTTGTTTTTGGCAAAAAGTCTCACAACACAAATGACAGTCTACTGAAAACAGACTTTCATTTTGAAGTTCTAATAAGGGAGGCCCAGATTTTTCTTTCATTGCACCTCAGTGTTAGGACTGAAATATTTCTATTTTGATTTTGCTAATGAGCCCATGTGTGCTGATAAGAGCAGCAAGTCACACTTTTATTCTGTCCACATAGTGAGAGGTCCAGATATGTGAATCTAATTTTCCATGTTTTCCTGACTCTAAGCCAAGACAGATATTTGCAGCAATTTCTATAGCCACACAGCAGAAGAGGAGGAAAATGGTAAAAGCCACAGTAGGGAAACAATCCATTTCCCCAGCTGGAACTGAGGAGATATAGTGCCCTGATAATGCAGCTAAACAGTTTCTACACTGAATCTGGCCATTGTCCAGAAATCTACAACTAGGTTTATGGAAGCAGAATTCAGTTTGAGACTAACATAGGAGTGGGATTGAGTCGAGGGTTAAAATACATAAATTTGTGCTACATCATATATATATATATATATATATATATAATTGTGCCTATATTCCATTAAATTCAATAAAGATTGGTGCCATGATTTGGTTGAACACCTGCGTGTGTTCAGGGCAATTTGAGATTATAAGAGATGTTCAGGATAGCCAGACTCAGGTGGCAGAAATGAGGCCCTTTCTGGAGCAGTGGTCAGAGGTCAGATGCCCTAATGTAGGAGTAATGAAGTGGCCTTGAATGGCACCAGATGTTGAGGTTTAGTCAAGAGAATCTCACCCCCAGTCTGCACAGCAAAGGGAGGCACAGACATCCTTTTCTTTATCTCTTCCTCTCTTGAGCTTTCCCTTTCTCCCTTTCACCTTCTTCCTTTTCTGTGTCAGAGAAGAAAAATGGCTTTAGATATGGCAGCATGCAGTCATTGTTGAAACCTCACTTGTGTTCTCTAAATGAGTCAAAGGTGAGAAAAATCAGTTATATTAGTCTGTGACCCACAGAGGAGTCATGCAATATCCTGTCATCCGAAGTGTTTCTGCAGTATCTGTTTTTTGCAGGACAACTACCTGAATGATGTAGGTTGATTTTGACTGGCTGCCAAATACCCAGCCATCTCCTCTATTACTCCACTTTTCAACATGAAAGGGGGAGAAAACAAGCTAGGAAAGCTCCCTTACCAGCTACTGTCATGTTCAAAATAGCCTTGACTTAGGGAAAATTAATTAAATTTATTATCAATTAAAAAAAATTAAAGTGGAGTGAGATGGTGAGAAACAAAGAAAAAAACCACCCCAAACCTTCCTCCCTCCCTCCTTCCCTGGCTTAGCATCATTCCTCCATTCTCAACTCTACTTCAGGATTCATTACTGCATCATTTTTAGTCCTGTCACAATTAATTACTTTAGCTGGCAATTTGAAAGATTCTCGATATGTCATTGAGAGAAGCAAACACTGTAAGCAGTTTAAATGTTCTGGGCTCTTGAGTGCCTGAGAGTGATTGCACAGACAAACATAAATTGTTCTCAAATAGTGAAATTTCAGCAGTCTAGGAAGAGAATAAAAATTTTATTTTCTCTCATGTAATAGTCCGTATTCCAAAGCTACGGTATTCCTTGAAGAATGAAATATATTTCTGTATCTTGAGAGTCTGCATTGATCCAGGATTCTTCAGTGAGTGTTAGTAATTCAACCAAAGTCTTGGACACTGCATCTGTCCTTTGGGTCTCTGATTTAGCTTGCAGATGCACAAAACTGTTTATCAATTTGTAAAAGAAGAACAGTGTTTTATTTACTTTGTAAAAAAATTTCCTCATAGAGTGCTTTTAGGCAAAATGTATAATTTTCTCTCTCCATCTCTTTGCTCAAGCTCTCCTCCTTCTGGCCATTTTTACACCAGGTGTGGGGAACATGTGAAAATAATAATCTTTTCCAGGGGAAGACAAACAGCTCAATACATCTTCAATTAAACATTATCATCTTGAAAACTTATAAAGGCTTTGTTTTTTTCAACTTTTTCTTGTGCCCATCTGATGGTCTCTCATGGCCACAAGATTTAATCTACTCCTCCTCATTATTCCTCACCAGAGGTCATAATCTGGATTTTTGATATGATAATTTGATAATTATTTTCACAGCAAGAAATTTTGATGCCAACAGCTCATCATGATTTAGGTTAGAAAAAGTATAAGAAACAGTTGAATTTACAAAAATTGAAAGAGAGAACTTATTTACATGTAAATACCTCAGTAATAAAAATGTATAAACTAAAGGTTTCTACCTTAACACAAAATGAGATGTACTGCTCCAAATTACCTTTCAGCATGAATGAACTTTTCAAGTTTCACATCAATCAAAAGCTAGTGTTCCATTTTTTATAAGTAAATTTTTGTAGAAATTTAAATTCTCAGAAGAATTAATATATTTCTAATAACATTAATATAAAACTTCCATAAATTGTGTTAAAAATAAAAGTATAGTTATGCATAACAAAAATAACAAGAGTAACGTATAGACTAGTGCCGTGGAAATCTTTATCTTTTACACTTACACTGTACATACATTTTCAAATATGGGAAACACTTTAGTGTGTATGCCTATGGAACTCTCTAACACAGTACCATACATTTATAGTACATTTTCACTAGAGTAGCTACAGATTTCAAGTGGTTTTTCCAGATCATAGAACTCTTTCCTGATAAGTGGTTCTGAAATACCACAGAATTAGGTGTTTTCACAGCATATGCAAAAATAAAAAATATACTCATTTAAAACCCTGGAAAATATAGTCATGTTTGTGTTTGTCTTGGACGCCAGGTAATACTGGAATATACAGGAATGAAAGAACTGGTTAGATTGTTGCAGCTACTGTTTTAAAGGAGTAGCAACCAAGTTCCTATTGCAATCTGACACAAAAGCTCTGCTTAATCTATGACCAATTCAAGCACAGTTGCTTATCAAATTGGAATAATAAATGATATGGTGGCTTTATATTCAGTGCCTAAGAAGTGATTCAGAAGGCAATTCTTTGCTTATCAAAACACACACCACATTATACTAAATATTGATTGACTCTCTGAACTAAATTAAAGAATGGCTGAATCAATCAGGATGATACACAAGTTACTGCCTTTCTAAGAAAAGAAGGCATGCTGAGCATCAAAATACAAAAAACCTTCTGCCATCGAATAATTAATGTGGGATGAGATTGTGTCATAAGGGATAACTTCTGGGGTAGTATTTTTGCTATTTTCACAGTCATCAGAGCCTTTCTGTGTCATTTGCAATGATCAACACTTGCTGAGGGGCCCCTCTCCTAAGGGACATCTCAGGACATCCCTTCAGTTCTCTTTCCCGAATCAGGACTTCCAAAGTGGATGCTACTGTGCCAAGAAGAACTGCATCACTCAAATGTTAAACTGCACCATATAATCTCTCTCTTTGAATTACTTTGTCACTCTGCAGGTGAGTACAGAGGAGATTCCAGGGAAAGAATGTACACAGACAGGGAACCCATCTTGCAACCACCATTCCACCACTACCACCAGCCCCTGACCCAAGCTGGCAAAGCCAGGAATGCCAGCCCAGTGAGGGAGTGTCAGGACAAGTCTGTATGAGTTCCAGTTTAATGGAAAATCTTCAATTTTCTGAACTATTGAGTGTGGGGGGGAAATGTAATAATAATGAATTGCAAGCACTTATTCAACTGACAACAGCAGCTTAGTTTCAATTATTTATAACATTTCATAATGTGCTAATAAATGTTCTTTAGTAGCTTGTCTTGAAAATGTAATGAAGTCTTAGTAAAATAAAACCTCATTAAAGCATTCAGCTATTAATTCTGTGTTGACAAAAGGAAAATATAGTCTGTTTTTATGAGCAATGTGTTTCTCATATCTCTTCTATGGTATTCATCTGTTTCAATTCTTTATTGGCATTGCTTCTGACTTTTCTGAGTTTTAAGTGTATTATATTTCCCTTACTCCAAAGGAAATTTACACCTTTTTTTTTGCTGTGCCTGTCAAAATCTCTTGATCTGAAGATGAAAAAGAAGAATTTATAATATCTTGAAATTAACTTCTATCTCTCCTTATTGCCAGTTCCACTACACTTTTCTTGAACTTATCAATGAAAGAAAAAAAGTAGCATAGACACAAATAGCTCCTCATAGGATTGTGGAGTTGGAACTAACTTTATATAGGCGTCACAGATCTAATTTCATATTCAAGTTAAAATTTCTAATGTCAAATGCATTTCAAATGTATTATGCCAGCAAACCTTCAGTTTGAATGTTCAAGTCAGGATTTATGCTGGGCTGCCCTGCCTTAGAGCACTGTCTTAATTTTCTAACTATTTGTTGGATGCCTGTATATAATCTTGGAAGAATTATATAATCAATTCTTAAGAAAAAAAAAACTATTTGGGGTGACACCCTAAAAAACTTTAATGTAAACAGGGAGCAGACAAATTCAGCAAATAGTAAGGATTAAACAGAAAGTGTTCTGCTTCTCTTTAGCATACCTTAGATTCTCTTTTCCATCAAGATCCATGACCTGAGGGTAATAGGCCTATACCTATTTTTTGGAGGACAAGGTCAGAAATCATCTAATTCTTTAAAGCAAACAAACAGAGGTAAGAGGTAAGACAATGCCTAGATTTTCATGATGCTGAAAGTCTGGTTACAGTGAACTATGGTAATACTTTATGAGTTAGTTATATTTGTCATCAGTTTGTATGTTATCTCTCTGATGTTTTGAAGTCCTGCAGGAGCATTGAACACCTTTCACCATATAAGAGCATTTTGTCAAACTCTTTTTCTGTCCTGTGTGTATAAAAGTATTCCCTATTAATACCACTGAATGGATATGCTGTTAGCAGGACAACAAAAACTGAAAAATCACATTCTGTTGTGAATGCCTGCTGTACAACCAATTCAAAAGGCTGCATATATAGACTAGATAGACTCCTCAGGGGCTGTAGGGCCATCCTCCTCCTTTGAACTCTACCACTGCACTTCAGCAAAATCTCATACCCATTACCTTTTCTATCTGCTAATTGTACACTTTCTTATCACTCTGGATAAAAGCAATAAGGCTACATAAGGCTCTTCTGCCTCTTTTGTTTGAGTACTACAAGCCACTTTCAAATCTTAAAGTAGGAAAATGACACACAGTTTAGAGCCTTGGTATAATACAGAAACATACTTAAAAGGCCTTTCTGTAGAGGTAAAGCTTTTGTTGTGTATAACAGCTACCATGTGTGCTCGGTTAATAATCACATTATTCATACCTTCCCAACAAGAAATGAAGAAGTTTTTGCCTGCTTAAGGAATATTAATATAATTATAGATTCTCTGTGCTTCAAAATAATGTATAATCAGTCAATGTAATATTCTCAAATAATTTAGTAAATGCACAAAGATCAGACATTTGATGATACTGGAAGCTCAGCAGTGGGTAAAATTGATTGAATGCACTTTGAGCATGAATAAAAGGGTTTATGATTTATTGACTCTTTGTAGATTAATCTGAGACCTCATTAAGCAATGAAGCAGAATAGTAAACCTGATTGGAAGGAATGTTAAAAATAGTCTTACAGCAAGGAAAAAGAATTAGCTCCCACTTTTTGACATTAGGTATTTTTGGCAACTTTCAATGACCTTGAAAGGTAACACCTGTAAGCAATGGAGGGAAGCCCAGTGTTCTTTGTGTCAGATTTTCTAAAACTTATATTTCCAACTACAAAGAAAGCATTGAAAAATTATCAAACAAATAATAAAATAAAGAAAAAAATAGTTATTATTTGGAATTATATGCATCACTCTTTTTTAAATCATTAAAAATTCATCCACTTATGGCCAAATTTAGTATCTTGTATTTACCGATCCAGTTTTCCCTGCTATGTGATTGTTTTACAGTTTGTTAGATAATTTGATTTTGATACATAACACCGATTACTTGATATTTGCTATGTAGATCTGATTTTTGTAACTTGAGGATTTGTTTCTTTCACATTAAATCACAGGTCTATTTTGCTTTCAGTGGACAATAACAAGAATGAAGGTTATTTTTCTGCTATATTCACAAAAGGTGGTTAGAGCACACACAGATCTTTTGTCACTGTCCAATGAATTTTAGATTTTAGCTTGTTTACTCAGCTTGTACTGGTCCAATAGAAAAATATGTAAGACAAATCCCTTGTAACTAGAAATTTGGATATCAGGATCCTAAGGACAGTCATGCAATAATAGTTGTTAAAAATGTTCATGATAAATAAACCTTTTATATTCTCATAATGTTGCTGTAGGGACAAGTGGTGAAACACTTTTACTGTGCTGATAGTTAAAAACAATCCTCACTATGTGTGCGTGTATATTTATGATATACAAGAACATAATATACAAAATAATACCTAAGAATTACACCCATAAAATACAGAGTGGGAGTATTCTACCTGGGCTGATAGATTCAGAATTCATGAAGGGACACAACATGACTCCCAAAACTCCAAGCAAGAAAACAACTGCTCATATTTCCTTACTTTATTTTATACAGAATATTAAAGAGGCTTGCAGGAGTCCTTACCCTGGAAAGAAATATTGTTCAAAATCTTAGATGATATATCTTTCTACTAGGTCACCTTGACAAATAACAATTTTCTTTGAGAAGTTGATGCTCTTCATTTGCATTAACAAGTGATATAAAGCAATGTAATCTTTCAGTTTCTTTTACTGGAAATTTTTAACTCAAATTTTGATTGGAAAAAAAGGCTATCACCAGCTACTTCATGATGATTCAACAAAACAATATAACATACAGCTATATGTGTGAATGTTGTCTGTGAAAGAAGAATACAGTAAGTTTGCAAAGACAGCAGTAAAAGTTGACAGGTTATGAAGGTAATGTTTGAACACAAGAATTTAGAAGTTCAGAATAATTTTTATTTTACTCAGGAAAGTTATGAGGGATTCAGACAAGAGGAAGAAAAAAGCAGAAATCTTGAAAGACATCCCTTTAAAAAGTTGGAAAATCAATTAAACTCAAAGAGACTAACCCAAGTGAGAAACTGTTACAAATGAATTATTTGCTACTTTACATGAAAAGACAAGAGAGAAGAAGAGCAAAAAAGACAAAGAAAATTAATATGGAAAAGATGAGTAAGCAAAGCCACGGAGTGAAGACTGAATCACTTCGTGGTAATGGCTATATTCAGGTATAGGATAAAGTGTCCTGCTTCTACAGGATTAAATATCACTGCAATCCTCAAATTCTAAACCTGGCCTCTGGAAAAAGACACTTGATTTGTAAATCAAATATTTATTGCTTATTCTTATGCAGATTTCTTGAATTTAGGGAGTGGATGACAAAGGAGGACTTCACTGTTTTTCTTTTTTTTCTCATTTCCTTAACATAAAGTAACTACCATCAAGGATAGTGCAGTGCTAAAATTATTAATATGAAAGATATCAAAGAAATGTTTAAGTTTATTCTAACTAAAAAAATCACTCTTTTTGACTAAAAGCTGTCAGTGACAATTTCTAAGCTAAGATGACAATGGGTGTGCCACCCCTACAGGCTCCCACCAAGAGCCATCTCTCCGTATTTTCATATTATTTACTGTTTTGTTACTTCTTAGAATAGAGGCAGTAAACAAGATGCCTAAGAAGTCTGTCCCAGGCAGGGATACATGATTTTTAAGTTGTAATGATTATTATTTCTCACCTTTTTTTTCTTTTTCCTTTTTCTGAAACACTTCATAGTCTGGATCTCTGCAATCACATGGGAGAGAACAGGAAAGCAGAGGGGCAAATGTAACCAGAGTATTCTCTCTGAACTACTTGATCCAGTTGAAGGAGTCCCTGCTTATTGCAGACTATATTGCAAATTATTCTATATTTCTATGGAAATATATTTGTGTGACAATGCACTGGAGTTCTCATATCTTCCAACAACAGGAGTCATCTCATACTATTTCAGTGTTTGTATTAAAAAGCTGTTATTGGAAAATCTCAAAGAAAAAATGGGCAACACTCCTACCATTTGCCTGAGGCTATTTTAGTTAGTATATCTAGATGTAATTGGTATGATACCATAAATTAAAAGCAATAGGCATCTCAAAAGTTGCTGAAAAGAAAATAAGTAGTTTGATATTAAACTAAAACCAAATAATTTCAACTTTACTTTTCTATGGGACTAAAATGGCAACATGGCATCATTGAATTGTTGTTACAAGAAAGAGAGAATTCCACTAAATTATTATTTTTTAGGTGATCCTGAATACATTATCTTGCAATCAGCAACTTTAACTCTATGTTAACCCTAGTCAGTTGGCTTCTGCCACAAACAGAGGCAATATCAGCACTCAAAGTGCACAGACCATTGTGATACAAAGATAATTCAGACTTCTAAATCATGATAATATTGAAAGGAATTTCAATTATCATTAAACATAGTGAAAACAAGTAATAATGAAAAGGATTCAGAAGAATATTCTGTACAACATTAATTCCTCTAAAGTCATATTTCAGTGTCCTATTACTGTCCTTTTAAATGCCTGGTCCTTTTGGGGTAGAATTAATCAAATCCCTGATCTCAAGGTGAGCTGAGGGAAAAGGGATGATTCATTCACTTTTACCATAAAAACCTAATGTAAGCTAGAGAAGTTTATAATCCAATGGAGAAAATCCATATGTGCATGTTGTAATGGTTCAACAAAAACCAATGCATTATTCATGACTATTTTGGATGGGTAGCCAAAGCCTGGTCTAGATGATATTTAAAGTTCTGAATACCTTTTTTAAACAGAAATTATTGGAAACACCTAAATGGAACAGATTCTATGAGAAAATGTTGGCATGAAGAAATTGAATACTTTCACATATAATGCTGAACCAAGAAGATTAGAAATATACAAATTTCAACATATATTCAGTATAAAACTTTATTACACACCAGCACATGCATTGAGGCAGCAGAAAAGGTGAAGAGTGAAATCTGCTCTGCTGAGATTCTTTCCGTGTTTATTGGTTAGCACTTCTAGTGTACCTATGGAGACCTATTCATTCATTCTGTGTCCTTCCTGATTTGCACCCTTAGCCAGAGGATATCTCATCAATAAACCAGGTAATTGTTTTGCATTAGTTGGGAAAAGTAGTTGGTAGTTTTAATTTCAGTAACATTCTCAAGTATCATGAACATAGATGCAAACTACAAACAAATAACCATCTTATTTCAAACTTCTTTATTCTTTATTTTGTTCTCATGGTTACAATGAGGACTTTTACTAACATCATAATTATAAAATATACATCCTGTTGGGGAAATATTTTTCCTTCTTTTAATGTTTTACTTATAGGCTTTAACAAGTTTATGGATATCAGCCCCCAGTATTATGATACAGTTTTAATTTAGAGCCAGATGACCATTATTGCATTGTAATTCTTTCCTGCAAATTTATGGAATCATAAACCTCATGGTGTTTTAGGGATGCTTTCAGAAGGAAACAGCGGGAACAACAAGGGAAATGTTGGAAAGAAAAGCATTACTGGATTCTGTAGAAGTTTTTTCTGTTTTGAGAGAATGTCTATGCAAGGGAATGATAATCCTGGGATATAGCATATTTTGGGCAATATTGTTGTAAGAGTTGCCGGTATTCCATGCTAACTTACTCCTTATATGGCTTACACTTGTCATTCCATGCTTCTCTTTCCTGTTAGCAAAGTTTTATGCCAAGAGTTTTCTGCTGTGCCATGACTTTCTAATGCATTGGAAAGCAACTTTAGGTTCACCATAGATGTCTCATAAATTTGTCTTGCAATAAAATGCACAAGAATGTGACTAAGATGCTGTTTATTTTGATTTATGGGGTTGGCCTGTCTTAGTAGGTTTTTTACACATATTATGCCTGATAATTTAGGATTCTTTCTGGACTCAATTGTCTATTTAGACATTATATTGCCCAGGTACATACATGTGTAAAACAGAACTCTAGGAAGTTTATATCTTGTTTTCCCTCAAAGTTAGTAGCATAGAAAAGGATAAGAAATGTAACATAAAATTGGACCTTGACTATAAAAAATTTGGTTTGATTTTGAGAGTGGTTGCATTTATATCAGTAGTAAAAATATTATAAATTTATTTCCACATTTATAGTATTGTTCTATGATCATCTATAATCTTATGTGACTACCTAAAATGTTTAGACAGGACATCAATCATTAACTCTAAGAAGGAAAGTATTTCCAGGCAGACTTTCTGAATTTAGAAACAAGATAAAAGCTTTATGACTCAAAGATAACAATCAAATGCCTTTTTTTTTTGTTTTTTTTTTGTAGCCACAAGCATTGTATTTACTCAAAGGACTGTAATGATAAAAGCAAATATCTCTTACAGGAAGCTAGGACAAAAGCTGTCAGAGAACTGGGTAGTAAATAGCCCTGAAATTGTTTTCTCTTCTTCATTGCAAAAGCTTAAGGCAAAGAATGTTTGACCTTTTACAAATGGAAAGGTTTTCTGCAGGTTATGGTGCTGTGTTGAGTGCTGCTGGTCATGATGCAATCATTACGAATGGTGAAACTATGGCTGCTGGCACAGAGTTCTGCAAAGGAGGATTTCTAAATCAGTGACATTTGCTTGTATCACTACCCCAGAAGTTGGAATATGTTTTTCTGCTTCCTCCATTCAGCTGTATTGCGAGTTTTTTGACAGGCGTTACAAATTAAATAGTTTGATTGTTCTACGTGAACCGGAAAGTGTAAAGGGGTCAAGGAGAGAAATGTGAAATACAAGCAAAAAAGTTGCTCTTAAACCTGTGATATCTACACTCCATTAGTTTTCACCTTGACATATTAATGAAATATGAACAATATTTCTATTCAACCTTATATTACAACTTATGAATATTTTAATGAATGTCATATAACCTGTAGGCTAAATTTTGCTCCCATTGAGAACAATGGAATTTTTTACAACTGCTCTCAACAGACTAAGACTTGACTCCACTGTACAGTTAATTTATATCTTGCCTTTTGCTAAAAATTCTTGTTTGGATCCTAGTTTCTTTCCACATAGCTGGTGTGTACATAACTAATTCATTAATGTCAGCTTGAGATTTTTTTCATTTCCTCATGCTTTCTTAAATTTCATTTTTGCTGTGACCACTATAGAAGTCAAACAACCAGGTTGTGCAACAGTGGAGAGTATTCGAGTATACATTTATATGTACCCTACCACTACTGGGAATTATAGACTCATTAAGTATCTAATAAATTGTCAGGCAGAGCTTCTTTTGACTTTTTTCTGTTTTAACCATAGTTTTGTTATGTTTACTCTAGACTTGCAGTGGAAACTCACGGGAGTGAGACACTCTGTGTTACATGAGCCTAATCCTTAAACTGCAGCACAAGTGCTATCATAAAAGCTCCATGGTGGTGAAAAAGCCATCTTAGTAAAAGGTAAATCCAGGAATATTTTAACACACTACGAAAGATGGTCAGCTGAGTCCATAGAAATGTGCTGTTAAAAATATATGAGAACTGATAAATTTCAATTTTCTGTCATAATAGTTTATCGACTATTTATTTTGAGAAGCGTTTGTGAAACCATGAGTGTTTTTCTGGTTTCTTGCTGAAAGTGATTCAGGATTCACAAATTATGCATCTAAGTCCTCCGAATAACCCTATCAGATAGTTTTGCTTAGAGCACTAATTTCACCACTAAAGACAGAACTCATTATACCCTTCAGTGAAAAAATGTCCTTTAATGTTTACAGAGGAACTCTGAAAGAAAGATATTTATTGACGAGTTCACATAGTAGATACTGAAGACTAATCCTCACTAAAACACTCAATAAACTAATCAAATAACTGAAAGTCAGATGGGGAAATGTTGTATCTTGCTGACCTCTGTGGTTTTTTTGATTAGTTTTTATACTGTATCTTGTAAGTATTTTTCCTCTTACATCTTGTTTTGTCATCACCTCAACAACTATATTATTTCTGGCTTTTCTTTTTTTACGTGGTTTTATCGTGCTAACTCCTTAGCAAAAACATCCTGATCTGAATTAAACCTTAAATCAGGAGCAGCAGGAACTCACAACTGAGGTTCACCTGGTGAACACGATATATGCCAGAAAAGCCCCTGAATATACATATACAAAGTTCACTGGAAAACTGTTCCACCTGTCCTGAAGTATGACAGATGTTCTATTGTAAAATTTTAAAACCAATCACAGTTGGTATGTAAGGTTAAGACCAAACCTGGTTTTGGTTCAGGTCCTTGGGGTTTTTTTGCCATTTCTTCTGAGGAAGGTGTTATTTTGAACATTTTAATTTAACAAAGTAGGCTGACTATTTGGTTAAACTAGGTACCTGAAGTCAGTCTATAACACAATATTTTATATGTGTTAGAGATTTATTTTCAATATTAAAATATTTGTTTGGGATTTTATTTTATTTATTTTCTTTCAATAGAATGCATCCTGATTCAAATATACTCTCTCTATTCCTACAAAATTTGTCTTAGGATGTATTTGTACTGCTATGGTCCAAGTTCTAACTGATAAAAGCTTGCTGAGAAATGGATGTGAGTAATGATGAGAATTATCTTCTATACCAAAACTTAAAGAAAAGATTGAAACAGTTGACATCCTCTGCGGCTGCATTTGCTCTAGGCATCTCAAATCTGAAAAATGAAAGAGGTAAAAATGACTATAATTTACATAAAATGCATATAGAAACCTTAGCCTGTCAGTGCCTTGGCAGAGAAGTTTGTGAGTTTTAACCCCTACGAAAAAATAATAAAAAAACTTATCTATTATCTCCTCAAATGTCATCATTTCTTTCTACTAAGCAATTGCAGAAACCTTGCCTTGAAAAATAAAAAATAACCTAATAATTAATTCAATATTTAAAAAATATTTTCTTATGCTATTTTAGATGAACCTTTAGAAAAAAATTAATATAGTTTAAAAATGTCCCTTCTGAAGAAATACCATCCATTTAAGAAGCAAATTTGAAAGACTCTAACTTATTGTGCAACATCTGCTGCCATCAAAAACATCAATTTTGCTATATATATTTTCTGGAAGATCATTAAAATCTAAATATCACTATAGAAATAGAATTCTGTTTACTTCTTCTAACTTTAATATGAAAATAAATCCTTCTCAGAGGAATCTTAATGTAGGTTTTTTACAGAAAATGCAGAATACATTTTGTTTACGTCAAGGATGAAAGAATAATTTCTCAAGTTACTATGTACAAACTTTCTCTTCTCTGTAGCATTTGAAAACTCCAATCAAACCCTCCTGAAAAAAGTCAGTAAGATTAGGCAAAAATGATTGGAATAGCCTCTAAGTATTTTTCCTGAGAGAATTCTGTAGTCACTCACTTTGTTATTTTTTTTGATATGCATTTTGATTTCCATTCCCAAAAGCCACTTGAAAAAAAAAAAAAAGAAAAAGAAAAAAAGAGTGTTTTTTACAGCAACATATTCGCCTAGGATTTGAGTTTTCAAATGATATATAAACATTAGTAAATACTTGTTAGCTGCATTGGAGCGTCTTCTAAGATAAGCATTAAGATGTATTGTATTTGATATTACTCAAAAGGTGCAGGCAATCTGCATAGATTCGTTACTGCCTCCCAAAACTACATGAAGAAACAAATTCAACTGCAAATTCAAAAAAGGCAGTAAACTTCCTAGGTGAATTTTTGACTTAAATTTACTTGTAATATGTCTATTCCTCCCTCCTTTTGTAATACTTTCCATTAAATATGAAGGGAAAATAAGGATTTCATCATTCAAATAGATCCCACACTGTTAGATTTCAACTCTTTTCTGTAGCTTTTAGAATCCATAATAGGAATGGTGACCTGTTGTGCTCAAGTCACCTGATATCTGTGAAAGTTTTTGGTAGGCATTAGGCAGCAATAAGTGGCAGAAGGTGTGCCTCTGCTCTGTGGACTATGCAGCCCTGTTCACAGTGGAGTGGACGGTGGATGGCTGCTATCTTTGATATGTGAAGCTTCTCCTGGGCTTGTTACCCCACTTTTCATCTCAGATATGGAACATTGTCTTGTGGAATTTGACAGCGTAGATATTCATGTACTGGTGTAATAACTCTCACTGTACTGCTATGAAGCTGAATATCTGGCATATGAAAGCTCTTTCATTGCTGGTCTTCTGTTCATAAATTGCTAAAAACCCCATAGCACCCCACCTAACATCCTGCTCCCCTACTTTGCATTTACTGTATTTAATCTGTTCATTTATTGTGGTAGGGTACATAGTTGGTTGGGTTTTTTTTTCCTTTCTCCAGCCAGACAATAGATTCTGGGGACTTTGGTTCAGTTGAACTATTGTTTCTATAAAGCTTAAATCAAGCAAGCAAACAGGTAAGGAGGAAAGCTGAAATGGTGGGAAATACTTTCAAAGACAACATGTGAGGCTACATGCATCTCTTATGCTTTAATTTAAAGGGCATCTTGAGGTACCCATTTTGTATCTTGGCTTTACTACAGCTGCGTTCTCTGACTCCCTCTATGCCTCCTTAAAACACCAGGGCCTCCGTTATACTTGTGCAGTGGTTCTTCTCCACGGCACAACATCCTTTTCTCTTCTGACCTGCTGCTCTGCCTCCAAAGATGTGTCTATTCCCTTGTGATGCTCTGTTGTTGGCTATGGAATCCAAGCAGCATGATAAGATTGTGAGGTAGCAATCCTAAATTCAGGACATGGAATTGCACAGGAGAGAAGATGGGATCCTGGTGCTCTCCTTGGCCCATTGAAGCTTGTGATTATGTTATACAGGAGATTGGTACACCCACAGAGCTTCATTTTTAGAAATTACTATATTTAAATTAAAAGAAATAAAAAGTGAGACTAAGGCAAATATCTCCTTATGTAGATGTGAGGATTGCCACAGAAATCCAAACTGATTTTGCCAATATCTCTGCTTATGTTATATGACTAGGTTATTGTAGAGAACTTTCTCACCAGGGTATTTTCTTATGCAAAACTGCACACTGGGTTTGGAGCAATTTCACGCAGAGATCCTGTTATCTTTGAGAAAGCTTTCCCTTTAGCTCTACTATATGGATATCCAGAGTTCATAAGTTATTTGGTGGATTCACAAAGCATGTCCTGAAGAGAAAAAATACTGATCTTGTTGCCTAAGTCATGCAGATGCTGGTATTTACCATTCTACTCCATTTCTGACTACAGCAGGTTGGCTTAGAGCTGAAAAGTTTGTTATGGGAATAAAGGACTATATCTTAAGTTCTGACTCCTAGGCTTGACAGATTTGTTTGCTGACGAACATCCACGGAATATGGCAGTTCTCACCAATTTTTAGGAAGAATATGATTATAGGTTTATTTTTGATGTTGTTGAACTATGACTAGTCTAAAGTTCCAAATTTTTTTTGTTTTGCATCTAAAATAAAGGTACCTGGAGCTATAATTTATTCTGATAATTTATTTCCATTAATAATTAGAGCCTTTTCTACTATCTAGCAAAGATACAAATGCATGTCTGGTTGAGCTTTTTTTTCTTTCAGCTGAATCAGAGATCCAAATATTTAATGACTTGATACAAATATGTGTCAAGGAGTCTTTAAGTCTGTAAACTTTGGAATGGAGCATATGCATCCTTATCTGGAAGATTCAGCAGTGCTTATTCATTATACCAGTGTATAATTATCACTTAGTATTTGAATGCTGAGGGGAAAAAAATACCCCAGCAAAGGCACACAATACTTAAAGTATATTCTTATGAAAAGGTAAAGATTATTTTTTGTGTTAGCAAATGCTTATGCACCTCACAGGTTTTGAAACAGAGTTGTTTCTGGTACATATTTTCCCTTCAAGAGTGAAATCTGCATTTAAAATTTGACCAGCTGCTGAACTGTCTGCTTCTTTAAAGCCTGATGTATCCTTTGAGTTTGATTCCTATCATGTGCAGAAAGATAGCCACAGAGCCACTTCTTTTCAAGTTGTTTTCCAAGGTGTGCATGAGGTTAAAAACACGTCTTGTGAGTCTCTTCACTGAGGAGTTAAAATCTGTAAAAAAAATCTGATTCTAATAATCTCCTCCACTATGCAGAGAAAAGTTATTGATATATTTCGATTTTCAACAGTTTTTTACTCGGGTATCTAACTTCCTTCTAGCCCCGGGTTATTACTCTTTCAGAACTATTTTAGTCTATCCTATCACTGATTCTTATAATGTCTAGTACCACTTAAGCAGGAAACAACTAAGTTATAAGTACTATTGAGTAAGTCACAGACATGCACTAAACTTGGTCTTCAAAAAATATTAGTAACAGCTTTAAAGGAACATGATCAAGGTTAAGCAGCTCACATCTTGACAGTCCAAATCTGAAAAGAAATGTTCTGTTTCATTGGGGAGTATTTTAAAAACATAAAATACCATTTGGAGAGGAAGAAGGGTCAACCTTGCAATGTCCCTGTAATGCTTCTCAGGTAGTTTACATTAATGACCCATGTCTAACAAATTTCCCAATAATCTTGAATAGGAACCCTGGTTAACTTTCTGTTTCATTTTATAGTTTTCAGTTAAGCACCATTTCATTGGATAAGATTATATTCTGGTACATGTAAAATAGCTCTGCCAGTGCTTCATAAAAGCAGTGTCTTCATCTCATTTTGTGTAATGGAAGGAGATCTTTGTTAATTAGATGCAGCAAAAAATGGACTGATCAAATTGAGTTCTGGATGTTGGTCAGACATCCTGAAGAAAACGCTGGGAAAAAAGAGTATTCATTTTTCCAGACAATATGTGACAAAGAACAACATTTTGCTGGGCCTTCTATTTTACAGATTTTCAATTCCATCTTGTATTCATAGTAGAACTTTTCATGAAACTTAATTTTTTTGAAGACAAACTGTTTATACTCTTTAAGTAATGCAAAATATAATTAAGTAATTTAAACACAGATTCCTATAGCTCAGAGGTCTCTGCAAAGTACTTTGAAATTTCTTAAATAAATTCAAGTGACATAAAAATGCTCACTGTTGAAATACATAGATAAAAAAATAGAGGTCTTAAAAAAAGGAAAAAAAATGAAGCATAAAATACTACAATGTTACAGGTTTTTTTATCAAATAATCTTGGGTACTTGCAGGAAATTCATCTGAGTTAACTTAGATATTTGCCGGTTATTTGTCTAGACTTAAAAAGTCAACCCAGATATCTGTCATTTTCAGGATACAGTGACCTTCAGAACCACACAAGGAAAATATGCACCTTTAGAGGGCAAAACACTTCCTGCAAGGACTAGAGTACAAGACTGGTTGAATTAACTAGAGTGACCTTTACCTCCATGAACTGTATGGATATTTGTACAGTCATCAATTTGTATCTAGACAACTAAAATTTAAGTGTTCAAAGATAAATAATTTTCATCTTTATGTTCTGAAACTGTTCTTTAAAGAACGTTTTCCATCCATATTATAATCTATTATGTAAGAGTGATGCAGAAGTGAAGCAATCCAGTCCTCATTCATTCATTCATTTATTCATTCATTCTGCTCTAATCTACTTAGTTCTGCACCTACTTGAAAGTGCTCTAATAAAACAAATTATTCTGGAATCTGCTACTTGTTTTATAGGTTTTAGGCTAAGATTTCAGGTTCTTGTGAAGATCAAACTGATCAAATTTCCTGCACAAGTTCAGCCACTGAAGTAATCCCAGATCCCTGATATTTATATTTATTCTTATGTAGGTTCAGTCATTGAGACTAACAGAGCTTTCATTCTGTCATGTAAAGGACAAATACAAATGAACCAACTACAAAAATTGTGTTTCTACCTTTTGTAAAATCTATATAGTTATAGTGGCAAATACTTTAGTGTAAATTGTGTGGTGGAAAAGTCAAAGTAATCCATGCATTGAGAATTTGTGCTCATTAGAAAGAAAATATCATGAAAAAAATTCTGAGAAAGATAAATACAGAGAAGCTGTCAATGTATTCTTATCTCTTTCTCTCTTTACTGTTTTTATCCTGATTGGCAGAACAGACAAAGAATAGCCTTTAAAGTCATAAGCTGCTGAAGTAGATTTCCTATGATGTAAGAAAGTGGAATATGTCTTGATTGAAGACATTCTAACTAGGAAAAAGAAAAGAAAAAAAAGAAGAAAAATGGAAATTCAATGCCATCCTGTTCTTCAATGATGTTGTAAGTGTTACTTACAGGACATATGCTCTGTTTTGAAAGTCTTGACTGGCCCTGGATTACAAAAGGTGGTATCATAATCTTCATTTCCCACATACATGATTAATTGTTTTTTCTCTCTGAGCAGAGCCATCTAGTTCCCAGGCAAATTAGATGGAATGCATAGGGTAGAGTATATGAATTCTACTGCTTTCTCCCCTGCCAAAGTGAGGAGAAAGCATATTTGTGTTTCATGTTCATAGAATTTTTATTGCTAAGGAAAAAAATCACTAAAGATATGTGCTCTTTAGTTAAATTAGATTTTTGGCTCTTCCTCTGAAACCTTAAAACAAAAGTAGCAGTGTTTGTAAATATGTCTTTATATATTAGATGAGTGAGCTATTATTTCAGAGCTCCTTAGTCTTTAAAAAACAAATATGGAGAAAAATACATGTACAAATTTGAAACAGAATCTGGTAATCTGTGAAACTTCTTGTTCCCAAAACAGATCTAATTTTCATAAGCTTTCAAAAAAAAAAAAAATCCAGATCTCAGGGGAAGCTGTGCATTTCTTCAAAAGGCAGGGGATAACTAAGAAAAAAATTGTTGAAGTTTTGGAATTATTGTAAATTCCCTTCCCTTCCCTTCCCTTCCCTTCCCTTCCCTTCCCTTCCCTTCCCTT
>JAWWMU010000153.1:86891721-86906795 GCA_035048155.1 Cinnycerthia olivascens | reverse complement strand
CCCTTCCCTTCCCTTCCCTTCCCTTCCCACTTTGCTTTCATTTTCAGATTGGGAAAGCAGAAATTGCCTAGAAATGCAATAGATGAAGGATATGTTCCTTGATAGTTTCTTATTCACTCCTTTCTGGATGATTTTTGCATGTGGAAAAGAATCCTAGAATCAGAATAAGTGTATGGCTGAGGTTGGGCAGGACTAGTCCCTTAACCATCCATCCTTTCAGGCCAAGCTGCTATGCAGCTGCTGAGCTCCCAGCAGATACTGCTGCATGCAGTTGTTCCTTCAGAGATCCAGGCCTCCACACTTCACCTGGTTGAACTTCAGGGCACTCCTGTGGAGTCAATTCTCCAGACCATGGGGGTCCCTCTGGATGGCAGCCTGACCCTCTGGGCATCAGCTGCTGCTCATGCTTGGGTGTCACCTGTAACCTTGCTGAGGGTACACGCTGCCCCAGGAGCCAGATCCTAATGAAGGTGTTGAGTGGGTTTGAACCCAGTGCTGAACTAGGGCTTGGCCAGCCACACAGTTTTGAGTCATGCTGTACTTCACTTATCTAACTCATATTTCATCAGCTTCTTCGTTAGGATCTTACAGAAGACTGTTTTGGAAACTTTACTGAAGTCTAACTGTTCTTTCTTTTGATTAACATTTCTTCTATGTTAACATGTACCAAACAAAATTAATTTTATGGCCTGGGCTGGGTTGACAAGCAAGGCCAAGGAAAAGTGGTTCTGGTTGGAGACATAGATTTGATGGCAAATTATATTCTTTTTTAATGATGATTATAAAGACAACAAAAGATTAAGATCTATGTTTGCCTGGTAGAAGAAATTTTGTCCTAGACCTCATATTTCATGGGTGAATCCTAAATACACTTAGATGTGAGATAAATGCTGCTTAACTTCAGAAATAGTGTTTGCTCAAGGTGTGAACAGAAGTGGAACTGTAGTTGTACAGGCAATATGACAGATGAGATTTGTCTTGAACTGTGATTCCAGATCCTACTGCAGTTAATTATTTGCTGTTGAAGCTCTCAGTCTCACCAGACAGAAATTAGGTATTGCAGTACTGAACCAGTGGATGTCGAGGGCTACCCCAGAGCCACTTCAAGGCCTAGAGAGGAAAAATACCGTTCTCTATTAAACATAAGACAAACCAGCACAAATCTACTATTATAAACAAAAAGGCAACAAACTTTTTTTCTAATGTGTAGATCTCCATATATCAATTATTTTGTGTAAATTACAAAATGATCTATTATTTACACAATATAAAACTGTTTCCTTTTCTAAAAATAAGTATGCGTAAAATTTACTGAGATCCGTGCAATTCTTTATGTTAAACAGCAATGTAAAATCCCTTGCCTATATTTGTCAACATATATCTAAAACTTGTTAATTTAACTGAAAAACTTGTGTGGTTCCTAAAAGAATTTTACTTTATTAAACTGTGTGAAATTCTAACTTTTCTATCAGTTCTACTGTGAAATGACAGGTGATAAGTTTTAAGTTAACCACTTCTCTAATATATAGTCTGGAAATATATTAATCTCTACTGAAGACTGAAGCAATAAAAGTCTCAGTTTATTAAAATGGTTCTCTTGCCTTTATCTTGTTCTGGCCAGTCCTAAATAAGCTGAAATTTTCCAGGAAATGATAGAATGTATAGATATCATTAGGGCTAGATACCAGATAAAAGATACTAATTTTTAATTTTGACTCTTGAATCTATACTGAATCTCTATATGCAAATATCCTTCTTGAGACAATGAGATTTAAGGATGTTGCTTCTGACACAAAGACACATATTGGTTTATTTTTATGTTATGTACTTACTTTTCCTGTAGTTGTTTTAAATGCAGAAGTACAAGATAAGAAATACTGATAATCTTACCGACATAATAAAAATCACCAAGCTTTTGTTCTCAGATTTCTTCAATAGGATTATGATTCAAACAGTACTTGCAATGTACCCAAAGATAATTTTTTTTTCTTAGTAGAGTCTTTGGGGGACATTAATCTCTGAATAATTGAGAAACACTGGCTAAGATGTTAGCTTTAAATGACACATTAGTAGCTGTCATTTAAATTGATAGTTAAAGCTGTAATTGAGAGTAACATCAGAAGGCAACTACTCTGTCATTGAATTTTTACTGCTTTATTAAATTACTGACCTGATGCAACTCTGCACCTGGCTGAGATGTATCATCACAATATATTGGAATCTTTTTACCACATAAGGGCAAAACTGTGATTTTAATCCTTTTTATCATACAGCTTCATATTCTGTTTTGTTACCAAATTTTGGATAGCTATATAGATGGATATCCTTTCTTTCAGTCTATCTAGCTATCTGTCATCATGTCTGCACAATTTTTTTATGACCCTCAGTGTAGGACTCTCAATTGCTTAGACGTCATAAAGTATCAATAATCATTCCTTACAAACAGAGGCAAATAGATAATATTCTATAAGACAGTCTTGCCATATTTTGACACAATGCTTGGTGCTTTAAAATTTTTTTTAGTATTGCTTTGTTTTGCAGAATCAAGTAGATAGATTTGAATTATTTGAAAGAACTGTTATACTCTCCTAAATGTTATGCAAAATAGAGTAAAAGACACACATTAAATTCTGCATTGAAAGTTACCATTCTGAACCAGCTCATCATGTTTGCCCTTTTCTCTGTCTGTGGACATAGCATAATTCTTTAACCTTCTATTTGTGCTGTTATGTTTGTAGAGACATTTATAGTGAGCATTCTGTCAAAATTTAGTGTTTGACCACTGTGAGCACTGACATTTTTATGCTTCCACTAAAACACTCAGGTTGAATTCAGACCTGCGTCTTCTAAACAGAAGAAGCAGTTCCCTCTATCCCATTAGGATACCAAGATGCTGTGGAGAGATGCAATTCAGGGTCCATGTCTTCTGCTACTTTTGTGGAAAAACATTTAAACAATACAACTGGGTAGTGTGCTCCTAGCTATTCCTAATGTTTTAGTGAATATTCTGGGGAGAGTGTCATAGTGTTCCTTTGCTGTCTGCTGCACAGAGATGTTGGTCTCTGTTCAATTTTTCTATTTATTTTAATGTTCTCAGCATGCTAACTCACTCTTCAGAGTTCTGGGCAATGTCTAGAACATATTAAAAACTCCTCTACATATTCTAAAGAAAGGTATTGTATCTGCAGTTCTTTTAATATGAAATTAACCTTGACAGTTTGCATTTTGTGTCTGACAGCCTGGACTTTAAGCACAAGGCCTACTAGCTGCTCTAAAATTAACCAAAGTAATGCAAAGGGAATACATTAAATTAAAATGAAAGAATTGTTGATTTGGGTGTTATTAATGTGCAGAATTATTTTCTGTTACACAATTTATATATGATCTTTTCTGCCTTACCTCTTGGCTCTGCAAAAATATTAGTAACTTAGATACAAGTTGTTGAGTTTCTCTATTTTGAACGATTCTCTCTGTTTTCCAAAATCATTTTGGCAAAGGAATACAAATGTTAACACAGCTCGGGCCTTGTGACTTCAAGTCATCACAGGAGCTTGCAGTTATTACTAGCTGTACGCTCACCATTTTCTCCTGAATGCTGCTCCCATAATAGGCAGACACAGAGAAAACCTATCTTGCACAATTTAATGGAACATGACAGTAGCAGTTAAGCCTGCATAGGAATAATTATCTCCACCCAGCATCCCACTCAAGTCCCTCCTTTGCACTGCAGCTCAGCTGACAGCCACTCTGTTCCTTTGCAGCGCTCTAGGTCTACCTTGGCCAAGCCATCCACGCAGTTGAAGCCATTTGGCAGCATTCCACTTTTTATTTCAGTTTAGCTTTAGACTGCATAGCATTCTGATTTAAAGACAAAGCAGCTGCAAACCTGAACCATACAGGATCAAAAAGTTATTGTGAGGACTGCCTGAGGAAAAAAAAACCCACATTAACAGGGATTTGCCCTCATGTGAGACTAGTTATATCTAAGTTCTATTTGCATTGATAAAAGACCTATTGCTCCACAGCATTTTCAATAATCATATGAAATAATGAAAAGTATGAAATTACTTCTGCTAAACATAAAAGAGTGGCATAAAAATGGAGAAATTATAAATAATATTGGAAAAGAAGCTGATACACAGAGTGACACAGATCATTTAGTAGCTGATTAAGATTTTTTTAACATAGCCATATATTCAGTAAAAGATCTAGTAAAAATAATTCATAGCATATATAGGCTGTGACCAAATAACTCAGCATGTGTTCTCAGCATAAAGCTTTGTGAAAAATAAAGTATAGTTACAATAATTTCAAATAAAAATACAATACTTGGGTTCAAGAACAGAGTAGTTTTACTGCTGCATATGCTTTATGCTCCAACTAACATTAGAGCAGTACGTACATAGTCAAATGCACCCATTCTTAAAATAATGCTAAAAGTCAGAAAATGTAATTCAAAAAGAGAATCAGTCTTCTCTTAGAAAATTTTGAAAAAAAGCATATGCTTTAAAAACTCAGTTAGTGTATGTCTGAGGAGAACTGGAGAAGGAGGTGAGTAGATTACCTGGTGTATGTACCTTTTCAAGGAGGAAAAGTCATGTTCTGAAATCTTAGCATTCTGTGAGGAAAAGGCATAACAAGAACAAAATTCTAGCAGCTGAAACAAAAAAAAAAAATTGAAATTGAGAAATATGCTTTGAATAATAAACATGCAAAGCTGCTCATAAAAAATACAAACAGTGAATTCTCCATCTCTTGTCTTCCAATCAAATATTTGCCTTTCTAGAAAAAATATTTGACAAAATTCAACTCACAAGAGTGAAGTGTAACAAGTTATTAATCTTTCTGGCTCTAAAAAGTATCAATACTAATCTGTGATAACTCTCTAAGTAATCACAATCACACATATGATGTTTAATATCATGGACAGGCTTAAATTTTTCTAGAAATAAAAAAAAAAAAAGGCATAGGATCACAATGGATATGGAACTGCTATTAGCCCCTAGTTGCTGACATGTCCAAAAATCTCAGAGCATAAAAGTGCATGCAAGTATGAAATACAACAACATTGTTTTCTGACAGTGTCACACTAATGTTCTGCTTATGCAAAGGGACGTCTGCAACAATATGTGGACTTCTCCAAAATTAAATGGTACCCAGGCAGGAAGGTTTTGCTACATGTACTAAGATTTAGCTGGTCCTTTTATTTATCTGTGGTGGTTAGTAAATGTTATTCAAGTCTGACCCATTCAAAAGTCATCAGCAAGGAGAGGTCCTCAGATTATCATCCTACTTTCTGTTCAAATACACTACAAGTGACTGCAGACTGCTGGAAAACTCTCACTGAACTCATTGCTCTCTGTCCTATCCTGCATGTGGAATGCATAATTAGAAAGGGGTTTGGATGAATAAGAAGCCGATAAATCACACCCAGATTTAGGTAGCAGATCCTCCTAATGTGTCTGAATCAGGACCATGAAAGATTTTAGTTAGGGATAGTTATGAAACAAAAGAGGTGCCATATGTCTGATTATAAGAACAGTCTAGAGCAAGATAAGAAAGATACCATCCTGAAAATCCTTCTGTTCAGTTTCCATCTAATGCATAAACTGGGCAAACGCCCTTCTGTTTGACCTGAAACAACTGATGCCTGTAGCACTACTGATTTCCTGTCCCATACAAATATCCTAATAATGTGCTTTTTGCCTAGACTTGATTTTAAAAGCCATGAAAACAATACTTCCACCTAAGTCCCATAATGCAGTAAAGATGCCCATGATATGCATAGCACACATCAAGGCATTCCAAGATGTTTCACTAACTCTTTTGGAAAATACAGCTAACAGTGCCAATGATGGCTATGTGTTCTGTCCTGCTCCTGCTTACATGACTTAAATTTGCAGCAGAGCATGTAAATGCTATGGCATCTGTGAGAAAGATGGCAAATTCTTCTAGACATTTTCACTCAACGGTTCTGTATATTGGTCACTGATCATATAAACATTGACATTCAATTCCTGAAGCAAAGACATGAATGCAGAATCCCCTTTTCCAGGCTGGTTGTACCAATAACAGGGGGAGAGATAATACTTTTCCCACTTGGCTTTTTTCAGTCCTTTGACTCATGAATCTGTCTGTTCTCTGCTCCTCAGTTGTATAACTTGAACAGCAAAGAAAAAAATTAACCAAGCTAGTATTTAGGGTATGTTCTCAAGAGATTTGAACCTCTTGATTCCTCTTAAGATGAAGAAATAGAATGCATGTCTCAAATTGTGGGTACTCTTCTATGGGCTATTTTATAAAAGATGTGTGACCTACCCAACAGCTACATTTTAAAAGAAAACATATTCAACTAAAAGAAAATGGAAAACACCTCCTTCTTCCCCAATATCTTGCACTAAATGCAAAGAGAAATTAAAGGAAAAGATATGTTTTCACATGCCTTTCCAAATTATCCAGTGTATTTTTTCACACTGACATGTCTTCTCCAAAACATAATGCCTTCAGTGAGAATGAAATCAGAGTTGAGCATCACAAGAAGAACTGATCTATCATGATCAGAATCAGAACATGGTGTTACAAGCTAATTACAAAAGGAAGCTTAACTAGCTAATATGTGACAAGTATCCTCTGGCTTTATGCTGTCCTGGTTTATTTCTGTTTCTTAAAATACTTATGAATTATGATCTTCTGTAAGATATTCCTTATTATGCTCTGCTATTACTGAAGTTTTGGCAATGATGCAGCTTTTTGCTGAGTTGTACAGATATGCTATAAGACCGTAATTTAGAATAAATCTAGAAGGTTTTTCTTCTTCCTGGTACAGGTTGCTGCTAAGTTGACTGAATTATCAATATTTTGTAATTAACAATGCATCTCCTTTCTCTGAAGTCATACTAAAGAAGTATCATGGCACCTCTCTACATTATTATTGGTGAGTTTATTTGTCATTAGCTTCTTAGAGTCGAGGAATGCTCTCCTGTGCTTATTTTATGTGCCATTTTCAAGGCATGTGTTACTGGAAAATAATTTCAAGGCAGAATGTTTAACATGACAAAGCTATAAGTATGTAAATTTCCTTCTTGATTATCTTCTTCACTGACCACATGAGTGCCCTACTCTTTCTTCTCCATTCTGCGATAAGTGAAAGAAGTGTACAAGAACCATGTGTCGCTTTGCACACCACTAATGACAGAATTATTATGTCAAAGAACTACCTGCAAAACTCCTCCACAAGGCTAACTAGTCTTCTTGCCTAAAATTTGATGCCCTGAAGATTTAGCTGCACTATTTTGAAGTAGAATATTAACATTCATTAAAGAAAAATGTAGGCATAAAAAATTCATGACTGCAAGAAGCAGCTTAATCATGAAATGTGCATTTCGGAGAAAAATGGGACGCATACAGCCATGCTTGAAGAATACCACAAAGGTTTCAAACCATTATGGAACTTTGGTTCAATGCAAAACCCCTTTGATGATTGTACTTGAGTTTTCAGACTACCCTGTAATTCATCGTGTTTCTGTTCTTATTCTGTCCCCTGAGAAAAAATTAAATATACAAGTAAAACCATAAGGCACATGAAGCAATATCAGCATTTTCAAGAGGCTCTGTTTATTGCATTACCAGATTTTTTATTCATGAAGTTTGCTCTAATCATATTAGTACCAAAGTTCATTTGTATTGATGATAGCATTATTAATGTCATTACTGATGATCAATGATTAATTATTAATATCCAGTATTAATAAAATAATTATATTTTTAAGGTTGATATAATTTTTAAAATGCATTGTGACTTGGTTTTTCTTATGATACATATATGAATAATATTAATTCTGAGGCTTAGTTTTACTATTTCAGAAAAACTTTATACAAGACATCCTTTCATTTTTTAAACTTAAAAATGTAATGATTTTAGGAGGCATAAAGAAGTGAGTCCTGCAGACTATTCTTTTCTTATCCTTATAGAATGTCATGCAGATTGAATTCAGAACTATGCATTGGCCAAAAATTGTGTGTGAAAGCTGAAAGTTCTGTATCAGCAAGCCATTACTAAGAGAATAATCAGGTGGTGAAAAGATAGATATATAGGACTACAGGCAGCTTGTAGTCAAATGAGGGGGGTGTTACAGACAGAGAAGTAGAAGTTTGCTAAGGTATAATGGACATTACCTACCCTGAACCAGGCAGGCAGCTACAGCTCACTCTCCTCCAATGGGATGGGCAGAGACCAAGGTGAAACTTATGGTTTGAGATTGAGTCTGTTTATTAATTGGACAGAAAAAGAATGGGGAAAAAATAAGAAGATAGAACAAGTAATACACCATGTAGTTGGTCAAGACCCATTGACCAATGCCCAGCTGCCCCTGAGCAGTGTGCCCTCACCCCATAGCCAACTTGCCTCAGTTTTATTGCTCAGAATGACACCAGCTGGTATGGAACACCCCTGGGGTAACCTATCACAGCTTTGTCTCCTCCCAGTCTCTTGTGCACCCTCAACCTCTTCACTGGTAGGATGGCATGAGGAACTGAAATGTCTTTGGCTTAATGTCAGCCCTGGTCAACCACAACAAAAATATCAGTTGATTGTCAATATTATGCTCACCCTAAGTCCAAAACACAGCACTGTACCAACTGCAGGGACAAAAATTAGCTCTATCCCAGCTGAAAGCAGGACAAACACATTAGTAACATAACAGGAAACAGAGCATAAGTGTGTATAGCACAGTAATGCTACCAAGAGTAAACTGGGCCTAAATATATGGATGATATAACCAAAAAGTTGTAAATGAGGCCCTGTGTCTCTACTAAACAGCAGAGTACAGTAAAAATCAAAACATGTTTTAAGTAGTAAAATTTGCAAGGCACAAAAAAGCCAAAGAAAAGGAGTGGTCAGGGTAATTAGGAAAGAAGTCAGATATAATTGCAGTCCTCTTGCAGAATGAGTGGGAAGCAAACTAAAAGAAGTGCTTATATGAAAAATATGATCAACTCTCTTGGAAACAGTTCAGAGCCTCACACTTTCTTTGGAAAAGGAACTGAAAACCATCCAGAATTAAATGGGTAAAAAGGAGGTCACCCACTTCAGTGCAGACCCCCTCCACTGAATAGCATTGCAGCCTGACCAGCCCAGCCTTGAAGACTAAGGCTGTGAGGGCTGTGACCAACCACAGCAGTACCATACACTGACAATGAGTGTAGGACAAGATTGTCAAGGGCTAATTATTTGGATACATAGTGATAATGACAGATAATGAGTCTAATGAGAACTAAGCCTTGGCAGCAAGTATGGAGTTGATGAATGTCAGTCTTCAAAAGTGCCGTTCCGAAGTCTGAAACTGGCCTGATTTATTCATCTCTTAATTCTTCCACCACAGTAATCTCTCATTTCCTGGGGCTTTGGTATATGTATAGCCATATGCTTAGCTGTCAAAGGGCTTTTGCAGAAGGCCTGAGGGGAAATTTTTGATGTTTTATTACTGCCATGTAGGCAAACAACCCCACCCCAAACCAAATACACCAGACAGTTGACTAAAGCCAAATAGAATCATATTACCATTAAGATTGGAAAGCACTTTCAGAAGTAAGTGACTTCCCCTCATTTAAAACACACATGACAGTGAGGCTTACTTCAAATTTCATCTTCTTCCTTTTTTCCCAAAGGATACATAAAAGATGTGATGGGAGTTGGATAAGAAAGAGGAAATTATATGAATCCAAGTGATAGAAGTTCCAGAAAACCTGAGAAGCTGTGGAGGAGCTGCAAGACTGAGGGAAAAAACAAGAAGCACTAAAATAGAGCAGTGGAAATGAGTAACATAAAAATTAGTTCAATTTAAATTCTTAAAAGAAATTCTGCATTTCTGTCATTAGAGTCTGAAGGAAAGAGAGACAAAGAAAATGCTTTCTAGTTTGTGGAGATAGAGACAAGGAGATCCCTTACCAATTACTATAATGAGCAAAACAAACTGTACTTGAAAAAAAAAATTTAATTTATTGCCAACTAGAAGAAATTGGAGTAATGAGGGGGAAATAAAAAGAAAAAAAAACCACCTCCACAGCTTCTTTTCCCTTGTGATTTGATGGCTGAGCTTCACTCCTGACTCTCAAGAGGTGATAAAGACTGAGGGGAAAACACTGACAGTTCTGGGGCATGTACACCTCAAAATGCCCCTGATGTAGTTTGCCTCTGCTCTTTTGTAGAGGCCTGACCCAAAGTTTACTGTGCAACAGAGCAACTACAATTCATTCAAATAGTGTTTTAATCAGATCCTACAAAAAACCCCCAAATAAACTAACCTGTTTCCTTACAGATTGTTCTAGTTTTTTTTTGAAAAAAAAAAAAAATAGAAAAGTTAGAAGTCGTTTCACAAAGCTAGATTGTATAGCTTGTATTATGCTTCATGTGATTCTTGTCAGTATTTTATATGAATGGTGTTAACTGCGTTTCTTTTTCTAATAGATTATTTTGACATAAATACAAAAACTCATGATTTTATGGGATTGAAACATTGAAAAGCAACAATCACCAAACAGAGAAGAGCCCCATAGTTCTCTGGAGGCTCTGCCCGGGAAAGGTATTATCAATGAGTATAAGAGGGACTATCACTTATGAGGGTAAGGATTGGTCAGCCCTCTGTGGGGTAGTTTTACTTTAAAAACTCATGTATTGTTTATTAGAGTTACAGCTTTAGCCACAGACGTGCACTGGAGATTATGGATCATAACACCACCCATAATAGGTAGTCAGAGGTCACCTATTGCTTCCTTTTCAGCCTGACTTGTTAGCTGAAAGGGGTTAGGATGTTGCTGATCAAATTCTAAATGATTTCTGATAAGAATGACATTTTGGTCCCTACTGTAATGGATATGTTATCATTTTTCAGTAAAGCTTTATAAACCTGACTAGGTTGTTATGAGATTGACTAGGGTCACAAACTACTTGTAAGGTGAAATCATGAATCAGAAATACAGTATTTCCAAAATATATTTTTTTGGTTTGAGTCTTGGAAGATAAACGAGATGCATCTGCTACAGCCAGAGTGAACATTTTAGTTTTAATTTGAATAACTTTTTAGTCATAAAGTAAATAGCTACTTTAAATACATATGTGTGTGTGTGTGTGTGGGTGGGTGTGTGTGTGGGTGTGGGTGTGTGTGTGTGTGTGTGTGTATACACACACATATATATGAGTGTCATGCACACATTGCAACAGATGTCAAAAATAATTTTAACGTCTAGACAATCATACCACTCACAGAGTAAGTTTATCATGGAAATACATTTCATGATACTGTTTAGACACAAATCAATTTGGTGCAGTAGAATGTGTTCTTCATTCATAATTCTTAGCAAATGGACTTTTAATTGGCAAATTCTGCAACACCTGTGATCTGGACAAGCCTTGACACCTTTTGTAATGTTGCCATATAGACCACAAAAAAAAAAATTTTCATCAAAATCCAGTCATTCCCTCAGGAAGTCTTTGATTTATTTGGACTTATATGAGAGCTAAAAATGAGCTCACCAACAGCCTTAAGTTCCCTTGACAAAATAAATCCTGAGGGTAGGAATATGAAATAACCCACCATAAATTGCCATCTTTTGAACATCTTCCTACATGATTAATACAATTACAGGTTGGTTCCTTCCATTGGAATTATTGTGAAAAGTAAATATTTTACCAGTAATGCTAGCTGGCAGTGTAATACACTAAGAAAGTAATAGTTTTAACCCATAGTTCTGCAGTGCGATTTCAAAAATTATCTGCATCTCAAAGCCCCCTCCTTCCCTGTTTTCTCTATAGGGCCACTGTTCTCAGCATAGCTGGAGCTGAGAATGGATAAATTCAAATCTGGCATCACAAACGATATTTGCATTAAATCACTGTCCTGTTTATCTGTAAGACACAATGGTTTTTCTGGATTTCATGTCAATATTTGCCTTAAGAGAGGTGGGATGGCTGTGATAAACATGCATTGCAGCAGTCTGGGGTGCTGCTTTGTCCTTGAAAATGGCAAAAAGGCAAGCAAACATATGATGTGAAGGGCAGATACAGTCAAACTGTGGCTGGAGAGACTGTGGAGCTGTATGACAATTACCCACCTTGTGACTGGGAGCCCATATACCAACCCAGTCAGCAGCAAAAACAGAATTAGGACTCTCTTGGTTACTTGTCAGCCTGCTTGGCATTATCTCCATGTCTTATAATTTGCTCTGAATATAAGAAAACAAAACCTGAATTAACATTTTTATTGCTCTGATGGTTACAGACATTAAGGTGTATATTTCTATCTCACACGGTTAAGAATCTGAAACAGAATACTTTTATGTTGCCTTAACTTTAGTGACTTTTAGATAATCTGTCTTTGTGTTGCTGATGTTTCTCTATCCAGAAGCACAGTCTACTTATGCCTTTGCTTCTGAACACAACCAAATTAATCTCTCTTCACAAAAGATTAGGGAGAAGTCTGTAAATTATCCCTTGTGAAGGAAACATAAAAATAAGAGACAAGTGAAATAACCTAATAAAGCATGAATTGATATGAAAAAAAAGACTATTTTTCCCTGGAACCAGGGCTATCAACTAACAAATGAGACCTTTAATGAGTTATGTTCAGACACAAATGGAGTATGTCAGTGATGGAAGAGCAAACATATTTTGTTATATGTTTTTCCACGAAGAAGTAGTAATATTGACTCAAGCTGAGAAAAAAGTTACCATAAATATATATGAAAGACTACATTTAAAAGAAATTCTAGAAAGTTGTCATGACAGTGCAGTATACTACAATTTGACTCTTCTTGCCTGTCTCTTCCATCATAATTAATTCAGACACCAAAATTAGTAACTTCCAGGTCCTCCTTCAGAGTGGATCTTACCTGGGTCAAAAAATATAAAACAATTCATTGGGATATGCCTGCAATGAAGCACGATAGGCATGCCTGCTCCAGCTTCAAGTTAGTTCAGAGGCAGTGTCACTGCAGCAGTGTGGCAAACTGCAGCTTCCAGACTTGCATGTGCAATGCCTCTTTTGACTCTAACTCTTGAACTCACTCACTCACTCAGGCTAGATTGGGTGTCCCTGCACAGCACTGCTGGGTGCCAGCTCCTTAGCCCTGACCCGGTGAAGATGGCCACAGTTTTGCCCACAAAGGAGAGAGGTCCCCTCTCTGACCTGTCCAGAGCTTTGCTTGGCACAAAGCAGAAGGGCAGGTGGTGCTCCAGCTTGGCAACCTGAGCAACGGGATTGTATTGACCACAGAGCACCCAGTGAATTCACCAACAAAACATCAAATGAGAAAATGAAAATGAAAGTAATTTTCTGAGGGTAAATGTTGAGATAGCACTAGTGGTGCCACAGGAAAGTGGTAAACGATTTTATGTGAAATAAAGAAATGTTTGGCCTGATCACTGAAATCCTATAGCAAAAGTCTATATTGTGCAGTAAGAAAGAAAACAAAGAAGTAAAATTCTTAAATTTCACAGAACTGGGACCATGAGACTGCCTCTATATTTTTGACAGAATTGGCCATTAATCATACTTTAATGAAACATTGTTGTGATATAAATCTGATTCATTAAGTCAGCCATGGTTCAGCTAACTGAGTGTTTAATACCACTGTGTAACTGTTGTCTGAATATGATTCAAAGAAGTCAGATAATACTTTCATAATGAAAAAGAGAAATATTATTATTTCTGATTTTTCTGGGGTTTTAGTGTTATTTTTAAAATATATTCCCTCAATATCCTACACGAGTTTTGAAAATGTTAAATACATTTATAATTTTTTAAATGGTAAATATTATTTGTATTTTTGCAGGCAATCTGTAAGACAGGTTCATATTTTAAAGTGTTATGTTCTTAGGTTGACTGCTGAAGATTTTGAAGTATTCCACAATGGTGAAATGTTGTTATATCCAGCATGGATTTTGACCTAAAGTCTCTCCCAGGAGGTACAAATCAATATAAAGCTCTAGATTTTCTGGGTCTGTAGTCTGAAGCAATAGCCAAGGGAAAAAAAGAAAAGTCATTCTTAGATAAATAGGAAGAGGATTAAAAAAATGGAAGTACAGAGCTATTTTTGATTCTCTATGATATTAGTGAGACCTCTACTGTGTCCTGTTTTATGAACTCAATTTTAAGCAGCACTGGTATATTGGAAATGACTTTAAAAAGAGCTAAAAGAATGCTAGAAGTTCTAGGGGGAAAAAGCTAATTCAGTGAGACACCTACCTAGTTGAGTCCCTTTAGCTTAACAAAATGCAGGTTAAGAAGTGAATCTGATCTTGATCTATAAATGCAGGTACTTCCAGCACTGGAGGGAAGTTTAATCTATCAAAGACATTAGAGACCCAGAGCCTGAACGCAGAGCACAGGTCAATTGAGACTAGAAATGAAAGAAGCATTTTTACAGTGCATCATCACTAATCAACTGAATATGTTACCTTGATGCTTGATAAGTGTTCAAATAAAGATTAGATGTCTTTCTGAAATATATGTCCTAGCTGAAACAGAAATATGAGGCTTGATATGCCATTCAGGAAAATCAAGTGTGTTAAACATGTCCTAGGATTACCCAAGTGTAATTTCATCTAAACAGTGAACTAATATTTTTACACAATTATTGTCCTGGTAACTGGTTTTGTTGCAAACTAAATTCAAGATGAGACTTTTTCTGTAGAACTTATTTGATCTTTCATTCCTGAAAGTGCTCAAAATATTAAAACAACCTTCCTAGTAGACTTTGTTCTTAGTGTATTTCCAAATTTAAGTAATTTAACAAGATATTACTGTCACCCATTTTTAGATAGTTTCCATTTATTTGTCTTAGGGACTGAGACAGAAGGAATATTGAAGACAATTACATCTTATTTTTTGACTAAATATTTTCAGGAAGTGTGGAAAATTTCTTGAAAAATGCCATTTGCCATGTGATAGTATGCAGATTATCACAGTTTTGTCATTTTCTTTTTGCAGGGTCACTTCAGACATTTTATTTATTTTATTTTATTTTATTTTATTTTATTTTATTTTATTTTATTTTATTTTATTTTATTTTATTTTATT
>JAWWMU010000153.1:86843121-86891621 GCA_035048155.1 Cinnycerthia olivascens | reverse complement strand
TATTTTATTTTATTTTATTTTATTTTATTTTATTTTATTTTATTTTGTTTTATTTTATTTTATTTTATTTTATTTTAATCTTTGTACTTACTGTGATGCCATAGAAGTTCTAGCTAGACTTGTTTTGAGCTATAATATTTTACACTTTCTTGGATCAGAAGCAGATGAACCAGGCAACTTGAAAAGACAGACACCACTCCATTGTGCATTTATTATGAGACAGTAAAATTGTTCTGCATAAAAAACTTGTCTCTCAATATAGTCAGGAGAAAGGTACTCACTTGAGTAGCATTAGAATAGGATGTCTGCCGCAGCTGTTTTGATGAGATGAAGACCGCCTTTCTCTTCATCTCTCAGTGATGTGTTTCAAGATCTATTCCACATCTCTCTTTTACCTGTCTTCCTTTTTACCTTACTGATTTTGATCTCACTGATTCTAACCTGCAATTTTCTGCTCTCATCTTCCTCACTCTGATTTCCCCTATATGTATATAATTCGTATGAAATTCAGCAAGAGGAAGTGCCTGATTCTGCACCTGGGATGGGGCAACACCGACTGCCCAGACAGACTGGGGAATGAGAGGCTGGAAAGTGCCATGGGAAAGGACCTGGAGGTCCTGGTTGATGGCAAGTTGAACACGAGTCAGCAGTGCCCTGGCAGCCAGGAGAGCCAACTCTGTCCTGAGGGCATCAGGCACAGCACTGCCAGCCGGGCAAGGGAGGGGATTGTCCTGCTCTGAGCTGGGGCGGCCTCATCAGGGGCTGGGGGGCACTTATGGGTGCCACATTATAAAAAAGATATTTTAACTATTTAAAGTTTCCGAATGAGGGCAACAAAGATGCTGAAGGGCCTTGAGAAGCCGTGTGAGGAGCAGCTGAAGGCACTGGGTCTGTTCAGCCTGGAGGAGACTGAGGGGAGACCTCACTGCAGTTACAGCTTCCTGTGAGGGGAACAGGAGGGGCAGGCACTGAGCTCTGCTCTGTGGTGACAGTGACAGGACCTGAGGGAATGGCCTGAAGCTGTAACAGGGGAGGTTTAATTTGGATATCAGGAAAAGGTTCTTCACCCAGAAGGTGGTGGGACACTGGAACAGAAGGAAGTGGTCACAGTACCAAGCCTGACAGAGGTCAAGAAATGTTTGGACAGTGCTCTCAGGCACATGGTGGGACTCATTGGGATGGTCTTGTATGCGACTGAGAGTTGGACTTGATGACCCTTGTGGAACCCTTCCAATTCAGCATATTCTTATTCTGTAATTCTTTTTTTTCTATATTTTTTCTCCTGTTTTTCTTTTGCCTTGTCTTAGTGCTTGTTTCCTGGTTACTTTGCTTCACAGTTCAGTCTTTAAACCTTTAAAAATTACTCAAGAATTTCACACTACTATGAATTATTTACATAATATGACATGTTTACATAATATGTCATCAATGGGTGAAATTAATTACCAGTGAAATTCTCGTGATATAATTGATTTTTTTCCTATATACAGTAACAAGAAAGCTAGCTTAGTATTTTTAATATCATATATACTTTCACCCTGGGGGATAACAAAGCATAGTGGCAACTCTTCCAAAACACAGGAGAAAAAATGCATGTTGTATAAGGAAGTGATTTTCTTTAATAAACACATATGCCTCTTGAGTTCATTCCTACTAGTACAAACATGAGCAATACAAAAAAATTCTGATTTTTTTATGCTTCTTTCTTTTTATTCCCCCAGGCTATTATTTCAACACATTGTTTTTAGGGGGAGGCAATGTGTTTTTTAATATGAATTATGGATATATCGGAAATGTGGGGATTAGGCTGAAAAGCATATTTATTTAAATTTTAGAGAAACACAAGACAAGAGATTCAATTTTTCTAATGTAATGTGTCATAAAGTTGAGAGGATGCTCAATTTTGGAATAAGATATTCAAGATCTTTAAGCAGAAACGTAAAGAAAACTGCTCTACTAGCATAGTATTAGCACCCTACTGAAAAAAAAAAAGCAAAAAAAGCAGAGAAACATTTTCTGTGTGCATCAGTTAGGGTGAGAAGAACATCTAGAATTTTATTTTTTTTTTGTAGATCACCATTTATACCTGTGTCACTATGAAAATAATAACTCACTGTGGATTCATACTGTTACTATTTAAAGCAGCATTTCAGAAAAGTCCTTGGTAACACTTCATGCCTCACAGTTCCAGAGAGTCTGAGGCTACTAAAATGCAGTCCTCCAGACTCTTGTGGTCAATGCCTTCAGCAGTAGGAACAATTTTATCAGCCCTTCTCCAAAATCTGCTCTATTTGTCTCAATACAGAACTATCTTGTGTGAAAACTGTTGGTCCAGGGACTTGGGCATTTCAAAGCTTTTACTGTACTTCACAGAGCCATCCCTTGTGCTTTCACAACCTTTAAACTCATTGTCAAAAAGTATTCTGCAAACAATCTATAAAGTTTAAAAAAAAGTTAGGTTTTATGGAGAGCACCACTTGTTTCTCAGAGGAAGTGGGAATGGAGTGAAGCTGCTGTCCATTAGTTTAACACAAACATACATCTAGTTTTTCATCTATTTAAAGGGTTGTAAAAACAAATATATTAATAAAAATCATCATCAAGCTGAAAAATAAGCAGACAATAGGTGTCAACATTAATTTTAGAGTCTGTTTCTGACACCTCTCCCTCCACACCATTAGTATAGCTGCAGGTTTGTGGTCCCTCCCTATCAGAGTTTGATTTCTGATTTCTGAATTTCAGGATCAGGAGTGAATTTTGGTGCTAAAATCAGTGAATTGTGCAATTTGTGCACTTACTTTTCCAACAGTAGTCTTCCTTGTCTTGGGCTTTCAGTAGAACAGTTGTCTAATCTCAAGCAATAGTTTTCAAGATGTAGTTTCTGGATCTGTGAGAAGACCAGGATTTTCTGGAGATTTTTAGGAGATGTACAAATAATAGGAGACAGCAAACAATAAAGCACAAGGAGTTAGAAAACATAGTAACATTTTTGCTTCAAATTTAATGTGTTTTCTCACTGCATGCAAGACAAACCCCTTGGAGCATCAATATTGCCTAGCTCAGATATTGTGTGCACATAGAGTGTGCACATATCAGACAAGAGAGACTTGTGGACAAATAGTGCTTTTAAAACATATGCGCACATGTATACATATAAAATATGTATATTAAATGATGGCATATTGCCACAACAACCTCTATCTGTTGTTAATTTCCATGTCAGTAAAGCTGAGATAATGTTGGTCTTTTTCTTTTCTTCTTTTTTGACTCTAAGGTTTTGTTCTTCTGTATTAATAAGACTAAAGAATTCCAGTAACTATGTTGGAAAATTAAGTAACATACTAGTGTTTTTAAAATAGAATATCTGGACTTCATAATTCATTTTTAGTGGAAGGATATAGAATTCTAATTTTAAGAGTTAAAAAACAATATTTAAATAAGAAGTTAAGGTGAAACTGAATCATGATAATGTACTAGATGGGCTTTTTGATACAAGAAAGGTGAGAAAAGATGAAAGAAATTCTGTGGCTCAAAGATCCAGATCTTGGATACATTAATTATAAAGGAATTCCGCAAAATGTAGACCACTGTTCTAATAACTTTAAGGAAGTTTCCCCTGTTTGATCAGTTTCAGAATAGGGAGCTGCAGAGTTCCACAGTTCTGCAAAAAATAAATTATGTAGAAAGAACAGTTGAAAACAGATGTGAGGGAATATCAACATTCACTGGCAGGCTTTTAATCACAGTGGGTACAAATAAAGGCTTTCCTGAGATCACAGAAAGGGATCTGTAAACTAAGACCTGAGGTAAGGAACAGGATGCCAAACATAAATCACTCAGGTTTTTCATCAGCCATCAGTGTTTACAAAATAAAATGCTTCTGATACTGCTTGTGTTTGTAGCAAAAGCCATTCTCACTCCACAATTTATCTTCAGTCTCTCAGTATTTAATGACAGTGTTCATCTCACCTGACATTACATATCTGACAGCCACATGATAGTTCCTCTAGTTTCCCAATGAAGGACAGAAATATGGGGTATGGTTAGTTTTATCCTAACATGAAGGGAGTCAAAATAATGGGAAGATTTGATGGCAGTTCTTCAGTGGCAAAGGAAGTTTTTGAAAGAGGCTGCCATGGTTTGCACAGAAGCCTGGTGTTCTGAGGGAGTTTTGCATTTCTCACCCTTTGCCCCCACAGTGTTTCCAGTAAAAGCTGTTCTCTGCAGGCTAAAGGTGCACTCAGTTCAGCACTCACACAGATTAGGATCCTCTTTGGCAGAGCTGTGGAGAGAAGAAGCTGAAGCATAGAGGAAACTGGAGGACAGGGGTAAGACCCCTCCCTGAGCATGTCTTTGCACATAAGCACCTTTTATCCTGGCCTCCTATAAACTCTGAGGCACCCTGCATTAACATCGGCCAAAGCCCACAGCCGTTCTTCTCAATGCCTCGCTCTGCCTACCTCAGTCTCATTGTGCCTGGGGGTCTCTCCACGACCTCCAGCAGCCAGGCATAGATTTGTTATCCTCATTTTGAATGTTCTGGAAGTGGACATTGGGCAACTGCATTGGCCTCACTCAAAACTGATTGCTGCAGATGAGGTTTTAGGAAAAATAACACAAGTGCATTCTGATATTCACAGATTAATTGTGACAAAAGAAATACATTCCCAAAAGGCCGGGGTTGGCCTTTCTAATCTTACACTTGTGATGATCTGGAGATCATGACATTATTTGGTTCCATTTGAAATATTCATTAGGGAAAACCAGATTCTGCAGACTTGACCATGTGTTGACTTAATTCTTTCGGAGTATTGTCACTTTGGCTGATGCAAGTCTCATTAACAATATCAAGGCCACATCAAATCAAGTCAGAAAATCTTGTGGAAGAACATCTCTGCCAGATTTACTTTTGTCATAATGGCTACTACCTGCTAAAATTTCACAGAACTACAATGAACAGCAACTATTCTGAGAGCTGAGGGCAGGCATGCAATTCCTATGAATGGAAGAGCTCTCCTACAGTACAATCTATACTTGTAATGATTGTATATTACTCATGAAATTTTGGCATTAAACTATTAGTATTTAATTAGTGTTTGATCAGTGAACAGGAGGAAAAATAAAAAAAAGGAATAAGATGCCTTTATTCCCTTCTAACTACTATCTACAAAATTCTTTTAAGAATATTTATGCTTTTCTCCCTGTCTTTTCTTCTCCAATTTTTTTTTTTTTTTTTTTTCCTCTCAGTAGGCTATGGCTGGTCCCCTGCACTAAACACAGGACTGGAAGGAAGGAGCTGAGCACTGAGGAGGAAAAGAGGAAAGGATTGAACAGAGTAGAAATGTTTCTAATGAAAGATGAGACTGGAGCAACAAACCAGAGGTTTGGGGATTTTCAGTCTTAAACAGGTGAGTAATATCTTCCCTCCATTACTTGCTATCTTGCATATCAAAAGCTTCTTTTCAGCAGCCTCACTAATTTCCAAATAAAAATGCATTATAGGAGCCATGCTGTAGTTATTCTTTTTATAGCTTCACAGCATGGGAGGGAACATGACAACATCAGAAATAGTTTTGTTACAAGCTCTGTGCTGAAGGGCTAGTGGGGAATGAAGAGAATACAGTGATCTTAGTTCTCAAGCCATATTTAGTCATTATATTTTTTCTCTGTCTTTGCTTAAAAAAAAAATCAGAAACTCCCTAGTAATTTAGAAAGCTAAATAATATTTTTAAAATGCATTGAAAACCAATTTCAGAAAGTTTTTACATTAATGAGGCAGAACTATCTACTAGCTTTTCTATTAGGAATTATAAAAGAAAAACATGATTCTTATTGTCTAATCACAGAATCAAAACATAGTAACAATAGAATATTTATGTGCTTTCATGTATTGTGTTAAATATTAATTGTATATAAATAAACTTTTATATATACAAGTGTATGTCTGTCTATGCAGGTATATATAGAACACCCAGATTGAAAGGGACCCTGAAAGTTCATCTGGTATGTTTGTATTTAAAACTTCATATTTGTCTGTCTGAAATACACATACAGGTGTTCCCAAGAGCTTTAATCTCTTTAAAATTCATTGGCTCTAGTCTTCTAAGTTTATTTTGGAGCCTTGAAGGTCTTTTCTAAGTTTCTATGAAAGGTGAGAATCATAGCTCCATGAGCTGAACTACATTATGATGCCTCTAGCTTCACACTCGAGTTCTATTCATATTCACTTGTAGAGATAGAAAAAAGCAAGTTTCTCTGAGGAAAAAAAAAGGGCATTTTTTTACAATGAAAGGGCAAGCTGTAGAAGAGTCTGAGCTTTCCTACAGGTTGCATCCTTGGAAAGATCTCTTCTGTATAGGACAAAGTTTATAATGTGTTGTAAATCCAAAGTGGAAGGGTTTGATACCAAAACGATAAAAGGAAGGATGATCTTGTAGCATTTTTAAAGGAGGATGTTCAATAAAATACTTTGTTGTACAGGAGGTATTTTCTGTCTGAAATAATTTTAGCAAATGCCGTACCATGGTTTCAGAAATTTGTGAGACAGATTTGCAAAATTCCCTAAATTACTCTTTAAATTCTAAATGTGACATTCAACAGTTCTTAAACTGTACAGCAGTACTGAATACCCTGGGCAGGAGAAGTCCAGCACAAAACACTACAGCTGTCTCCCCTCCAAACTGGGCAAAGACTGAGCACCCCCAGGTAAGAAATTGCCAAAAGCCACACTGATTTCCCCCCATCCCCTGCCCTAGAACCATTCCAGTGTTATATCAAGGCATTGGCTACATCTTTTGTCTCTTAATAGAAGTCCATTTGCCATTTCCATGACAACAAATGGTGTGAAAATTCCCTGAAGGAACCGAAGGAGCAAGTAATAAAAATAGGCAAAGTGCAGCTTCATTCCAATGAAAACTGCATAGGATTTTTGCCTAAAGTTTTATTTATGTGCATCCATATTTATTGCTTAGGTAGGGCATTTGTTTTGCACTTTCAGCAGTGCTTTCAAGCACTGATATAAGTACTCCATAAATTGCATGTGTTCGTCATGACATGTGGCTGTTAACTTGCATGAGAGATGATGTCCAGTCTACTTTCTCACTAAGAGGACAGGCAGCAGTGTTCTGATAAATAAGATTACACACCTTTGCCATTGAAAACAAGATTTTCATGCCTCTTGTAAGTGACAAGTTTGAAAAATAAGTTTGGAAAATATCTATAGTATTTCATCTGACCAGACAGAACTTACAACTTTCTTCTTCAACTTAGTTTGCCTTTGAAATTAAAATAGGACTCATACCTTCAATTTTATCAGGTGTCTGCGTAGCCATTGTGAACAGATCTTTAAGACACTCAGATATATCTGGTCCACAATGTTAGAAAACTGAAGAGTCACTGAACACTTGATATCTTCTTCCTTCTTCCCATAATATGTCCTCTAAGAAAAAAATTTCATATCTTTAGGAAAAGTTCAAACTCCTTAGACCTAAAAACTGAGCACACAAAATTGCTAAAGTAGAACAAGAAACAAGATTACAAAGGAAAGTGAAATATTAGAAGTAGAATAATCAAACTTCTTAATACAATTTTGTATATTTAATTCACCATGAATGTAGATAAATAGGTGCACGGATAATCAGGGACTTTAACTGTTAGTACATAAATTTTGATTTTCAAATTGTGGTGGGTTCATTCATAAAAATATTAATTGCCATTACTTGCTTGCTCTGTGTTTCTAGCATCCTCTTTTTTGAATATTTTGACCTTACTGACACTGGATATTTAAAAGCCTCAGGTCTCAAAAACTCTTTCCCCCCTCATCTTCCCCCTCTTCCTTAAATTCAAGTTCTTAATATATAATTTTGATTACTATTTTTTAGAAATTATTTTGAAATAATCTCTGTAAACAGCACTTCTATGTCAGTAATTGATACCATGTGTGAACATAGTTAGACAGAATGTATAGATGGTGTTAAAGGGGAAGGAATTAAGTATTAGGCCAGATAAGCTTTCAAGTTTCACATATTTGTTACTTTGTTAAATAACCTAAAAGAGATTTATTTGATTGCAGGGTACATGACAAAGCTACAGTAATCAATGATACTAAAAAAGTCTTTTTTTTTTTTTGTCTTCTATGATTCTGCTTTTTTTTAACCTTCTGTGTCTTATGGATAAAATGATACTTTACATCAAAATCCATCAGTAACAAAAGTCCATCTAGTTTTGGACGACAGCTGTAATACTGAGGTATTCATTAATGTAGTTACAGTATCTGGATCTCAACAGAGTCACTTTACAGCTACATAACTCAGACCTAGACACCTTTCTCCTACCATTCTCCAGATATTTCTCCCTACTCTTTGAGACACTTTTGACACCTTGGTTATTTTCCATAGCTATACCATCCATATTCTAGCTCTATGTAGATATGTAGATGGATATAGATACATGTAATGCAAAAGATGCCCAAATAAAGTACACTTGTTTCCTACCATTCATGCTCTTGAAAAAAATTGTTAATCATATTCTTAGTCCACCAGAGACATAGTCGTAGGTATTGTGGTGGATGGATGAAGTAAAGAAGAGGAGAATGGATTTGGAAGAATGCCAGAACCAGGTCCTTAATTGTAATAAAATAATTTGCCCCAGTAATTTATCCATGCAAAGTAATTTATCCATGGATTCTTCCAGTGCTTTTCTCCTCTGACTAAAAAAGGAAGAGGATGGAAAATATTTAAGCCCATATCAGTGCAGGTAGAGAAGAATCTTTACTGTGCTAGATTTTAAAAACTTTAATAGATATATATGTCAGTTGTTGCCAGATGAAATATAACATTTTAATGTATACTCTGTTTATTTATCAAATATCTCTCTATTAAAATTTTTGAGAGACAGCTGTGATTTCTCTAAGTAGTATTTTTCTCTCTGAATAGGAAATCAAAGTGTAACTGAATATGAAACTTTGCTAGCTAGAATTATGATATGAAAGACCATTTCACTGTCAAAGAACTATCATTTTTGGTGTTAAACATCAGTAATTTTACTAAGATGGTGATGTAATCTGAGCTAAGAGCATTTGACAGATTTCAGGGGAAAAAAAAACAGTTAGTGTCTGTTTATGAAATTGAATTTCCCTTAAAAGAAATTGGTTCTTCAGTGTTCATAGTTTTTAATCGGCAGGCAGAATAATTGATAGCTTTATTGCTCAAGCCAATTATCGTATATGTACGTATCCATATATTACCAAGATATTCCTAACTCTTCAGTCCATGCAGTTAATAATCCAGAGCCACAATTAGCTAATGATAAAACCAGTTCTCTCATAAATTTCTTTCCAGGGTACAATGACACATAAGAAATTTATTCAAATATATCTGCAGCAATATGTAACTCCAAGGCTGTGTTTGCATCAGTGCTGCTGTAGATGACTGAATTCATTCAAAGCAGAAGAAAAAACTGGCTATGTCTGCAGAATAATAGTATTACTCTTGACTCCCTGCTAGCATCTTCCTCTGTTTGATCCTGTCCTCAAAAACCTGTAATCATCAAGTTCCAGACAGCATGCTCTTTAATGTGAAAATTGAAATAGGCTCAGAAGATTACTTTGGAGTTCAGGTACCACAGGATTGTGCCCGGCAGTGGGATGTGACACAATTCAGAGACAGGCAGCTGTAGTGCTGCTTAAATTGTGGACATATGGAATGGGATCAAAACAGTCCAGCAGGCATCGTGGGAGTGCTGCCAGGAGGATCTTGCAGGAGAGTGTTTCATTGTCACCTTCACTTCATGGAGATAAAAGCTTAGCAGGAAGCAAGTGAATAGTTCTGGTGCTGATTATAGAAAGCAAGGAGAGCTCCTGGAGAGAGGCTGTAAAAATAGTAGGTTTAAAGTCCTAAGTGACACTGCTAATTTGGAGGCTTTAATCCTGCATCTAGATTTCATTGTGGATGACACCTCCATAGGTAAAGCATTTCTGTAAGGACCTATGTCTGAATGTTGGAAACTCAATCACACATTGTGTGAAAGTGGGTTGATTAGCTAGTGGCCTTCCACTAAAAGGCAGTGGCCCTGGGTTTCTTTTTTAACATCATGAAGGTGGTACTTTGCTGTGGAAGTTCACATGCTAAAAAAATATGCTCAACATGTTTTTTAAAACTGTGTTTCAAGGCAAAATTTAGTTGTTCTTATCTCAAAAATTCCAGAGAGCCAATGTCCAAAAATACTGTTTCTTTTAAATTAAAGACTTCAGATATGCATGTATCCAATATCTAAGTAAAATAATGCTTTGGTAATTGGTTAAGTATTTTACTGTGCTAAGATTTCAGGCATAACCTATTCTCTGTTATTGTATCTTATTGAACGGGATAAACAGTTTCTGTGGTGATTTTAAAAGCTCATATTCTCCTGAGCTTAACTATGACTGAACAGATAATGGCACTTGAATTGGCGTACATGTGACCAAAGTGCATAGATATTTGAAGACAAATATATAAATGAAGAATTATAATCACATTTTTGGCTGTGCTTCAGAGAAGATAATTTTGCATTTCAAGACCCTGAATACTCAAGTAATGTCAAATGTAAATATCATTATTAAGGTGTATTATCTTCTAATAAGTGAACAATGCATATGACATTGAGAACAGAGATTGAAATGGTCTGTACACTTTCCTCTTGATCTATGTTTATTGCACATTATTATTCCAACGGATTCTGTATTACAGAAATGTTGACTTACTTTAATGTTTCTCATGACATAAAAAAAGTGTCTGGAAAGCTGTTTATCAGGAAGATTGAGAGCAGTCATAATGCTAAGGCTTCCATTTTATCATTCTTGTATTTGCAGAAAAAGGTAGAGCAGGCACAAATGAAAATATCATAAAGAATTCTATTGACCACCATTGCATGGACAGGAAACAGGAGATTAACAAGATGAATGTAGAAAGACTTCTAAAAACTATTTTCTTTAAAAACACAAAATAATTATAAGTGCGTAGCTAAAATTTTATGGGGAATATTTTCCTACTTAATTTGGAGTATGAGTTTGAGACTAGTTTATATAAAATGCAGATTCACTAAAATCATGACAAACCATTTAACTGTGAAGAAATTTTAAACTTTTAATATGATGCATGAGATTTAAGAGAACATAGAATCTTCAACCAAATCATCTCTTGGGCAGCTGTTATTCTTCTAATGCGTGTAGCATCTCTAAAAATCATGGAGGGGATCAGTGCTGCGCTTTTTCCTTGACAGGGAAAGAAGGCAAGCAGTATTGCTTTTCCAATAAAGAAGTTCATCTCAAAATACCTTGTTGCAAAATTTTATTTTTAACAGAAATTGAAGTCTCATTTAAAATCATCAAGCAAATTCACATTTCCTTAAAATTTGCAGCCATCTTTTATAGCTATGTTTATTAGTCCTCAGGCTTAAAAAATTCTTACTCTTCTTGAACAGAAAAGAACTTCAGTTTGACATTTCTCCACCTAGATGGAGCATAAGGAAATCTAAATGTTCCTAGGTTAGCCAGGACATTGGCATCTAAATCATACCATCCTCTGCAGATCAAAATCTTTCTGTATTCTGAATGTCCCAGTTCCAGGTTCCAGTACCAAAAAAAAAAACAAAAAACCAAACCAATAGACAAAAAATCTCAAGCAAAAAACCCAAACGGAAACAAACCCTCCCCCCCCCCCCCAAAAAATAAAGTAAAAGATTATTACAAATTACAAATAGAAAAGTTCCAGGAAATACCCTTTTGTATCTGCAGTTAGAATACGTACCTGATGACGATTTTAAGAAAGGTATGGTTAAATTAGAAAATTTGTAAAGAAGTCCTATGAGAATTACTGAAGTACCTGAACTTTTGTGTTACAATTTTTTTTCATAGTTGATGAAAGTCTGCTGTTTTGTAATTCAGCAGTTTTTGTCTGTCCTTCAATGTACTTTGAATAAAATTAGCTTGTATATAAATAACTTCCTGCAAGGTTATTTTATGTAACAAAGTCTTCCTTAATGTCCTCACAAGGTATCAAAATAGCACCACCATTTTTAGGTCACTTGTCACATAGAGGGACAATTTAAGCAGGTGCTTAAGTTTAAACCTGCGATTGCTCTTTGGAGCACCAGAACCTTGATGAACTTTTTTACAGTTGAGTAATTGAGTCACGTGAATTTCCTGTCTTTCAGCTGATAGATAAGCCCCAGAAACTGAGACAGTTAAGATCTTTTAGATGGCCTAGTACTTTAAATGGAATGAAATAGGAACAAACAGGAAGGAATTTGGATAATATCAGTCTTATTAATATTGAATCTGTATGTTTTACTTCCCCCCATCAAAGGAAAATTAGGTTTTGTGTAAGTCATGGTGTTTTACTTTTCACTCTTCTAATCTTTTTCCACATCATTCTTTTCATAAGATAATGTTCCATATAAATATCTCATTACATGTTCAAAACAGTGGCAACTGGTAAAAGTTTCTTTAAATGTCAACAAAATGCATTTACTATGTGTGCAATGAATATGCCACATCAATGTGGAAAAACACAGGGTAAAGAGTTTGTAAAATATTGTTTCCAGGACACATCACCATGTATAATACATAATTCTAAAACAAGAAAAATTATTTTCATTCAATTGCTTTTTCATTGACTTCAAAGGTGTCCTGAATTAGTGAGCAAAGGTATAGATGTCCACAAAGTAGAAGATAAAGGACTCTCCTCTTTGATATTACTCTGAAAATTTCATTGTCTTGGTGTGGGAAAAGAAAGCTTATGCAATTCAGCTTATCTAGTAACTAAATAAATCAATAAAATACAGCATATTAATACATTTATTCTTAAAAAACAGATATGCAACTCAGAGTGTATTTGTCTGCCAGGAGTATTTGTTTGTGAAAGTTTTCTATTGTTTTCTTACTTTACTACCTTCTTTTGAGCATACTTCAGTGCACTTCAATCTTCAGTATTTCTCCCAGTGCAGAGTCTTTGCTCTCCCTCCTCCCTGGGACCCTCCTGCCCTCACTGCATCACTTCATCCTTAGGGCAGTGTTGGCTGGGCAGAGGGCACAGAAGTTGAGACTTCTGTTCATTATTCCAACCTTCAGTGCTCATAGCTGCTTCACCTTTGGTGTCTTCTTTTCATTCTGTTGTTTTTTGGGTTTTTTAATTTTTTATTTTTTTTTTCCAACTCAGGTTTGTCCAGAGTTACTTTGTTTTGCAGTTTGATAACCCCTGATACCAATTTGATTTTTCTAGCAGAGCATTGGTGCATCAAGAATGAGTCAAGACATCACTGTTCATTCCTTTTTCTCTCTTTCATTTCAGTTTGTCTATTCCAGTGAGTGTTTCCTCACTCTCGGTTCTTTTTCCAAAATCTTTGTCTGTCTCTGGTTCCCAATTTATTCATCTTTTTCCACTTACCTCTTTTTGTAATGATTCTCCTTTTCTTGCTCACAGGAAGCTCTTCCATGAGTGGCTTGTATTCATAAGTCTGAAAGACACTCAAGTTTATTTCTCTTTCAGAGAAAGCTTATATACCTTCCTGTTTATCTTTTTGAGCTTTTTCAAGCTGCTTGTTCTCATTATTGAATATATTATCAATATGTGCAGTATAGAACCTGATGGTATTGATATATTTTGCTCACAGGTAAAGCAGGCTTTTCAAGACATGACTGTTTAGGTGTCAAGAAGGTCAATAACAGATTTTTTAAAACACAGAAAATTTCAAATTATTAAATCTCCCATAGTAGTAAAATAGATTAACTAAAAATCCAATAGCAAAAGCAAGTAGGATTTAAAATATATTTGAGGTTTAGTTTTCTCTGGCTAAATTCCATATTTTAAAGTACAAAAAGAAATCATTAATTAGGGGAGTCCCTCAATGATCTGTACTGGGACTAATAATATTTAATATGTTCATCAGTGACACGGACAGAGGAATGAATGCACTCTCAGCAAATTTGAAGAGGACACCAAGGTGAGTTGTGTGTTTGATTTGCTTGAGGGACAGGATACCATCTGGAGGGCCCTTGTCAGGCCTGGGGGTTGGGCCTATGGCAATCTCATGAGGTTTAATGAGACCAAATGCAAGCTCCTGCACCTGGGTCAGGGCAACCCCTGCTATCAACCCAGGCAGGAGGGTGAGCAGATCCAGAGCAGCCCTTCCCAGAAGGACTTGGGGGCGCTGGTGGATGAGAGGCTGGACGTGACCTGTTAAGGTCAACTTGCAACACAGAAAGCCAAACTTATCCTGGGTTGCATGCAGAACAACGTGGCCAGCAGAGTGAGGGAAGGAATTCTGCCCCTCTGCTCTGCCCTTGTGAGATCTCAGCTGGAGCACTGCCAGCACAAGACACAGCTGGACCTGGGAGACCAGGTGGAGGAGAGGGCCACAAATCGATCAGGGCTGGAACTGCCCTTTCACAGTGAAAGGCTGGGAGTTTGGGTTGTTCAGCCCAGAGAAGGGAAGGCTCTGGGGAGACATTACTGCAGGCTTTCGGTACATAAAGAAGGGTTATAAGAAAGATGGAGACCTTTTACCAAGGCCTGTGGTGGCAGGACAAGGACCAACAGGTTTTTTGGCTGAAGGAGAGTAGGTTTAGATTGGATGTGAGATAGTAATTTTTTACAGTGAGTGGTGATGCACAGGAACAGGCTGCCCAGAGAAGCTGTGGATACCCCATCCCTGAAAGTGTCCAGGTTGGATGGGGTTTAGAATAATTTGGTTTAGTAAAAGATGTCCCTGTCCATCACGGAGGGGTTAGACTGCATGGTCCTTGAAGGTCCCTTCTAACCTGAATCTTTCTATGGTTTTTGATTCTGATATTTCCTGATTTCTTTAGGGGATTTTCAAAAATAATTCTGTAATATATTGCACATTCACTCAGATAGTTGCAATTTAAATGTACTACTTAGAGCTTCCACTGCTTTCTGTGTTTATTCAAAAGGTAAAACTGAATGGTATATGACCCAGTTACAAAAACTGTAGGTACAAGTTTCCTACAAGTCCAACCAACAGTATCATTTGTGTTCCTTTAACAGCCAGGCCTTCCACTAACATGCACATTATCATTGCTAGGATGAGGGCTATATTTTCAGTGAATAATATGTTTGATCATGAAGGATTCAGATCTTAAAATTTTTTATGTGTCTATATGGATTTCTGCAGATTAGCTTTTTATTTTAAACTCTTTACTGAAGTCTGCCTACTAGCATGCAAATACATTTCATCTGGTGAGATATTTACAAAATATTCACTTTGATAGTTCACTGTCAATTATTTGTGGAAGCTGGTGATAGACATCTACTTTGCAGGGAAATTGAGCACTGTAATTAGTTTTGGCCAAATGTGCTATCATCTGTATAAATCGAGAGTCTTGAAAAAGATTATGGAATGTGATTTTAGGTTCTTCATTTTGCAGGCAGACTCCTTATCACTGCTAAAAGTTTATGTACTCTGGTCTGTTCTTATGAAACCATAGTAAGCTGGTGACTGCAGCATCGTGCTGGAAGATTCAAGTCCTAGTATGACTACTATCTTACTTCTTAACATTTAACAACTCACATCATTCACATCATCAGTGTTTCCGTTCTTTCTCTTTCTTCCAAATTTCTTTTCAATTTGCAGCTTTATTTTAATTCATTATTTTAGGCTAGAGACAAACTGCAAATATTGCTTAGTTTAACTGGTGTCTCTGCATTTTTTATACCAACAGATTCCCCTCTAATCCCATGCAGCTCTTGACCCCATAACACTTTTATTCACTTTAGACATCAAAATAATTTCTAATATAATGGGCATGTTTTATTCCTTTTCATCCTTTAGCCCAAGCATCACTACATACAATGTGCACATTATATTAAAAAAAAGGCAGTTAACAGTAAAGCACAAATGAATTAAAGTACTTGGCTCGTATAGTAAGACTTACCATAAGTTCTATTTCTTACATGTGATTATAATTTTTGAAAATGAACACACAATCCAAGATCTTAGTTACGTGAAATGAATAGGGAAAATGACTGAAAAGAGAGAAAATAATCTTATTGCTTGAGAAAAGATTTATGTGTATATATACACAGAGATATACATGAATATATATTAAAATTTGTTGTGTGGATACAAATTATCCAACATGTTTCTCAGTTCAGCTTGAGTATTCCTTTTTTTACAATGTTGAGGTGGTATTTAAAATACAGTTTTGTAGGTGTTTTTTCCTTTGTTTCTTTGGTTGGAAATGAAATAGTATATATTATTTTTGCAGTATATATTTTTTTCTCCACTTTGGATGGAGTGAGTCCCTAAAAAAACTGATTGAGTTTTGAAAAGTTTTCCATTATAATGACATTTTGACCTCAACAAAATCATAAAATTATAGAATAATTCAGGTTGGAACATACCTCATGAGGTCTTTAATCCAAACTCTTCCTCACAGCAGGGTCAAAAAAGAATAGAGACTAAGTTGTTCAGGGCTTTATCCAGTCAGATCTTGAAAATCTCCAGGAGTAGAGACTGCAAATCCACCTGGGAAACTTACTCTACTGTTTAATTATGGTCATAATTTTGTCTTTATGTCAGAATCTGTCTTTTGAATTTTTGGTCATTGCCTCTCAGCTTCCTGACGTGCTGTGAATAGTCTGTCTGCATCTCCTTTCCATCTTCCTCAGGGTCGCTGAGGATCTCCTTAAATGCCCTGGAAGCTGCCCCTTTTTCAGGCAGGAGTGGAAGGCATCTTCAATGACATTGTAGAGTTACATTTTTCTTCTCAGGATAAATTTCACATAAAGAATTTTCTCCTTCTTTAGAAACATGAGTTTTGAATTTTTCTGTACTTTATGTAAAATCTTCCATACTTTCACAGGATTTATAAATTCATTTAATCCACTTACTGCCTAGCAGGTCTGGAAATATCAACTCTTCAGTAACTTTCTTGGCTCGGCACCATAAATTGCAGGCAGTGTCTTTAATGTGGATTCTTGGGTTTGATTTTACTTTCTTATCTGAATTTGTTAACTTCTGGTCTGTGAGTCTGAGAATTTCTAAACAGGCTTTTGGCAAGCTGTGAGGATAATGTTCATGTGAAACAATTTGGTTATTTAATGCGCTCAGTGTTTGTATGTATTGTTAGTAACCCTGTGTACCAAAATATTTACCCTAGACTGTGATTTAAAATGGAAGAAATTCATTATAAGACTGTACTCAGAATTATCTTAATCCATAAAGATATATTTCTTTAAATAAAACCTAGGATTGAATACAAGCTCACTGGAGGGAGATTAATCTTTATTCTTTATCAGGTTTTCCCCTTAGCCAGGGAAGTGTTCCCAGCACAGGTCACATAATTTTAGTATAGAATTGTGGTGCAGGGTTGCTAGAGAAGGGCAGAGGAATTCTGAACTAACCCTGGCTGCAGAGCAGTGTTGCAGTTTCTGTCAGGTAGAGGGAAGTGCTAGCACTGGGCAGTAGCTCTGTGTGTGTAAATGCAAGAGTTGCAAAGAAGGAGAGATCAATGGTTACTAAGTTTGCTGCAACCTTTCCTTCTCCCTTCTTCTCAGCAAGTTTATGGCTATGAAAGAAAGTAACACCCCAGTACTGCCTAACTGTGGTGCTTTGCAACAGGGCTTACTCTTGAAGACCTTTGTATTCAAAACTTTGAAACACAGTCTGAGTTTTTTCCTTAAAATTCACAACGTACAGGAATATGTCAAGAATGAAGATGGTGAGGGCAAAGTCTCTCAGAAAGTTGGCAATACAGGGAGGGAAGTGTAATTGCAATCAAACAACCCCTTTTAATGGAAATTTGTCCGCTGGGCAAAATTAGAGAATGTATTCTGAAATATGAAGCAGCGATGAGTGATATTAGCTGATGATATTGTTCGGTATAACTTTATAAATTTTTCTTAGTGTAGGTCATCATAAAAGTGTACAAAGAATAATTATCTTGGTAATTTATTAATCTTGGATGAATATATTGTATAGCTTTGTGGTATATTTATAAAAAGTTGTGCTATTTTTTATCCTACAGACAACACTCATCTATCTATCTATCTATCTGGCTTTATTTTTTGCAATAAATTTTGGACACTATCAAAAGTATATTTGATTTATACATGTATATATGCATTATTCAGGATGATTGAGGAGTGTTCTAATGCATTTCAGAAGGCATTTTTTTAATATCTTATTTCTGAAAGGAAAGAAATTAATAATGTTAAATGTTTAAAAGCCATTTAAAATTCTAGACATTTTTACTTTGAAATCTGAGTTTCCTATTCTGTCTTTATTGCATATTAATTCTGAACTCTAGGAAAACTTGAGAAATGCAGTGAAGTTTCTTTTTCAATCATTACCTAAGCTGCTAGGACAATCTTGGGCCTTGGATTAGAAATTTACCTCAACCCAGCCAGAAAATTAGATTAAAGCAGAACTTCAAATCAGATGCCTCAGCTGAGTATTACACATGCAAACTATGTATATATGCAAACTATCAAGATTTTGAAAACTTTTGAATACAATGACAGAATATAGAAAAAACCTGGGTTTTCAGAAGCCACTTAGGCACTTTGGTGCTCATGGTTGCAGAGCCTTGGGGACAGACACAAAATGTGAAATAGGCAACAAAAGTGAGAGTCATAATTGCAAGTGATATGTCTTAATTTTAGCTGTCCAATACCAGATAAATTGCCCTCGATTACTTTTATTGTCATGACGAGGAGACCTTAATACAGCCTGATCCTAGGTATTACTTTAGGATCATGCAGTTAGTTTTCCTGCATCTGTCAAATTTCTAAATAATGCTTCTTACCATCTCCCCACTTCCATCAGGTGAGAAGATAATACAAGGCTGGCTAAGACTGCTGAAAGAACTATGAAAGAGAAGGGCTGATGAAAATGTTGAAAAACAGACCTAAGATGATCAGCACATGGATGGTGACTGCACAAAACCAACCAAACAAGCAAACAAGAAACCCCAACCCCTAGAGAAAGGAAAAAAATGCAGCAGAGTCTGGAAAATGTGCTACCATCTTTTGAATAATCCTCTGAAGAGATGTCCTTGTTCAAAAAGCCCAGATCCTCAAATACCTAGTTGCCAACCATGCAGTTTGGGAGATTTTGTCTCTTTTCAGTACTTGCAGTTCCTCGTGCACCAGAAGATACTAACAGTATGAAAGAGAAAAGTACAGCAAGAACTGGTAGTCACAGGGAATGTTGTGAGTTCCTATGACAACTGAGGACTGTCTGGAGGCTGCAAAAGAATCACATCTTATATACATGCTACTTAAAATGATCAAAGTGGAAATTTTCCTTTTATTCTTGAATTTTCATTCAGAATTAGTTGCCTGCTTAGTACCAAGCTGAATACTGATAACATTCAGTACCATGACAAAGGCTGTGGTTGCAGAGAAGGTTTTGTGAATAATGTAAAATTTATATTCCACAAAAATGATTAATAAAACTACCATAGGGAGAAAAGTTCTGCATGTTTATTCATTTATTTTAGCTTCCTTTGCTTTTAAAAATGATAGCTTATAAATAGTTCACTGTACAGACCATGGGCTAGGCTGATAAATTTTCATGTTTGTCATGGAGAAAATATTAAATTTCATGCTTTGTCACAGATTAATAGGAAAACCATATTAATACTTTGCAGAAAATGTATATAATTTCAGTTATGCCTGGAAGAAAAACAGAATTAAGAGTTCACATAAGAAAAGAATGGCAATACAATGTTGAGACATCTTGAAACTTCTCTACTGTGAAAGAGAACCCCATAATATACTGGCTTTGTCCCTGTTGTATGTATATACTGAAAAGGAAGGACATTAAATCATCACATGTTTCTGTGTGATATATCTCTGCTAAATACCCAGCTGTCATCTAAGGTAATTACCCTAGGTTCTTATAGAAAGAAAGAGGCATTTCCTGCAGGTTTTTTTCACTCAGACACAAATTTAAAGATGAGTTTAAGTGCCTTCTGCATTCTTCTGGAATAATCTGCTCCAGTAAGGTCAGTCTCACATTTTGTGTGGGCCTGTGGGTGACTGATGGTTCTATTCTTTTTCATACAAGACATTAGAAAGTGTCAAATAAGGCAGTGGAGAAGGATAAGAACAAACCACGAGGAATTGGACTTTTCTGGATGTTGGAACAAAGAATTAGTGCTTGTCTGTATTGAGGTGGCTTAAAAATTGTAAATGACTCCAAAGGTAAACTATGAAATAAATATCATAAAAGAGCATAGTATTTCCTGTTGCAAAGACTTATGGAAGAGACCTCAATGTGTCAAAAACTGAATTCTGTATGACTGAAAAATAGACTTCAGTATTTCGTAATTTATTAAGATGCGTGTTATCTATTGCACATAATTTCTTTGTAAAGACCTCTCATTTTTCTTATTGGAATTAATCAGTATATCATAATAGCTTTTGGGTTTGTAGCCACTTTGAAGTAATACATGATCCAGCAAGTATTTTATCTCTATTTCTTTCTACTGTCCCTCTGTAATATTAACTATTTCCCTCTCTTGATTTCAGCATTGCTGCTCTTGGGGTACTGTCATGCTATGCTCCATCAGTTGAAGCAATAATCATATAATCAGCAATTATGTCTTCTCTGGAAGTATCACCAAGTGCCTCATAACTCTTTTTCTACAATATTTCAATGACACATTTAATCTCAAATGTTAATCTAGAAAACTGATAATGTCCTCCTGGAGATATAGAGGTACCTAAAAAGAGATGTACCAATCTAATTTCACCTGCCAGACCCCATGTTTCTTATCTGAAATTGTAACAAGTTGCCTGATTTTTAATTGATGTTGCAAATCTTCTGGTGTCAGTTCTGAGCAATGGTAATAGCCATGGTGTCATTTAACCTTGTGCTGTTAAACATAGAGTCTTTTTTTCTTTTTTTTTTCTTTGCTTTTTTCTGATCCAATAGAGGTGCTGATGCATTCCCTAGTGTTATCAACTTGCCCTCTTTTTTACTGGCTAAGGACAAAATTTTGATACTTGCAAACCTTTCAAATATGCTTTAATTCATAGCTTGTTGCCCTAACTTTACTGTTGATTACAGTGAAATTACTCATGCAGCCTAACAACTGCACTTTAGGTATTCCAAGTGCAGTAGAATTTATCCTACTGCAAATATATATATGTAATACAACATTTATTTCTATGCAAATATGCTCAGATTCTCCAATTCCTTTAAATATATCATGGTACACTATGACAATATCTTCTCTGAGTGTTAAATTTATTGTTAAATGTCTCTCACCTATACTACTCAGCATGTTTGGATGGTCATTCAGTTATGACAAATTGTTATTTGCCTTTGTTTTTTTTCTGTCAGTTCCAGCTTCACCACTTCTTTTGATTAATTGGGGTACATCCCATCCTCCCCTGGTAGAAGTAGATGAAATATCAGTGTTTGCTTTACCTTGCAAAAAAATTAGTTTTTGTGGTTTCAGAATATGGGTTCTTTTAGTACAGAAGACTGTTATGCTATTCTCAATGCTGGCTTCCGGACCAAATTTGGCAGAACAGCTGTCAAGGACTTTAGGCTTATTTTTGTTTTATTTTCTCCTTCAGCCCTCCTGGTTGCCCCAGCATGAGTGATATACCAACTTAGGACACAGAACAAACTGGAACTATTTAATAGTGTAGAGACTACATGAAGCTTAATACTGCAACTCTCTGCACTCCTCTTTTTATTTAGAATTTAACCTTCACTCTCCTCCTACCTCTAATGTTACCATGATGCTTTTCCAACGTCATTGCACATGCTATGAGTCTTCTAATATCAGTGAATTCTGTACATCTGTTCACAGAGACTTAAGATTGCTTAGGTATATACATTGCTTATATATCACATACTTTCAAATTCATTGGATAAATTTGTACCTTTTTGTAAATGGGATTAGGTACTATTTATTGGGAGCAGAAGTAACTGTGAGGGGAAAAAAATATTTTTTTAAAGGAATTTCAACTTTTAATCCCAGAATGAAAATATTACTTAATAATGACAAGGGATTGTCCCTTTGGGCCTTAATTAGAAGGAAGCAATACTTAAGGTTTTAAAATTAAAAAGAATGGCTATTGTTGGTAACAGAAAACAAGCACATATAAACATATTTGGTAAACATGAACAGATTTGGTAAAAGAGAATTTATTTTCTTTCTAGGCAGTTTTATAAATAATTAAAACACTTGCTCAGTAAGTTTCCAAACAAGCCTCTTTCTGATACTCTGTAAAACAAACAGAAAACATGATCATTTTGGAACTTTTACCACCTTGCAGAGATGTACACAATCTTTCTGCAAAAAGGGACCAGTGTTTATAGATTATCTTCCACAAAAAAAAAAAAAAGTTGTATTACAGCACCATTCTCACCACTCTTGCATATTTACTAACGAAAGTAATGTTTATGACTTTAAGATAACAAATACAAAAACCAAGAAGCAAAATTCAAAAAAGAAGGTTCACGCTATTAAGTGATTTTACATAGATGACAAGGTAATAAAGCTGGAAAAGAAGACTGACAATGTACTACATCAACAGAGATGTAAATAGATTAACCCCACAAACACAGAACTCTTAGAAAATAGTTTTATTTGTTCAAGGACTAGCTAAGGACTCATATCCTGTAGAAGACTGTTTTCATTGTTCATTCAGGGTTTTGCAAAGTCAGGATGATGAAGAACAAGATAAAAGTCTGTTGCTGTGATGAAGGAGGCATGTAGGCTGAAAAAAAAGGTAGTATCTTTTGAAAGTGCTCTCAAATTATCTATAGTCTTCTTCACCCCAGTCCTGCTAAGGAGAGCAATTCTAGAAAATCCTTATATCTCTAGCATGGAGTTCTTCTTGTGTTTATCCTCAAAGAACACAGAAGTTTTGGAAACTATTGATGTCAGCCATCAGCCCTGGGTAGTAATACGGCTCTGGCTGTGCTTTGAAGATGCATGGGAAACCTTGGATCTGCTGAGGCACTGGTAACTTTAAAAAACTCTCACCTTTAGCTTTGCTGTTTCTTTCCTTCTGTGGAAAGCTCTGTGGTTTGTCAGTCATTCAAAAGGTCTCTGAAAAACTTATAACAAAAGACAGTTACCAGAGAGCAACTTTATCTGCTAAAAAAAATAAAAGCCAGATCCAGAAGATAGACCTTTCATGAAAAAATGCTAAGGAAAGTGACACTTTTGTTTGGAGTAGCTGGCACTGTAGGGATTGGGTGATATGAGTAGCTGGAATGTAGGGGAAAATGTTAGGAGGGTCCACAATCAATGTACAAGCGAAGATAATTCTAGTGAGACTACAAAAATGATTTTATTTGTAAATCATAATTCTGCAATAGAGTTGGGGATTTTATCGGTTTTGTTTTGTCTCGGATTTTTTAAGAAAATGAACTTTTTCTCACATTACCTGTAATGAGTAGTGAAGGGGATGTCCAATGTCTGAGGTGGCAAAAACTGTCGATGTGCTTTGTATGTTTAACTCAGCAGAAGTTTCTCATTTGGTCTCACTGTAACCAAACATGAGCAATCCAACATCCTTTTTCCTTTTTCCAGTGTCCGCTACTTGTTCCTGTTCATAAGATGCAGCCTTTCAATACTCAAAGGAGACCTGTATAAAAGATGGGGAAGAACTTTTTAGCAGAGTCTCTTGCAACAGGGCAAGGGTAGATTTAGATTAGACAGAAGGAAAAAATATTTTTTTTACAATGGAAGTGGTAAAACACTAGAACAGGTTTCCAATGGATGTGGTAGAAAACATTCCAGGTCAGGTTGGATGGGGTTCTGAGCAACCTGATCTAGTTGAAAATGTCCCTGTTCATTGCAGAAGGAATTGACCAGACCCAGTCCATACGGAAGTTTGTTACTTCCCTGGGGCCTGGGTAAGAGACATCACCAAGAAACTTCCCAGCCTGGGATGGCTCATTGATTATTACCAGCTACTGGATTCCCACAGGGTTACCAACAAAGACCCAACAAGAAGGCTGCAGACAAACAAGAGAGATTTCAGGTCTCCAGGTCGAGGGATCTGGAGAACAGGTTGTGTTCCCTTCTGTCCTAAGGGTCCTGGAGAGGTCAGAAGAATTCTACCTTATCATTACCATTAACAGTGTCATTAACAGTGACATTAGCATCTTCTTTCTCCAAACTTTCATTGAGTTAACTTTCACTGGGATCATTTTCATTTGGGTAAATTTTTAATGCATTCAGCCTTCAGTTATTAATATAAGTTTATAGCCTTTACATGCCTGTGGAGTTACTGTCTACTTCATGTGTTCACAGATTTGGCAGGAAAAAATGAAGCTGTATTTGTAAGTTCTGGGATGGCTTTGGGTGCTGATGGTTCAGCCATTTTCTGAATATCCATATTCCCTTTGGCCTTTGTTGTCCAGGCATAGGTTTTTTTTTATTATTATTATTCAACAGGATGAATTAAGGCCTCAAAAATTTCTGCCAAATTCCTGTCTAAGCTTTTATGAGCAGACCAGGATGGAACAGGAGGCATGGCAGGAGTTTGCAAGAATAAATTTTGACACTTTTTTCCAGAACAGCTGGCAACGGCCTTAATTGATACCAGTTGTTGCACTTTTAGGAGGGGATACAGAACATGTAAATTTTTCCTGTTTCTAAAAGAGATATATGAAATATCTAATGCATGCACAAATTCATGGAAAGTCAGTTGCGAAAAGTGCCCTTTTTGTGCAAGATTAATTTTTTTAAATACATTTCCAAGCTTTCCCTTTACAAGAAAAGCATTAACTCTGTTGCATTCCAGAGAGATGTGTAGATTTCTCAGTGGTTTGAATATATCATCAATTCCATGGAATTGACATAACTTAGATACAGTGTACAATATGTACTTTTGTTGACAGCAATATAACATCCGTTGTTTCAGGGTAAGAAAATGAATATTTTATTTGATTTTTGTTATTAAAATTGTTTAGTAACTCAAGTTATTTTTCAATGTCTCTTAAAAAAAAAGCAATTGTAAAATGTCAAAATGCATATGGTAGGTGACATCTCAAGCACTATATGCATCACTTCCTTTTCTGAGTGGATAATACCATAGGTTAAGAAAGGAGATCTTTCCCAAATACCTCATACATGAATTTATGGAGCCTATGTGGAAGGCTATGAAGTTATCCTTTTGTTACTTATTCATAATGCTAAAGTTCATCTCCAATTCTGGAACACCTTTACCCTGAAATACCGGTTGCAGATAGAATGTCATTTGGTGTAGGTATGGATGACAGTAAGATTTGAAATATTACTGCTTGCCATTCAAATTTGTAGTTGCCGGTGAGGAGATCCTGTAATTACTTGATTTCATGGAAAGAGAGAAAGAAAAATAAGTTTGACAGCCAGTATGGGGAAGCACACAGACTCTTTAATGAATGACTGTTTATTTTTTTTCTCATAAGATGGTCAGTTTATTATACAAACATTTGATCTAGATTTTGAACCACCTCAGTATCTGAGATTTATAGTGCAATGCTGAAGTGCAATCATAGTTTTTTCTGGGAGACTATATGGGGTAGGTATAATAAAAATGATTCAGAATGAATTTATTAAATACATATTTTAAGTCTGTTGATTGGTACTGTACTAAAAAAATGTGTTATTAAAGAGTTAGTTTTCAAATGGTTCTTGTACAAAGTCAGCATGACTATGACATAGATAAAAGAAACAGCATTTGAATACTCTCCAACAAATTTCATGAAGTTTCACCAATGAAACCATCAAATGCCAGTGCTGACCTCTGGGCATACACACAGTGAAAATATGGATGTTTTCCATGTCAATAGATGCAGAATGCAAGGACTCGTTGATAGTTAACAATCCTTCATCAAACCTGGATTGCACATATATGGTTTACATGGGTTTTTCTCACTTATTTTGATAAAAGTAAAAACTATTCAATGCACTAAGGACTTGAGCCACTAAACAAGGTGGAGAAATTCTCTTCTGGATGGGATACTGATGGTCCAATTGCATAGTGGACTCAAACAACTGTGTCACAGAAAATGAGTAGTGATGCTTAAAAGGCCTTCAGAGTTCCAAGAGGGATATAAAGATTTTAATGGGACTGTGTAAGACGTGGATAAGATTCACCAGTAGTCAGACAATACTTTCATTTTATTGAGTTAGAAAATGTTTTGGTCTGTTAACTATAGTAACGTGAAAGTAGCTGTATATTTCCCTACATTATTCTAAGAAATATCTAGAGTAGACAATCAGTATTTAACTTTCTCTGAAAAAGTAATTCTTACATTAATAATAGCTGCTATAATGCCTGTGTCTATTTATTTATGAGGCATGAGACAATTGATGTTTTCAGTCTGTCAGTTATTCAGATGACTCTTTCATAAATAATATCTGCTGGCTTTCATAGTTTATTTTCAGGTTGTAACTTTATCATTTTCTCAGAATGTTACACAGTATACAAACAGATTTTCTTTACATTCAGCTTAAACTTAAAAAACTTTTGATTTATTCATTAATAACTGCTTGTTTACACCCACCAACCTCTCTCTACCTCTTAAGAATTGATTTCCATGGGAAAAGCAGTATAAGCAGCCTTTCTTTAAAGGGAAATACCAAAGTAGGATTTTAGGGAGAAAACTGAAGGGGTAAAAAAAGAGGAAAAATAAAGTAGAGAAAATCAGAAAGAGAATAAGGCAATTAAAGCCTTGCATTGGTTTGCATGATAAGTATTTTGTTGTTTGGTTTTGAGGGGATGGGGCAGGGCAGGCTGGGTTACAGGAGTGTGTTCTGTGAGATGCCAGAAACTCCGCCCATGCATCTGCCACTGGCCAAGGGTGGATCCATCAGTTTATCACATCTACAGAGAAGATGGTAGAAAAATATGTATAGAAAACCCTCCACCTGTAAGTATAACAACTTGCAACAGAAAAAATTGCTCTCTTTGTCAGGATTTAACCTAACAAGGCCAAGAACTAGATTTCTGTATTACTTTCCTGGCTGCTGTTTTTTCTAAACCTTAAGTGAAATTGTACTTAGGAGAAATGACATAGATGTTCTTGTTACCCACATAACGTTTAATCCACTGCACTGTTATGCTTTCTTCTCCTAAGCTTGTTTGCTGTACTCTCATTTAAATCATATTTTTACCTAAATTTCCCATTTAATCTTTAAACAGCCATTTGTGATTTCCTCTGATCACAATGGCAAAAATTGGATCAATCCACTCTTTGCCATTCCTACTCATTTCTGTGCTTCAGGAAACAGACACGTACTCTTCAGGACAGTACTTTATAATCATATGTATTTATTTAAATTTTGTTTATTCACCACTTTTTAAGCAATAGCTGAGTAAATTAAATCAGGTTAAAGGTTATATATACAAGAATTCAAGGGAAATTTTTGCATAGTAAGTCTCTTCTGCTAAGGGTCAAAAATTTGGACACCACATAAATTCTGTTAGTTGCTCTCCACTCAGTCCAGCAATTAAGCCACAGAGGCAGAACTTGAAAGTGAAAAACAATAGCCAATTAACAGAGATAACTGTACTGTGGAAAAGAAACATGAGAAATACAAATAAAGGAAAATGAAACTGCAGGGTGTTTGGAGGTTTATGAAAGTAAAATGGGGAAACTTCACATCAAAATTTAATATTCAGAAAAATAAAACATAAGCAAATGAAAATCCTGTTTACCTTGAAGAAGAAAAGAAGAGGAAACAAAAAAAATCTGTGGCATAAGGAAATTTTATGGGTCACTAGTGGTTTGCATAAATAGAATAAGGAAAATATCTAATTAAATCCACCCTCTGTTGGCACAAAAGAGAAGCTGCTGCATATAATTTTTTCCAACTCTAGAAATTACAAAAGTTTGACCCTTAGAGCTAAAGTGAACTTTTTTTTAAATTAAGATAAAATAAGGGCATTTATGTATAAATATTCTTTCTGGTTTCCTTTAGTCTGGTCAGTCACAAAAGATTTAGGAACAAATAAGGCAGACTTATAACTACTTAGAAGAAAAATACCAAAGGTATCTGCCAGGTTTTGGGAAATGCAGCCCTCTTTACTCTTTATAAACAAGGCTACCATTTGCACACATTTACTGAGACTCCTGGTCCATCAGCTGATCTTGTGCAATCTCCACAAGATTTTGAGTAAAGAGGAGAACAATGGAGAAATACAAATTCATGCTTTCTAAAGGAGAAAAGATAATTTCTCTGTTTGTTTATTACAAAGATTCTACAGAGAAGTGGAATGGTTATTAAGGTTTCCCAGAATCACTGAACCAAAGAATGGCTGAGGTTGGAATGGTGGAGGTTGGAGAGGTACAGGTTGGCTTCTCTGGAGATCATCTCTTCGAACCTTTCTACACAATCAGAGCCATCTGGAGCCAGTTGCCCAGGATTTTGACCAAATGGCCTTTGAATATCTCCAAGGATGGAGACTCCACAACCTCCCTGAGCAACCTGTGCCAGTGCTCCGTCACCCTCACAGTGAAATAGTGTTTTCTGACAGAAGTATTGTTCAGGCAGAACTCCCTGTGTTTCAGTCTGTGTCCATTGTCTCTGGTCTTGTCACTGGCCATCACTGAAAAGACCCTGGCTCTGTCCTTCAGGTATTTACATGCATTGATAAGGTCACTCCAAGCCCTCTATTTTCTACCCTGAACAATTCCATATCTCTCAGACTTTCCTCATACAGGTGCTCCTGTCCCTTAATCATCCTGGTTACCACCCCAATGAATGCTCTCCAGAATGTCCACATCTTTTTTATACAGGGAGCCCAGAACTGGGCGCAGCTCTCCAGGTGTGGCCTCACCAGTGCTAAGTAAAGGGGAAGCAATGTTTGATTCACCTACTGGAAATTTTTTTGTCTACTGCAGCTGAGGATACTATTTGCCTTCTTTCCAGCAAGGATGAATTGAATTGTTCAGAGCTGAATATGTTCAACCTGGTGTTCATCAGTACCCTCAAAGCTGCTTCACAACTGGTTGGTCCTCATGGGATTGTTCCTCCTGAGGTTCGGGCTGTTACACTTTCCCCTGTTGAACATTATGAGGCTACTGCTGGCCTTTTTCTCCAGGTTTTCAAGGTCCCTCTGGATGGTAGGTTGACACTCTGGCAAGTCATTCACTCCTAAAGTCTTGGTGTCGTCTTCAAACTATCTGAGGGCACACTGCTGAGGTTTGCTTGAGAAGCTGACAAAGAAAATATTAAAGACTCAGCTGTAGGCAAGTGGAGCAGGCACGTTTTCTAGAACAGAGGTGAACAGGATAGTGTTAACCATCACCTATTAATCTACCCTGGAGGAAAGCCACTTCTGAAGTCCCACATAGCACATTGTTAGAAAGGGAAGAATTAGTGACTTTTCTGACACTGTTTGGTAGGGTTTTAATCCAAGTAGTTAGAATAGTATTACTACAGTAGTTATTTAGAAATTTTAGATTAGCTGTATGTTTAGAAATATGGCTGTCCATCACATCCATATTTTGAGTTCTTAACTGCACATTGTATCCATAATTGAGACCTTTCATTAGCTTTAAAAACAACTAATGGACTATGACAATGCTGTGTTAAAAATTAAAAGCTTCTTAATGTGTTTGTGACAACAATCATGTTATTCTGTGTCAAAGCTGATCTCCAAGTTTCAAAGATACAGCATTCTTGCTAAGAGAGATTGGCTTTTGGGTGGGTTTTTCAGGACTAGGAGGATTCCCAGCTGCTGTGATCAACAGTGAAAACTGTGAAATCTTCCACTTTCAAGTTCTATAGAAATATAAAAAAGTTTCCACTACTGAAACAAGAATTTATTTTTTCCTCAACTCAGCTTTTATTGCCTGGAACCAAACAATAAACAGAAATGTCAGAAAGTATCTTTGCTATTTATATTGTTCATAAAGTATCAAATCAGTTGTGATAGATAAACTGCTAAGGTTCAATAAATAAATGAAATTATTGAATGCCCTGAGGTATAGCTCCTATTGTATCAGCTGATGCAGAAGTAGTGTACCTGCTATCAGCAATCTCTCTAAAAGAGTATTTGTGTATTGTCAGTACCCAAAATCTGTCACCAAAGGGAATAGGAAAAGGGTTACAGTGAGATATCACTTCTATACCTTCAAAACTCTGCTTGCTGTAGTCTTTAAATTTATGAGCCTCCTATCTTAATTTCCCAAACAAACATGGCGTCTGTGATTACACTGTCCATTTGTCTGTCTCTTTTCACTTACTTGTCTTTCTTTCAATAAAATGAATCACCTAACCAGGTTCCACCAAACTTCACTGGAGTCTCAAAAATTCGCATGATTTTTGTGATGGTCACTGGTGGGATAAATGTGTAGGTGACAGAGGACTGGGAAAGGGAGAGGAAGAGGGAGACTGAACTGGGTGAAAAGCTGAACTGAGTGGGCAAGGCTGGAAAAGCAAATAGCTAGGAGATATAGGATTACGTAGGGAAATAAGAGAGAATGTTAACAGAAAATTAAAGGAAAGAATTTCTCTGTGTGACATACCAGTCAAATCAGTCAAGTCTACACAAGTATCACTATTTGAAGCTTCCTGTTAACACTGGTTTTTTAAGAGGAGATAGAATACATAATATTCTGCATATGAATATGGTGTAATTATTACCTTGTGCCTATGTGATGAAGTCTGAAAACACAAAGAAATTAAAGTGCTGTCCTTTAGAAGACGAAAGCTGTGAAATTACTGTGTGCCATAATTGGAAGTTCCAATTTCAAGTGTAAAAACCACTTCTCTCAATTTATACTTTTATAATAACTAACACTTAAAGTGTTTTCTTTCTTTTCCATTTGATTAAGTTCCAAACAAATTATTTTGCCCATTTGGACTTGCCCATATTTTGTACTCTTTACAGGGCTGATATACACTGGCAGCTACAGCTGAAAAGTCAAATTGAAATACAGCTATTGTTTCTTCAAGGAGGTATTTCACATATGATTTAAACATTTAAAATATTGAGGTGACAGCTTAAGTCCTTGGAGTGTGTATAACTCAAATGACATAGCAAAAGTGTCAATATCAAAGTGAATACTAAACAAATGTCAAGTGAAAAATCAGATAATTTAAAATGCAAACACATAAATATGAAAGCTGGAGATAAAAAACAGTGGAAGTGCACAAACCTGCACACGCTTAGAATAAAGTTTCAAGAATCCATATGTTACAAGGATAATATAGGACTGCATGTCCATATCTCAGTGATTTATATCAGAAATATTTGAAATACCTACCAACAGTTCTAAATCTCTAGTTAAAGTCTTTAATCATCTTTTTAACAATATCACTTTCACATGCTTTCTTTAAATGTTCAGGGACTTGTTTATTGAAACTAATGAATTCATGAATATATTCGCTCTTATGATGTTTTAAACAAAAGTAGGGCAAGGCTATGCACAGATATGCTCCTTATTGGAATATATTGTTTGTGTTTTCTAAAGGGGATAGGGCTGTAGCTTATGACCAGAAAACTGGACCAAGAGCAGACAAACATTGCCAGGAGATGAAAATGCTGACATAACACCACATGTAACTCTCTCTTTGTTTCTTCGCCTCAGGTTAGCTCTTTGATGAAGCAAAGGGCAGGGTTCTGTCTTCTGGGGACTCTCAGATGCATTATATTGAATTAAGCCTCCAGGCTATTCTATCTGAAAACTAGAATTAAGACTTTGATAGTGTTCAGCCAATTTTGTAAAGAGCCTGTTTCCTGTAAGCATATGTGTCAGGCACAGAGGAAACAGAGTTGATACTTCTTAAAATTGCATAGACACAGGTGCTGTTGGGCATTTATTTGCATTCTCTATACTTAGTAGTTTTTATACAGAGGTCTGATACAACACCTTCACTAATTTTTAGCAGCTACAAGGGCATGCATTTGTTATTACCCTGATAGATACCTGTCTTTAGGGCATGGTGGCCCTGCTGTGTTTTCTGATTTTTCAAGATGAGATTATGATCTTTTTCAAATATTTGATAATTTCTTCAATGTATCAGGTATAGATTTAATAATTAGTCAATCTACTACTTAGTTTCTGGAGAAGTAGAAATTAAGCATCTGTAACCAGAATTGTATAGGTGTTATGATCCACCCTTGAGACTCCACAAGCAGAGTATTCTTCCGCAAATACATCCAACTAAATTTGGTAAGAATGTGCCAAACTAGAGATTCAGTCAAATGCAGTTAGACAGCAGCTGTTGTGACATTGTCAGCAATGATCTGCATAATTTTCAGCTTTGTATTTCAATTCTATAAACCCATTGCAATGGGACATGACCATTATCACAATGGATAATACCAGAGTTAAGCTGCAGCGATGCTTTCCCTTATGCAAAGTGATGTACTTGTTGAAACATAAACCTCCTGGGGAAAAGCAGCTCTTGTTGCTCCATGCATTAATCATTCAATTAAGAGATCTGTCTTTAGCCTCTGTGTGTACAGCCTTCCTAATTGATTCCTCATTTTTGGTGCGTTTCTCACAAGGTGGGTACACAGTGGATGTCTCAGGGACCTTTGACTCAGCTTTGCTTTTCTGGTCTGTACATCTAAGGCTTGACACATCATAACTATGCTGCAAAAACAAGTTGGGTTCAAGACCAGTCCCACCAAGAGCAGTACAGAGCATATTTATAGAGAAATCAATCTGGCTGATTGCCATACCATCAGGCATACCCAAAGAACTCCTTGTGGGCCCCCTGCTGTGACAGGCAGGTGGAAAGATGCTAGGAAGAAAGTTCCTTTCCTTGTTCAGAGCAGTCTACACATTGTCCCTCTGTCTCTCCTGTGAATATCCTTTCTGGGGAATATATCTTTTTTATGTTACTCTGTAGTGGAAGGGAGCCATGCAGATGAGAAACCCACAGTGCCAGTTATTATCTTGGGCAGAAGGAAATCAGGGAAAATGCTGACTGACAGGCTGCTTTACTGCATAATTAACCCTGTTACTCACACCTTAAATCAGTCTTGTGTCGATGTCTCCCATCCATATCCATAATGATTGTTTGCACTGGCTCCTGATTGATCAGGAAAGGTTTACTCACACTGGATGTAAGGACAGCCTCTCAGAAAGGCCATTGATTAAAAAGACACATGAGTCAGCTTGTACAGCTTCCAAATTTTTTAACCTATATCTATTCATTTATTTACTTGTTTATTTTTGTTCTCTTTTTTATTTTGATTGTACTTTCTCAAAGAGAATCAGTGCATAGAGTAATTTAAATGGCTCTTAACAGAGACTGAGATTTTAAGTTAAGTAGCTGTTGGAGATGGTGAAATACAGATTGTATAGATTAAGTGTAGGCAACAAGGAAGTGTTATGTTCCATGATGTGTCTTTATGCTGGCTGAAGAGGGAAGCATCCATGTTGAAATGTCAACAGCAGGTTTATTTCCAGAGAATTTCAAATCAAACAGGTTCTGGGTCACAAGTTTTCAAGTTTCCATCTAAAGGGTGCCAAGGTCATGCCAAAAAAAAAAATCATCTTCACAGTGTCACATCAAGTATGAGCATAATCTATTCAGATATGGATTTGAGACTACCACATCCCTATTTGTGGCAAAAGTCAAGGGAGAAATATTTAAAGTACTGATCACTTAATTTATTCATTTCTTTAGATTTTTTTTTTAAATATTCATACATTCAAAGCTCTGGGTGCACATGAAAAATGTTAATAGAAAACCCAGGAACATAATGAAATCATATAATACATGTCTCAGAGCTACTTTGTCAGAGGAAATGTCTGCATTCTCAAAGCTTTATTGTTCTCCAGAGTTATCTGATTTTTTTCCCTTCTTTTTCTTTGACCTAAATTTAATAGAGAACTTCAGGAAATGTACTTAGGTTTTTGAATTTCCTATGTAGCTTTTAATGGAGGAAAAAATGAGAGAAATGAGAGATGAGATGGAAAAGAGAAGGGAAAAGATGAAAAGGGAAAGTGAACGTAGATAAGCAGAAAAGAGAAACAGAAGAGAGAAAAAGCAAAAGAAAAAAGAAAAAGGAAAAGAAAAAAAGAATAGGAAAAGAAAAAAATAATAGAAAAATAAAAAGGAAAAAGGAAAAGAAGAAAAAAACCAAATACATCTGTTAGTTTATCATTCATAACAGAACAAAATTGTATGTTCTAAAATACATTGTTATTTGGATAGAGTTTTATGATCCATTAGACAATAAAAGTCTTCAATCAAGAAATTTGAAAAACAGTTTACCATTTCAAACCTCCTCAAAAGAAAATTCATCTGGCCTGATGAGACAAATCAGGACCACCGTGGTGATTTAATGGAGCAATCAGCAATGTGTCAAATCTGATTGATGTGTCCCTTCAGAAACCTGACAGGTGATTTGATCCCCACCAGTACAGAAAATTTTTCCCCAGAAGACACTCTTGCTGACACAAGCTGTGAAAAGATTTTTCCAGTCAACTGTTTCTTATTTTGCCCTTGAATTGAGGCGGTTTTTTTGTCCAATTCATTGCTTTGCCTTGATCTAAATAGCATTGTATTGACCTAAAGATATTATTCATGACAGAACATAGCTCTCACCTTTCAAAATGTCAGACATCTTATCAAGTGATGAAAGTTATTCCTTTGATAAAGCTAAAATTGGAAAGTAATAAATATAATTTGCATAGAACTCCAATTCTAATAGCTATAAATGTATATTAAACCCGGTGAAATTCACACTAGGAGTCCAGAAGAATAGTTACCTTTCTTCTGGATTTTAAGTGAGTTACTGTAGAATGACTGCACAGAAAGTCAAAGGGTAAGCAACAGACATAAAACAATTAGGGGCTCATTTAATTTGAAAATGGTTAAGAAATCATTTTATGTTAAGCGATAATTTTGTTTTATGAAGTATGCATATTTGAAAGCTTTATTTTAAAATATCATTAAAAATATGGTTTTAACTTGTTTCAACTACATTGAGTTGTCTTGCTGCTTCCAATTCTGTTTACTTAAAAGATCTCTGTCTGTCCTGCTTTACAGCCCATTCATAGCCTTAGACACAGAAATCCATTTTCTAAATAAGACTGTGCTGTAATTTGACATTCCAGGCTGCAGATAGAGTCCTGTGTGTATTCACAGATGCCATAATTGCAAAGGCCAGAGACACTGAAGGCACTATAAATAATTTACTGTATCAATTAATACTCAACATTATATAATTAGGAAGTTAGCATACCCTGTTTATGTAATGCTGGGTGCATCGTTAAAAAAAGATAAATAAGCAGAATGTGAACAAACACTGTCAACAGAACAAAGGAGCTGGCTGAGTTTCTCCTTCCGTGCCAGGGCATCTTGGTGAAGCTTTGCTGTGATGAGGATTTGCACACAGAGGGAGATTTCAGGAATGCAGAGGCAAAGTGGTGGTGGCAGCAGCAATCTCTCTCCCAGTGCTACTCCCCAGACCTGGGGCTGTGGGGCAGAGGACAGGCAGCACAATGCCAGTGCTGCTGCTCAGCCATCCTCTCCTGTGGCTCTCCTGGACCATGATTTAGCGCCCTGCCAGGCCATTTTGGGAACAGTCTGAAAAAAAGTAGCAGCTCAGAATCCAGTGAGTTCAAAGAAGAAATCTTTTGCTCCTTTTTGCGTGCTCTGTGTGCACCCAGCTATCGGTGGGGCAGCGTTTTGAGGTGCAACCAACAGTCAGGATCATCAACACGTTAACTAAAGTGTGATCAGTGAAGGGTATGTGTGGGAGGGTAGATTTGAAACAGAAATGAAAAAGTGAATCAGTTTAATATACAAATTCTGTTTATATAAAGTTCATGTCCACATAAGATCTGCAAGTAATTTCCATTAAACAGGCATGAGCTTATGGGAGAATTGAGAAGAGAAGGCATAATTCCTTCTATAAAACTTGCGTCTACCTGATGATGTTTATTTTTCTTTATGAAGTATAAAATCTGTTTAAATTCTGAGCAGTTGAATAAAGTAATTATTTGCAATGCATTAGTAATAATATGAAATTTTATATAAAGTGTGCATGTTCTGAATCAAGATGATGTAGGGTCATTTCTTTTTGATGATGTCAGTTCATAATTAAAATTGACATAAGGGTGTTATTTTTGGAAGATAGAAGCTAGTTTTTAAATGTCTTTTAAACAGGTCTTGTGTCCAATCCCAGTCTGACTGCTTTATTAAAATGTATTTGGTGTACTACCATAACAAAAATCAATTTTAACACCTTTTAGCAAACAATTTCCTTTCTGTTAGAATAATTTTCCTTTGTAATTATAAAATCATCGGTGTAAGGAGATACAATTGGAGTTTGAAGAGTATAGTTTATTTTTTTAATTACATTTAATGAATAAATAAAAATTATATTAACCTAATGAAAATAAATTTGAATTTATGATTATTTCATTTTAATTTTTATTAAATCCATTTATTAGATGTTCATTGCAGGAATACCTATACATGTTCTACAACCTGAACTTTTCTTTAAATAGCCTAAATAAGATCAAACTAGTCTGATGATTTATTCCTATTATCTCCCAGATTATATGTGCATTAATGTGGTCAGTTAGATGCCTACAGTGTAATTTGATTTCTATTCAAATTGAAGACACAATTCCTAGTGATGTAGGGAGGTCAATACTTTGTCCGTGGATATGCACAGCATAATTATCCAGGAAGGTCTTTGAGAAGAAATGCTGCTTTCATCTTCTTCTGACCAGAAAGATAAGGATGACGGCTGCCCCTCGTTAGCTTCCCTAGAGTCTGAGGGTGTTCTGCATTTTTTCAGCAGCTTGCAGGTCCCACGTCACAGCCCCAATCCCAGAGCCTATTAAAGGTACATGGACGGCTCTTGTTGGCTCTGGACATGGGATCAGATATGTTCTATTAGCCCTGAAGGTCTAATCTAAAGGCAGATTTAGCTTTTGAAGCTATTAAAATTGTTCTTTGATGATGAATAGATGATGCTTTAAGAGATTCACTTGAAAGTTTTATCCATCAATAAGTTTAGTGTCTAGTCCAGATTTTCAGGTGGGTTTTTTTAAGTTTGACTGCTGTATCTACCTTACAAAAAAAAGCCTATAGGTTTTTTATATACTTCTATATACTGAGTGAAAGAAAAAATTAAATGACTGTTAGATTATATGACTGTTATGGTTTAGCTCCAGCTGTCAACTAAGCTCCACACAGCTGCTTGCTAACTTTCCCACCCCTCTGTGAGATGTGGAAGAGAATTGGAAGGGTAAAAATGAGAAAGCACATGAGCTAGGAAGAATATTGTAATTGAAATGAAATAATTTAATAACGAAAAGGAAAATAACAAAGACGTAAAAACATTACCCAAGAGAGAGAAGTGATGAAATTAAGATATTTGTTCAGTGCCAGCCAACCAATGCAAAGCCAGTCCCCAAGCAGCGGCTTCCTCTCTGACTTTTCCTCTAGTTTTATTGCCATGTGGTTTGGGATATCCCTTTGGTCAGCTGGGATTTGATGTCCTGACTGTGTCCCCTCCCAACTCTTTGTGCGCTCCCAGCCTTCTCACTGGTGGGATGGGGTGAGGATTAGGAAAGGCCTTGACCCTGTATGAGCACTGCTCAGCAATAGCTAAAACACCACTACATTATCCCCACTCCTTTCAGCACAGACCCAAATCACAGCCTCATACCAGCCACTATGAAGAAAATGCTCCAGCCAAAACCAGTAATCATCTAATTTTAGATGGGTTTGATTATTAGGAACAAATTCACTATGAAGGCAACTGAAATTTCCAAAATATTTGTCAGTTCGGGTGCTGCCAGGTTTCCTAGAACCAGCTTCAGACATCCTGTGGGCTGCAGAAAACTACTCTGTAGACATTGGTGTATGCCAGTTGGCTGGATCTACTGGTGGGCACAGACTTATCATATCTGGAAGTGCTATTCAGGATGTTGAACTGAGTCCAACCTCTTCTAAAAGAAAAATCTTCTCAGCTGTAATTCCACAAAGACTTACATCAGGAAGGTTTGTGGTTACAAAACTGATGTAGAAATATGCTTATCTCCAAACTGGCTATTCTGGCCATGCAAATGGTCACTCTAGACAGCAAAAACACTTCCAGTGCCAGTCTGATGTAGATTAAGGAAATAACACAACATGATTTCTGGATAGTTCTAGGTTTATATGTTTCAAGGTGCTGCATGTTCAACCCTGATGCTACAAAAACCATCTTTAAACTTGAGAAAGTCAAGGCTATATCCCTAACTTATTTTTCTTTTAGGAAAAATAGGGCTCAATTTTTATTCAAGTTCTGTTGTTAATGAAAACTGGATATTCCATCATAAAATTAACAGCTTTACTATGTGTGGCTTGAAACTGTCATTAAACACCCTTTTTGTTTTATCACTGCTCATCAAAGTAATGTCTTTGCCTTGGAAAATCTGTCTTTCTGAGTGAAAAAAAATTGATTAGGAAAAGAGATTTATTGACAACTTTGATAAATAATTCTTTATAGAATTTGCAGCTAGACTGTGTAGCATAAAATCTTTATGCTAAAACTGTCTCCATACTCCTAGTTCTCTTTTGTTAAAATTATAATCCTGATTAATGATTGTGGGATATGAAATTATTTCAGTCCAGCAACCTATACATAGGAATTACCTGTATTGTATATACAATTTGAAGATAATTTTTTTTAAGTGCCAGAGAATGATGTTAGCATGATGTTCAAATAAAAGCTTAGGAGAAAAGATAGCATTTTGCTGCTTAAATTAATTTATTCATTATTTTGATACTGAGGGCACTTACCTGAAACCAAAAGATTCTGGCTCAAACTTTAAACAAACTTTTTTTGTAACATTTCTGTGAGATTTACTTAAGGTATGTGAAATGCTCTAGTACCTACATCTGATAGGATTATATAAAACAAGGCAGTAGCTGACAAGGTGGCTGTTCATATTCGTGTCCATATAACCAGTTCACACACCCAAAAAATAGTTTCTCTATTTGCCAGTTGGACATAATTAGCTATCACATTTGGGTAGTAAAATAAGCACAAAACTCCTCTGATTTACACTATCTAAACAATGTAGTTTTTCAAGTTTCAGAGATCAATTTATCATACGATTTAACAAGATACAAGGAGACACTTCTTCCTTCAAGGTTATCATATGCCATATGCCTTGCTCTATAGGTTTGCCAAAAGTCACTTAACGCCATATGTCCTGAGCCATTTGTTTCTCAAATCGTACCTCAGCCACTGCAGATGCTATCTGACATAAACAATCAGAAAATCTAATGTTTGTGCTTTGTTCCGATTTTCTGTGTAAATTAAATATCATGAGAGATTTGTGCATGTTAAATCTTGATTCTTCAAATGACAATTTTCAGCACCATGCCTAGTTCCACCTTCTGTAGCCCTCGGAAGAGAGGGTAGGTTTGTCTGCACTGGCAGGAGAATACCAACCCAAATAAGTGACTCCATCTTTCCCTGACAATACAAAAACTTCTGAAGGCTGAGAAAAACCTCTCAAACAGCTTTTAGGAAATGGTGTTTAATCACAAAATGCTTACCAATGTAGTGAATTGCTGGGAGAAGCAGAAGGCAGGGGATAGCCTTCCTCTGTAATTCTTTTTACTTACAGCTGTTAGACAGCTGCCTTGTCAAGCAGATTCTTGAAAATTCAGAAAAAAGGTTTGTCTTGTACCACTTCATAAGATCCATGATGCTTTAAGCTGGACCTTAACTTCTGGCAGGAGCAGTGCAGCAGGCCACACACCACAATAAGCTGTTCTACTGAGCTATTTAAAATAGGGATTTGTGGAAGCAGCAGGCATATTTGAGGAAATATGTTATTAGATATTTTTTAACATTCTAAAACTTTGCCTTTAAAGAAGAAACATTTGAGCATATTTTATTAGAAGGTGGGTTTTTAAAAATTTTTGTTACTAATTTCATATTTTATTAACTTTCACAATTTCACCTTGTATCTGTCTTTTAGCCTAAATATTTCTTAAAATAACATTCAAAGAAAATCTGGTTTTCAAACCTTGGAAAAGATGTATAACAGGAGAGAGATACAACTGTTGCTGTTGCCAATAATCCAATCATCAGAGCTCAACAGAGATCTCCACTTATGTTTACTTTATACTTTTGGTTTAAGCAGACCTATTACAATCTTTGAATTTGAAAGAGAGGATCCTTTGCAGGATGCTGTATGGATTAATTACCTAAGATTTATTTAACTCTTTGAAGATGAAGAATTCTAGTTAGATACTAAGCATTACTTTCATGTAGGAAAATAAGTTAAATGCTGACTAAATGGTAGTTCTGGGGCAACAAAGCTGTTTGGCTTGGAGTTCACAAAATTACTCTTCCCATTCAAGGCCACACAGCATCCACAGAATTTTCTCTCCAGAGTGTGAAAGTGGCAGGTGTTTGTGGCCATTGCTGGGGGCACCACAGCTCTGGAAAGGCTGAGACACCTGGCAAAAACACAGCAAGTCAGATGCTGATCACGTGCACTGGCAGGAAAGCAATCAGTGTCAGAAGAAACTGTGATGAGAGTTGTGATATCATTTTAGTGTATTCTCATGTGCTTTTGTCCTCTGCTTTCTGGGCAACCAGATGTATGGGCACCTTCTTTTGGTCTTGCACTGCATACAAGGGAGCTGCATTAAAAATGTTGCTATTTTCAGGTAATAATCCCTTTTTAGCTTAAGCTGAACACCAAATATTTGCTGATTTACACCCCAGAGAAAATACTATGATGGGAGTTGGAGACAGCTAACTCTTAGCCTCTGTAATGGATGCATGAGCAGCACATGCCAGAAATGCAGCTTCCAGGGCCACTTTGCTTCCATTTTACTTTTTTATTAATTAAGGACAATATTCAGTTCTATGTTAAAAAAATCAGTTCAGATGCTCTTAGGTATGGAAGGCACCATTGTTATAGTCATATAATAGTGGAATTTGGTAACCAAGTCCTGGCTATATATGTAATTGGGATTTTTAATTCCCTGACTATATTGACTATATTTTCACTGATTATAAACAGGAATCAAAATATCTAGTGATGTTGTAGACACTTGAAAATAAGTGTGTAGCAACCTCTTTTCATAAGGGCACAAAATCAATTCTGTAAATTGAGGTGCGTTGAGCTGTCCCAGAGGTGGTCTTGGAGATCCCAGCTGGCTTCAGATGATGCTTCAGAAGGGTTAGATGCCAGCATAAAGACAACTGCACAAAAAATACTTAAAAGTTCCAAAACTTTATATAATGAAGCTGTAAGCGGCATTGAGTTTTTGAGATAACATTGTGGGAAGCATGGTTGATTTCATCAGAAACAGTGAAAAGCTTATAGGGAAATAAAGAATAAATTTAAATCCACTCTATACAAGTCCTAATATGGTGATACATGATGTCTTGTGACTTTCTAAATAAGGACAATAGTTCTTGTAATATTGTGTTTTGTTTTGTTTTGTTTTGTTTTGGGTTTGTTTTTGTTTCTAATGACCTTCAAGTGACAACAATAAGCAGTTAAAGCATTTTCTGTTTTCTCCTAGGAAGACTGACTCTGACAATGATGAATGAAATATGCTACCCTGACAGGGTTTTCTATAACAATCATAGAAGGCAACAAGTCTGAGGTCTTTGGGTCTAGAAACCACTAAAGGGAGTGGGGAAAAAAATTAAAATTCAGAAATCAATATTTTCAATACTACATGTCTACTTGTACAAAATCATCATAAGTCTTCTATGAAATCAGAGCTGTCAGACTTCAGGAAATGCTGCTCTGCCTTATAACATGTCTTGTTCTATATAAAGAAGAAATAAATGGACCTACACAAGGACACGTCAACAGAAAATTTACCATCTTTTAAAACAGAGAGGTCTGCAGTCTGCCTGAAAACTTCTTCATACATCTTGGAAATCTCTGAACAGTTACTACAGTTGTTCAAGGACCAAAATAATTTGTTTAATTGAAAGCAACAGGATCTGTACTGCACAGCACAGGATGCTTTGGATACCACATGCCAACAGACTGCTGATTGCCAGACTATTTCTGTAGCAGCAGAATTGTCAGTGTCCCAGTCATAAGCAGGTGATTATCTGTATTTAAAATATGCTAATATGGTTCCTGGCATCTTTTTGACCAGCATAACTGTCTCAAGAAACTTATGGACATACTCAAGTTGTGGTAATCAGTGCAATGGTTTCTAGACTGTCAGCTTTCTAAGTTTTGGTGTGTTTTTGTTGTTGTTGCTGTTGGGGTTAATTTTTTCTCATTGGTATTTTTTTCCTGGAATTCGTTTAAAAGGACAATTTTATAAAAATATAAATCAGTGATCTGACATTGAATTTTCCAGGAAATTTTTTCATTATCTATCTTTTTGAACTTTTTTTGCCACTGAAAAGAAGGAATTCTTAAAAAAATGTTGAGTAGAACTGTCTAACTAAACAGAATTCAAAACACAAGATGATAATGTGAGTATATTTACATTTTTAAAAGAAAAACGTAAGGTAAAGAATAAAAAGAATTTAGAGGCTACAATGACAGTTTTCAAAGAATAAAAAACATATAAAATAAATTTTCTGGCTTAAATAATCTTAAATATATTCTTTATGGGCCCCAAAGGAATAATCCTTTGAGAATTTGCATGCAGATCATACTAGAAATTTTTTATATTTTATAAAGATGAAAAAGAAACCCTAAACAGCTGCAGAAATTTAGTCTGGATCCCTGCTGCTTTACAACATTAGTAAAGATGCAGTGAAGGAAATGTAACTCACCTGGAATTGTATCCCACTGAACAAAAGCTCTTATCATTGAAATCACCTTAGATAAGCACAACTGCACCCAAAAAATGTTCATAACATGTCTCTAGACATAACTCTGAAGGCAGAAAGTAATGTTTATTTCTTCTTGCTGATGAAGAGAGGAATGCAGAGGGTGCAAAATGGTCCCATTTGGCTGTTGCTTGCAACCAAATAATGTTTTAGGAACCAAGCATGAAAGCTACAACATACAGATGGGAAATTCTTGAAAAGTAGCAACTCAGAGATTCATTAAGAATTTTTGTGTACATGTTTAGTCCTTGAGTGCCTACAGTGAAAATATCTGATACAACCAAAGCAGTGATCTTGATTCCTCAGCTCATCGGTAACTGTAACAAGATTGTGTTTAGCGCCAATTCTTGGGAGCTAACAGCAGAATCAAAAGGAACATCAAACACTGAGAATTCATGTGATGGAAAACACAGCTTATCATTTTTGGCTAGGAGTTTTATCCATTCAGTTTAAAGGAAAAGGCTGTGAGGACAGAGATACTTGACAAAAAGAAAAGACACCCAATGTGAAGAGAGTGAACAGAAAGGAGAAGTAGAGAGATGTTTTAGTTAAGTAACATCATCACTTCCTATCAGTAAGTCAAGTTTCATTCCATTTGACCTATCATGTCTGGCTCTTCTTGAGTTGCATCCAGAAGCTTTTGACCAGAAAGTAAAAAGGATCACTTCATTTGAGGCCCTAGTTTACAGAAATATAAGAAACAAAACCAGCTTCTTTTACAGCGCTGAAATTCTTGGGTTTTGGTTGGGTTTTTTGAGTTTGGTTTTTTTTTTTGTTTGTTTGTTTGTTTGTTTTGTTGTTGTTTGTTGGGTTTATTTGTGGGTTTTGGGGGGCTTTGGTGGGGGTTTTGTAGGGGGATGGGTTTTTTTACTGGTTCAGGCATGTCTTATCCTCAAACCTACATAGCCTGTGAATGCACAATTCCCAGTTTCTCTTATTCCTTCAGATCTCAGTGGTTTGGGGACGTTTCTACAAGAATCAGCATTTTTTTTATTTTAGTTTATCATTGAGAAATTTCTTGGGCCATTGCATTGACAGCAGGAATTGAGCAGATGTCAAACTATAGCTGGATTTTTTTGCTGACTGCTTCCAAAATTACTTATGTGAATGACCAAACTTGATTATTTTGGGTTACAAGTCTTTGGCAGTCACTGAAAAAATGATGCCATAACAATCAAATGAACATGGGCAGAACAAAGTGACAAAGATAAAACAGCTTCTTCACCTCTTCTCACCCCACAGTTTACTGCAGATAACACTAGTGACAAAAACAAGTGTGAGAAATGGAGCTGCACTGGTTTGTACTTTTTCGCAAGGTCTTTTAAACTGAAGCAGCTTTGACATTTCTGATGTAAATTTCAGACCAAATGCTCCAGAATGTGATGGTGGTAGCTCTGCTCTTGGCAATCCTTTTTCACATAGGTCAGAGAAGCCTGAAAACTCCATTAAAGTATGATACTGGGACAAGTATTCAATTTTTGGTATCTTATCAAAGCTATGGTCTGCCTTCTTTAGTTAAAAAAAAATGAATAGGGTTTCACAAGAAAGAATTATTACTGTTTTGTCTTCTATTCAAATCTGGGCATTATGCTATTTAAATTTTCCAGTAATTTATGTAAAGACAAATACTACAAGACTGATTTTCTGAGATAAAATTGAGGAGGCTGCTTTCTAACAGCCTGTTTTCCTAAATACTTCCTTGGGGTTAAAAAAAAGGGAAATCAAAGTAAATTTCTGTGTGGATGCTCAGAATGCATTTTTTAACACTTACTACAAGTCTGTGCCAGGATGATTTTCAAAGCAAAAAGTCTAAGACTGTGCTGTTTTGGGGAAGAGGTGCAGCTGGGAGATGACCAAAGGGATTTTCCATTCCATATGACATCATGTTCAGTATATAAATGTGGGGAAGAAGGAAGAAGGAGAGGACAATCAGAGTTACAGTGTTTATCTTCGCACATAACCATGACACATGATGGAACTCAGCTTTTTTGGGCATGGCGAGCACCTGCCCGTCCATGGGCAGTGATGAATTAATTCCTTGCTTTGATTTGCTTGTGTGCATGACTTTTGCTTTGCCTGTGAAACTATCTTTATCTCAACACATGAGTTTTCTAATTTTTGCCTTCAGATTGTCTCCCTTATCCTGCTGATGGGGGGATGAGAAAGCTGCTGCATGAGGCTGAGATGCTGGCTGGGGTTAAAACAACAAAGACAATATGGGCAGTGTGAGTTGGGTTTCCTTCTTTTCTTGCAATTAAGTCTGTCATTTACAGCCCATCAACATATATGAGGAAGTTCACAGGTTGGAGAATTCACAGGAAGTTCTCAAGTATGAGTTGGCTGTGCTTGGTTGAATCTTCATGATTTTCTTTGAAAACAAAGAGATAGAATTGCTAATTTACTTTTTAAAAGGGAAGGTAGGACTTATAAGAAATTTTATTTGCAGTGGGTCCTAAGCACCTTAAATAGCTAAATTTTGTTTTGACTACAGCAATGCTGTGGTGAGTATTCCTTGACTCAATGAAACACGAAATTTGAACTGTAAAACAACATTCATATGAAAAGAAATTTTGCTAGTCTGAGTATTTAAAATATAATTAATTTCACAGAACCTTATCTCAGAACAGATTTAAATATGACAACCTACATTTAATTTTAAAGTCTAACCCTGCATCACTGAAGTACTTTATACTTGTATATTTGTCTATCTCCTTTCAGTATTTTCAGATTTACTTCCTTTCTATATATAGATTGTCTCATACATACTGTTTTCATTTAGTTGTCAACATTTTAGAATTAGTGCAAATAATTCATGCAGATTTGGGGAAGAATGGACTTGCAAAAGTCTAGTCCAGAGATATTATTCTTGACAGTTTTCATGAGTAACAATATGATGCAGACCACAGAATATAATCGTTCTTAATATTTTCATAATTTGAAGTCATTACTAAGGTTTTCACCATATTTGTAATAGAGCACAATAGCAGCTGGACTGTTTGCAACCATTTGCATAGCTGCAGATCTGTAATCCTTCTTAATATGACAAAGCTTTGCTGACTTTCTTTAGTGAGTGTAAGTACACGTGGCTCAGACACAAAGCTCTTTAGGACTGCAGCCTTTATTTTTGTCCCTGTTTCCCACCAATTCCTAGAGGAACTAGAACCTAAATGTATCAGAGGACCTGTGCCTGAATTTCTTGAGGGGTGAGGGCTTCTAGTAATTTGTCATAGTTCAGAGGTTCACTAAATTTTCATAATTTAATATTTTCAAAATTTAATTAAAAAAAGGGATAAAGAAAGATGTGTTTCTTTTACACAAAGCTCCCCTTTGCAATCTGTAGCTGGCTTGGGTCAGCACAGTTGGGTTTATTCTTCCTGAAGCCTTGTGCAAGATTCCAGCCATGTGATCATGCTACACAATAAAAGGTTCCAGCTTGCCTCCCTTAACTGCAGACTACAGGGAATGAGGCAATGCCTTTTGTATACTCTGTCCTTCAAGATTTCTGTATCACCATCAAAAATTTGTGTCCCTGGGGTCTTGCTCTCATACAAACTGAGAGTACACATGCTTTAAATGTACTCTGAAAATTGTATACTGAATGTACTTGAGGCAGTGCAGAATGCCCTAATTTTGTTCTTCAGCACAGTTAATACCTTTGCCACAAAAATGACTAGTATCCAGTCTTTCACTAAGCCTGAAAAGGGGAAGCTTCCCACGTAAATTAAAAGCTCTATTTCCTCAGTACTTAACTATCTTAATTTATTACTATCCTAACTTTGTCCAGTACAGAAGAAACAGATATAATTATTATCATGACTAAACAAGGGTATTTAGTTCTTTTAGCTGAGAATTTGTTGTACTGAAATTACAGAAATTTTACCATGTGATGACAGCATTACAGCTGAAAAAAAAAAATAAACCCAAGCAAACAATCCTGATGCCATAGATCATAATCAGTATCAGTAAGGTATAATTTTATTTCTTGTCTTAATTATGTTTGATTCTGCAAGTGGAGTTCCTCACTATGGGACTTAAAGTTTTTGTGAAGAAATGTTTTTTGAATGACAAAAGATTTCATCCTGGCAAAGTATACCACTGCTAGCAGAAAAAGATAAACATCAGTAGTAACAGCTTATTTAACTTTGCAAAAAATTCCTTCACGATTATGTTTAAGAAATACCATCTTTTAGAGAAGAAGCACACATACTCTGCCCTAATTTCGATCAAAAACTGGAGTTTTCTTTGTCCTGTCGTGTTTGTTGTTGTTCATGTTTTTCTGACATTACTAAAATTTGTTTCTTGTTTTGGTATTTGTTGGCCACATGTGATTATTCCATACAGATTTTGCTGTCTAGCAAGGTGGATATCTCAAGGTACTACAGGGATCTACTCCTTATTTGTCCATTATGTTATAACTGGATAGAAAACATCTGCTTATCCTGAAACTCCAAGGTAATAGAGGTTCTCCAAGCTTCTCAGAGCTTGCAGCCCTCTTACCCACTGCAGATAATTGGATTTGACCCAGATTCTGGTCTTCAGCATGATGATTGATGCTCCATTGTCTGAATCTCATCATACTCTCCTGACCTGTACATCCAAAATTTATTTGACCTTCAGCATGTTTTCTGTGCCAAGTTCTACAGCCTGGGAGCATCCAGGTTTCTGCTGACAAAGATATTTACCAAGGAACTGCAGATTTCTGTTCTTGCGTATAAGTGGTGCCACCTACAGTACATGGTCAGCCAGCCGTCCTTCCTCCTGGCCATTCCACTGCCTTCCAAGAAATCCTGTGACAACTTTGAAAAGCTAATGTGACATGAATTCTCTCTCACACAGGCTACTTAAAAACCTGGACATCCCAGATAAACTGGTATTTTGTTTCCCCTGTTGCCAGTGTGGACAACTGGCTGTATGAAATACCGCCTGAAAGAGATTAGTGAGGCATATTAATCATACTCAGGAAGTGTCTATATCAGCCCATTGACTGTAGAGGGAATGCAAATAAATTTTCAACCTAGCCACAGCTATTAGAGTGCAGTAATTTCAGAAGATAACTCATCTTTACTTAGATATTCCACTTTTCCCACTATATTCTGTTGTTTTTATTGTGACTAATTTGTGTAACTGAACCTAAAACTTTGTGGGAGCAGAATCACGCTGTATTGGGTCTGGCTGAGAAGGAGTTAATTTTTCCCACAGCAGCCCTCACAGTGCAGGGCTCTGCATTGGTGGCTGGAAAGGTGTTGGCACCACGCCGGTGTTTTGGGCACTGCTGAGCAGCCCTGGCACAGCACCAGCACTGTCCCTCCATCATTCCACCATCACCAGAGGGCTGGGAGTGGGCAAGGTCTTGGGAGGGGACAGGGCTAGGACAGCTGACCCAAACTGACCAAAAGGGTATTCCATATCCTGTGAGAGCTGCTCAGATATAAAAGATAAAGGGGAAGAAAGAGGGGGCATTCTTTATTTACGTTTGCCTTCTAGAGCAACTGTGACACACGCTGAATCCCTGCTTCTTGGGATGTAGCTGGATATCATTTGCTGATGAGAAGTAGGAGCTAAAATTTTTTGGTTTTTTTCTTTGCTTGTACATGCGCAACATTTTGCTTTTGTTTTAGTAAACTGCCTTACCTCAACCTTTAAGTTCTTCTCTTCTCTTCTCTTCTCTTCTCTTCTCTTCTCTTCTCTTCTCTTCTCTTCTCTTCTCTTCTCTTCTCTTCT
>JAWWMU010000153.1:86830223-86843021 GCA_035048155.1 Cinnycerthia olivascens | reverse complement strand
CTCCTCTTCTCTTCTCTTCTCTTCTCTTCTCTTCTCTTCTCTTCTCTTCTCTTCTCTTCTCTTCTCTTCTCTTCTCTATCCAGCTGAGAAGGTGGACTTATAGATCTTCCTGGTGGGTTCCTGATGTCCAGACGTGGTCAACCCACAGCAGCAACCACAGAGGGGTCTGCTGTGTGACTAGTTTAACATCATCAGTGACCTAAATGGGGCAATTCACTTCTTTAAATAACTCAGAGGGATCTAGACAGGTTGAAACAATGGGTCTAGGTTTAGCTTATGTCATTCAGTGAAGGCAAATGCAAAATCCTGAATGTGGGAAGGAGAGATCCTAGTAAGAATCCATGTTGGGACTGAACAGCTGGGGAGCAGCTCTGTGGGAAAGGCCCTGGGATCCTGGTAGGCGGTGAGCTGAACTGCCAACAGTGTTTTAAGAAGATCGTGGTCAGTTGAGTGAAGAAAAATATTAATCATAGTTTTGGGCTCCCCAGTATGGGAAAGACTGATAAACTGGAGCTGGTTTAGCAGAAGCTACCAAGAGCTTGGTGCCTGAAACAGCTGCCCTGTGCAGAAAGATTGACAGAGACTGGTTTACTCAGCCTGGTGGAGGTTTGACTTCAGGGGGATTAAACAGCAGCCCAGCCAGTTCTACAGGATTATAAAGAATACTCTTCTTGGTGCATGTGGAAAGCTGAGAGACAGCAGAATAGCTTTAGAACAGAGATATTTAGGCTGGTCATGGAGGAAAAACTTTTCCCTATGAGGAAAGCACAATACCATGCGAGCAGGGCTGGCTACATGCAGTGGTTATTGAGTCTCCTCTCTTGGAGGTTTTCAAGACCCAGCTGCAAAACATTCTAAGCAAATTAGCCTGACTCCTTAGTGGACCCTGCTTTGAGAGCAAGTTGGACAGGAGACCTCCTGAGGTCTCTTCACTCATGAATTATCAATGATCTCACAAACTGGCCGTAATGAGCCTTTAATGAAAGCATGTCTACCAGGGCATGTTATTTTCTACCATATGGAAGAAGATGAAACAAATATGACATTGATGTATGCATCTCCTCTGCTGAAACAACATTTACGTGCTGCCTTTATCGTTTGTTAGAGCAGCAATCCATTTTAACTGCGGATAAGGGAGATGTTTGTTTGTTGAACAATACCTTTCACAGGACACACACAAATATTCTGCATGTTCAGAGCTCCCTATTTCCTTTTCAGACGTGTTTCTAAAGCCTGAAAAATGAGAACATTTGCTCCAGAAAGACGAGAAGAATGCAAAACCAGGAGTCTAAACAAAGAGAATCACACTGTGCTTGCCTTAGGAAGCTGCCAGTATATGAACAATGAGTTTGGAAAAATAGTTTGGCTCATACCAAACACTGTAATAAAGCTGAGGCAATGATTAGACTCAATAGCAGAGAAAATGGAGGAAGTTTAAATTAAGGAGCCCTGAAGATTTGTTTCAGTCAGGACTACCGTGTTCTATGTGATTTCTAAAGCTAATGTGCAACCCTAGTCACCTTAAATATGTGTTTAGGTGAACTTGAAATCAGAAGACCTCAATGATATTGAATGAGAGGATTATGGTTCATAGTCATTTGAACATAAGCTGAAATTTTATTACGGTTGTAGTAATTGGCATATTTTTATGGATTCATTTTTTAATTTGGCATCCATTCAGACTTCATTGCTCATGCTACAGTAGTAGTATGATGGATTACTGTGTTTTTTCCATTATTATTAAACTTAATTATTTTTGCTCATGTACCCAAGATGTGAACAACGTCAGGACTTCTAATCTAATAATGCAGACTGTTTGGAAAATATGTGCTGTCAATTAAAGGCATTTTGTAATAGAAACGATAGAAGAGTCATTAGTGAAAAGTAGTTTGCCTCCCTATGTACTGACTTCAGTTAATCAAAGGTGCTTTGAAATTGAAATCATCAATTAACTTTGCTTGGTTTTGTACTGATCAAGCACTTTCAAAGTTGCTGGAAATCTGTGAAATTAAGTTATTCTGCAAAAGAAATCAGAATTAATGCGGATTTTTTCCAAATACATTTTATTCTTTCCTTCCAATAATGTACTATATATATTTCTGCCAATGTTTAAATGGAAGAAACAGGCAAGACTAACCGGTGAAATTACTTGTTGCACTTCACTTTTAAAGGCAACACATTTATATTTTACAGGGTCATGTGATAGATAATGAGGTATATCTGTCCAATATATATATTTTTCTTTCTTATTTTCCTGTAATATTTTCACTAGCACTTTGATGCTCAAAGTAAATTTAAAATTAAGAATATAAAAAATTTATTGAAAAACAGAAAAGCTCTATGATCTAATCCCTGGCATGATTGTTCTGCAAATGAACCTTTCAGACAAAGCCATGTGTCTCTTCAGTCCTTCAGCATAAGTTTGGTACAGGGAAAGAGTGGCAGGCCAGTAGGAAGTGTTGTAATAGCTTCTCTCATTCTGCAATAGTTCCAAACCAGAATTTTCAGTGTCTGAAAACAGCAATTTTATCTGCTGCATGGTTTTATTAAATTTTGAAATAATTATATTTCTTTATTTTTTAAGAAAGGGCTTTTTTCTGAAAATGTGTTAGAGTTTTTTTCGCCACGAGAGGACTATGAGCATATATTTCCAATTTCATGGGTGTAGAGGCCCCCAGAAAAGTTAGCTTTAGTCACAGGGTGAATTGTGGGGGTGCATCCCCCTGCCCCAGGGCCATGTTATGACCCAAGAAAAACTCATTAGGTCTCAACAGTGAGGAAAAGGTACCTCCAGCAAACCCCACTTGTAATTATCAGAAACACTGTTTTCAGGATCCAGCAAGCATCTAACAAGAATCTGTTTTTCAGTGAACAACCTTGGAAATTTATTTTTCTTTTCTGAATAGCAAGCCAAGTGGAATAGTATATTTACTATTGAACTTTCAAAAAAAGTCTTGAATGGTGACCAGGATGGGAAATTTCTCTAACTAAAGCCCACTCTCCTGCAACCCTACACACAGCAATTCAAAGTGAGACCCTGTGAGCTCTTTAATCCCAGAAGAAAAGAGGATAGCATGTACGTCTCAAACATTAATAATCAGATGACTTTGAATTTAAACAAGAACTGTTAGAAATAACAGATAAGAATTGTTGGTAATAACCAGGGACTATTGATATTAATATGTCATGACAAGCAAGATTTGGCTGGAGAAGGGAGGCCAGGTGGAGGTAGGGCAGCACTTTTCTGTGATAAAGAACCTCAACACAGTACAGTGCAAATGCAGGAATGAGACCAAGAAGTGGGAATGGGTTATAGTTTGGGATTAAGATCACCAAAGGACCCCAAAGGCATTTCCAGAAAGGCCTGAAAGAACAGACTATGGATGATAACTAATTTACATAGAAAATGACAAGTGTGTCTTTGGGGTGGAGAAACCTGCACATATAAAGGCACCCACCCAAGCCTGAGCAATGCCCCTCAAGACATCTCATCAGCTGAACTAATGCAGCTGGATTAATGCTTATCAGCTAGATCAATGCTGGTGGTCTATTTTTCTATCTCTTTTCCTCTTTCTTTACCTTTCTCTTTCTCCCTTTCTTTAATTCATGTTTCTAATTTCTCTCTTCATTTCACCACATCCTTTTATCCAGAACTCACTGTTGTGTGCCTAGATGGTAGGTCAGGAACTAATATCCCAATTTCTACACCAAGTGTGTAATTTACTAATAAAACGTTCTGAGTGTTTGTGGACGCTCTGTTGTCATTCCTTTTATGAATCTTAGGTGCTTCCTTCCCCACAAGGATGGGTGGTCACAATGAGTTCATATGTTTAAAGCTTTAAAATAACCTTGAGTCCTTTATCATTTCAGTCTGAGAGGAAATTTTTTTTTGCTGCAAATTGTTTAGTAAAAAAAATTCCTCAATACCCCCTAGTTACTGAAGGATAAGCAGCTAAATTGCAATACCTAGTCCAGCTTTTAGTTTTTAAAAAACTGAAACGTGCACAGTTATAAATATTGCCAGCTAGAGTTAGTAATACATAAATTCATGGTAAATTGAAAATAGCAAAGAGAAAAATAAAGAGAAAATCGATCCCAGGCATACAGCCATACATCCCTTATGCAGTAAAGAATTCTCCTAGGTTTACAGTGCACAACTTAAACTAAAAAGGTCTTCATGTAGGACCTATTACACAAAAAGTACCAAAAGGCTTTGCCTTTTCCTGACAGTAATAGGAGTTGAAAGGGCTCAGCAGTATGACAGGGAAAATGTGTATCTTTTATTTTCCAGAGAGTCAATCATGTTCTGCAAGGTCACAGACTGACAGTAAAAGAATTTTAAAAGCTTTCAGCAAAAGGGATGAATAAAATGCTTTTCAAAATTTGTGTTCTTTTCAAATGTCATAGCTGTAACATAATAGTAATTGCAATAATTTGCTGTATTTCTACCATGCTGATAGCAGCATAGCACAGAGGAACAATGACAAATGCATTCTATAAATATCCATGCACTCACTGTATGCCTATACTCTCCGCGATGAATGACAATAATGTTCTGTGTGAGTAAATAAACCAAAGATTGTACATAACCTTGGAGTCTTTGGAAATGAATGGTTGATCATGATAGATTTGAAATGATTTATCATAATTTTAATGTTTTTTTTAAAAATTAATATAATATTGTATTTTTGCTACAGAAACCCACAAGATGGCTTTTGAAAGCTACTGCAAATCTATTATAATCTATTGTTATAAGTACCATTAAGTACTTATAAAAATTTCTGTATGCCTTTCTACATTCCTTACTACTTGTCTGCCTTACTTCTAAATTCTGCAAAATTTCTTCATAAAATTACATTATGTAGTTTTAATTATAAAAGCATGTGATATACATACTGACACATGTATGTTGAGCATAGCCTGACTGCAATCTTAATTGGAAAGGGCATGTTACTGAAAGCCAGAGTAATCTTAGCTCTGATATTATGAGGCAGTCTACATTTTTCAGAGTAAGCCTATCATTAAGGTGACATATAAGTTCTCATTATGTCAGTATGTCAGATTATACAACATTGTGAAATGTCAAACCTGGTAGGACTAAGAGAGGAAGGACTTGCTAATACAGTATAAAGGTTTCCAGTACTCTTCCACCACAAGTATGTCCTGTTGTATCAAAACCAGATCTAAACCAATGCAATTATTACTTGCCATCATGTGTAGGCCCTTGCCAGTTTCCAATATTTTCTCTCCACAGTGAAAGACTTGATGGATCTTTTCTATGGTGTGCCCAAGGAGAACTAGAAACTGGATCATAAATCCCCAACTCTCCCATTTAGTGTTTATGCGTGTCCCCCTATTCAGTGTCCTGAAGAAACACCTCGCAACATTTTTTTCTGAAGTTGAATTAAAAGGAGCATCCTCTAATAGTTTGTTGGGTTTTTTTCTGAAGACATTCTAAAGCTCCTGGGGTTTGTGTCTTGTTTTTGGTTTTGTCTGGGCTCTTTTTATTTATTTATTTATTTATTTTCCCTCCTTGGGCACAATCCATTTCACTGAAGGCCAGGATGCTACAGAGGCAGGTAGAGCCTGAAATCCAAAGAAACAGGAAGTCTAATGCACCTCTTCTTTGGAGGCACATTTCCCTGCAGGCCTTCTTCTTCCTATCACTACTGTGTCTCCAGGTAACAAAGGGTAGCCCTTTGTACCTCATTAAGACAAGTTGCTTGAAGTATTTTAATGGTTCAGGTTATTGGAATCAATAGCTAAAAGTAAGTGGGAGGCTGCGGACAAGACAGGCTAAAAATCAAAGCAAGAAAAACAAAATAACCAAGAAAGATCATGACACATTTTGCAGAGGTGTTTTGGTTTGTACTCTAATTGTTTCATCCATGACTACAAAATGTGCCAAAGACCAAATGCTAAAGATAAATAATGATTTGACTGTGTAGAACCAAACACCGACTGCCAGACCTTAAGGGGGCTTCATTCTAGTCATGCTTAGTTCCCCAATTTCACAAGTAGTATAGGTGAAAGCATAAAATGGCTGACAGTAAAATCTGAAATACAAAAAAAATTACATTTAAAAGTATTTTGACAGAATGGAAACTACTTCAGCAGTATGCAAGGTCTACAAAAATCTTACCTGTGAAGAGTTATGGACTTTTTATCTGTTGGACATATTCAAGAGAATTTCAAGTGTAAATTTTATCATGGCTAATGAATACCTAAGCGAGAAGATTTTCTGCTGAGAAAAAGCTAAAAAAAGCTTGTCAGCCTAGAAAAAAAAGAGACATTTTAAGAACCAAAATCTGCAGTCCAAATGTACATATATTTAGACAAGACAAAAGGCCCTTGCTTTATAGAAGAAGAGTTAAGTAAGCATATAAGAACTTCTACCAAGTTCCCAGCCATCATTTGAAAACTCTAAATTAATATCCATTGTAATCCTTTAAAATGTGCCATAATACAAGTTTCACCAGTACCACAGGAATCACTGAATTCTGCAGGCTGGGTTACACAGCATCTTACATTGGGTGATTTACATTGTCCTTAAAAATCTACAGCCCTGATAGTGTATGAAAAGATCCTGACCTATGCTGCAAGCAGTTACTGCAGTTAGGTGGAACCACTCGTTAAAAACATTGAAATTTCACAAACTGCCTGTTAAGGAGAATAATTCTCTGCACCTGCTGCAAGCTTATTTCCTCTTGCTCCTGCTCTGTCTGCCAGAAAATTCTTTCCCCAGGCACGTCTTTTAACAGGTGGCATTTCTTTTTTCCACCTTCTTACCTCCTTGTTGGGTTGCCAATCTCTTCTCCTGGTCTATGCTTTGTCCCAGTTCAGATTGTCCCTCTCTGCCCCCTAGACCTGCTTGTTACCATCTGGTGCCAGACCAGCAGAAAGGTGTTTGGACTCAGAACTGCCTTCCTGCTTCTCAGGAACTTACACAATTGCACTTTCCATAACGCTTGCAATGCCAATAGTCTACTAAGTTGGTGAAGATTCATTACTTTTGTGGAAATTTTACATTTAAAAATATCTGCAAAGATAATGACAGGTCCAGCTCCGGGAAGAGCCATTAGCATCCCTTTCAAAAGACATTGAAGTTCTTGGCTAGCCTTTAGTAAATGGCTCTAAATTAATCAAAGCAAGATTTTGGACAGCAGTAATGCCATAGGCATTCTGCATTTGCATGTTGGCATCTGCTTTAGCGGTAGGAAGACTCTTCAGGTCATGATTTTGGGAAAATTTTTGCTGTTACAGCTTCAAAACTTTGCAAAAGATGATTTCAAAAAGTTTCTGAAATTTGATTTTAAGAACAAATAAGAGAACGCTCTTAAAAAAAATCTGGAACAATGTTGAATTGTCCTTTAAGAATTACAGATTGTTTAAAAAATTACATCTCTATTAACCTCTGCAGAACATCTTGTAAGAGGATGGAAAAAAAGTTTGACATCCAAAAACTGAATCTTTCCATTGAATAAAAAAAATATAATAAAAAAATAAATTAAAAAAAATCCTGGGATTCACCTCGAACTTCTTGGATCTAATCCTGAAATGAGATAAAATATAGATGGGTATTATTCCAATTAATAAACAGCCTGCAATTTCTATATTATAAAATCAATTCAACGATTTTTAAGGAATTATATTATACCTTTACATTAGTAGTGTCTTCAAATTTTCAGGTTACTTATTTCTGGAATGGCCATAAATACAACATTTATCAGGTCTTCTCTGACAACCAAATGGAAATAACTCGACAAATGAAGTAATGAAAAGCTTTTGGAAAAGGGTTTTCATTAGCATAGAATAGTTCAGATATAGAATGAAAACAAAGCAGATGAGAAGTCTTTTTTGGATGAAATATAAAATAAGATATTATAAAAGTTTTATGATCTGCAGTGAAGAAAATGTGACTCCTGTTTATTGTCCATTTTTCTGTTCTTAATAAATTGACTTTTTTCACCCTTATGCATGATTTAAGTTGTCTAAGTAAAAGAAAATATAAATTAATGTTATAGTAGTTTAACAAGGGTCTTTGATTTGTAAAAAGAGAAACTACGTGGATATGAAAAAAAATCAGGAAAACAATCATCAGCATAGATACTGGAAATATTTTCATTGATTTAGTTTCTCTTGGTCATCAGTTGGTAGAATTATTTCATGCTCACATACACTGTCATTATTTGCATACTCAGAGAGCGTGTTCACCCTACTTGCCAACCTTGCAGCTCAGCAGAGTGAATTATGTCATTGAACAGAAGTGGATTTTTTAAAAATTTGATATTTTTTAATCTCTGAGGGAGATCTTCCTTTTAGCTGTATGGCACCTGTCCAAAACTCCAGCACCTCTGCTCAGCTGAGGAAGAGTCTTACATTCTTGACTTAAACTAAAACATGTTTTTAAAGAAAAATGAGATTTAATGAGAAAAGGTATGATGAAAGAGGATGTTTTCCAAAGGGAGGCTTTTCCTATTTCACCCGGCACTGCTACATTACTAGTCAGATTTTTCAGAAACTGTACCCAAACTCACAAGTTTTAATGCCTCTGTACTGACATCCTCTTAGTCGTGGCATTAGAGTTGAGAGTTGAGGTTGTCCTTGCTTTTCTTTGGTGGATACCTCACCTCTGGGAGCTCTGCTGACTCCTGTGGAGGTGAAGACCAGGTGCACACTGATGAAAGCTGGAGTTCCCTCCTTCCTTAGGCCATTGGGTGTCTTCCACATCAAAAGCAGATTTTGAAGATTGAGCCTTTCAGCAGAGTGGGCTCAAGTTGCTGCCATGGGATAAACTGTCAAGTGAACTAACAGCCACTTCCACTCCTTTTTATTTGCAATTTGAATAGTGAAAGGCTAAAAGCATACTTCAGAATGTAATAGGCATTCATATATAATATATGAACACAACCATTCAGAGCCAGGTTAATATTTTTCGAGTGCATAATATAATCCTTAAAAAAACATTTAAAAAGGAATAAAATGAATTATACTGACTGCAAACATCCTTAAACAAAAAATTTTAAAAAAGGAAAAAAGAACACTAGAGAAACAAATTATTTTGATTTTTAATGAAATATTTAATAATTTATATCTAAATTTAAACAATTTATTTTGAATCTGAGAAATCTTGTATTTATAAGTCATTTTCAAACTTAAGTTCATGAAAAAAATAACCATAAGTAAACTGAAAATGGAAACTGGACTACAACGTTCCAAGAACTTTATTCCAGTTTATAATGGTTTTGATTTGGATATTAATTGTAATCAAAACCAAAATCCAACATTATTCTCTTTTCAGATTTGGACTTAGTATTGAACCAAATGAAGTTTTCTCTATTGCCAGGTGTATAATAAGTGTCATCAGAGGTATATAGCATATGCAAGAAGTTAACTTTGTAAATAAGGTAATCCGCAATATTTTTTGCTAGAAGTGTCACGGATTTACAAAGAAACATCTTGATCAACATATCATTGCAACATACTGTATCACAAAAAGAGACACCTATGAAAGCTAGACACAATTAAATACAGAATTGAGGAGTAAAAAATATCATAAATAAAACATCAAAAACAATCACAAAACTGTGAAGAGGTATTTTAAATACATAGGAAGCAAATTATCTGTAAAATTTGATAATTCAGGCAATTAAAGGGAACAAAAATGAAGCTGGACAGATATTTATATTAATATTAGTAAGTCCTCAAATAAGGTCTTTGCTTTCAGAATGGGAACTTATTATGTGAAATTTAAATTTTAATATCATTTGCCAGAGGGAAGATTATTGTCATAGCCCAAAGACAAGTAGCTTAACTCAGTGGATGGAGCTTAAAGCAGAAGTGCTTTTAAATTATGAAGTCCAATTGGATATTTTTTCTTTTTTTTTTTTTTTTGCCATAGTATACTTGAGTCTAAGCCCATGACGTGGATAAAGAGCAAGGAATTGGCCTTTTAGGTACTTTGCTTGACTGATACTCAGTGAAGCAAGACCTTGATATATACATATATATATGTTACATTCCATAGGACTGCATGAAGCAACAAGTTAGCCTTACCCTGCACTGTGCTGCTTCTGAGACCATTCCCTGAAAAGAAAACCTAATCATATTAGCTCACATGACCTTAGTTTAAAAGTAATGTTGATAGTTGTTTCTGCAAACTGGAGACATCACCAGTAATTCTGCCTATGTTGCAACCTATAAGGCTTCAAAATTGAAAAAAATTGGAAATATTCCTTTTCACTGTAGTTGATTTTTGGAGATGTTTTAGTGTCACCTTTTAGCAGTAAAATGTCATATTACACAGCTAATAGAAAATAGGTTACAAAAATTAGTACAGTACATACCTTTGCAGAGTTCTACGGGAAGAGGCAAGGTCAGATGCTTCAAGAGAATTAAGCTCTCACTTAGCCCATTAAAGTCTAGAATTTTTTAATGCTTTATATCTTGTCATTTGTTCTTACTGGGATCTGTCCAAAGCAAAACTCTTTTAACAATCCTAACTGCAACCCTCCTTTACCAGCATCCAAGAACGGAAAGAAAGTTTTTATCAGGATTAGCAATATGCACTGTAAGTAAATGTTGACAGTAGAAGAAAAAGAATTACAATTAGTGCAAAATTCATTAGGTTTACAGTTTGGATAAGTTTTCTGAGCACTTACACTTTCACACATTTCACAAAAAAGAAACAATAAAAAAGAGACATTGGATACCCATTAGTCTAGAAGTCATATATTTAAACTCTCTAAATCCTGAGCCTGAAATCCATTACCCCATATTGGAGAATCATCTACCAATGTTCAAGTACTACAAGTAGGATTGCCAGAAAATATAGACAAGGGCTTTAACAGTCAAAAGTGACTTAAAACATTTTTGACTTATCCATATCTCTTTATTTTTGCTTTTCTAAACATGGAACTCATCTTGCTGGCAAATCTACTATCTACAGTTTGACTTAGATGTCATAATTTTTTAAATCTTCAGTTTTATCATTACATCTGAAAAAGAGAAAATAGAATTTAAAGCAATGATTGTAAAACAAAGAATTATAACGCAACACTTGTCTCTTCAGAATATAAAATTTTATTATTAGAAGGAAACATCTTCCTTTCTCCCTTTGGAAAATGTGGCTTGGAATAATGAAGTTTTCTTTTCTTCAAGAACTGCCTTGTTAATACTCAGAGGAGACCCTCCAAACTTTTCTTGGCTTAGCCAGATCTTAACAAATCTGCTTACAGTGGGGCAGCAATCTTGTATTTTGCTGTAATTGTCAGCATTCTGGACTCTAGAATCTGAGCTTTTATTTAGCAGCATGGCAGATGCACCAAACACAGCAAGTGCCTGTGGAAGGAACACAGTGTGTAACCCTCTCTTGGCAGTAGCTCAAAGACTCCCTCAAAAGTTTTCTTTCACTCCTACACACAACATCTTATTATCTCACACTGAGAAAACATTTGCATTTTCAACCAAAAGCCTGTTTGATCTTTCATTGTCCCTTAGATGTCTGCAGCTTGACAACAGTACTCCTAGCTCTGAAGTTTTTCTGGACCATTCAGTCAGAAAACCCTTCTACCCTTTTTCGTGTCGTATTGGGTTTGCCTGGCCAAATTTTGATGGCTGTGGGGCTACAGGGGTGGCTTCACTGAGAAGCTGCCAGAAACTTTTCAAATGTCGGACAGAGCCAATGTCACCTGGCTCTGAGGTGGACCTGCTGCTGGTCAAGGTCAAGACAATCAGCAATGGTGGTAACATTAACACCCCTGGAACAACATATTTCTGAAGGGAGAACATGTGGGGAAAAAAGCAGCCAGAGAGAGAAATGAGAATATGTGAGAGGAACAGCTCTGCAGGCACCAGGGTCAGTGCAGGAGGGCCAGGAGATGCTCCAGGTGCCAGAGCTGAGATTCCCCTGCAGCTGGTGTGATCTCTCTCTGTCCTCATCCTGACCCACAAAATTTTAGTTGTAATTTCTCTCTCCTGTCCTTGTGGGGAGGGAAGTGATGGAATGGCTTTGGTGGGCATTTCCCATCCACCCAGGGCCAACCTACAATACATGTCTCTGATCCAGAGAAATCAATATGTTACTCTCTCCTCCCTAACCTAATGAAATTGTCAAGAGAATTCTTTGACTGTTTTTCCGTTTGTTTTTTTTTTCCTTGTCTAGATATTTTTGACTGCATAACATTTCTTGGACATCTCTAGGAAACTGCAACAACTCTCCACAACGGAGGTTATATCTAGTCCCTGATAGTTACCTACCTTCTCCACTGCCTGTAAAGTCCAGCCACCTTGTTTTGCCCAATTTTTAATGTTCCATCTCCAGCATGTTACTTCAATTTAGGCATCCTACTCCACCATAGTCACCCTGCCTTCAATGGCATTTCTCTAGTGTTGTCCCCCTAAACCAGGACAACTGTTTATGGCTATGGTAGTGACAAAACAGATGCAAGGAACAAAGTCATGGGGAACTACCAGGTCTCTCCAGGTTCACTGTGTGAGAGAGAAATGTTATGGTTAATAGTTTAAACATTGTTATGAAGCACTTTTTGCCCACTATAGCAAAACTCTAAAGCTGCAGCCACTGAAGCCCACCCCTCCCTGAATATGCCTCCCACCTGGAACTTTGGACTGTGAGTTAAGCCAATTTTTTAAGGTCTAGGGAGAAGCAAACAAAGCTGAGGAAGAAGAATGTATCTACCAGGAAATCCAAACCCAGCAGCTGCCCTGAAAATCAGCTCTGGCTGGGTTTGTGGTGGGGGAGGCAATAGCCCACAGGCTCATCTGCTGAGGCCAGGTTTG
>JAWWMU010000153.1:86806798-86830106 GCA_035048155.1 Cinnycerthia olivascens | reverse complement strand
CACAGAGGACATCCATGTGAGCAGCAGCTGAGAAGTGTCATAAACCACCAAAAACCCCCAAAATGCCGCCTTGCTCCCGACTGATTCCCGAGGCCTTGCACCAGCCTTGCATGTGGCACAAAGTGATGCAATGGGTCCAGAGTCTGCTGTAAGGGACAGCAGCGTCCAATTTCCCCTGCCACACTCCCCTTCATGAGGTACTTGGGCACTCCCACCTGGCCAAAATGTGTATCAATTCATTAAACTCTGTTTTGAGGGATCTCACCACCAAGAAGACCAGAAGACGACCAAGACGGCTGTTGGGGCCCATAGAGTGGTAATATTTTCTACTTAATGTGTCTCTCTGTTACTCTCTTTCTCTCTCTGCATCTTTTCCTATTTCTCTCTCTCTTTCTCTCTCCCCCTCTCCCTCACATTTGATGTTAAATAAAATCCATACTATTGACTTTGGCACATGGTCTCCTTTGCACCTTAATTTTGGCAGAGGAAGCTCTCTAAGAATTTTAATAACCGGGTCATAACACAGTAATATGATTTATGCTGCTAGAGCAGTGCTAAGCCCAGAGTCTGTCTGCATTGCTTTAAGACAGTCTAAAAGCCACCAAGGTGAGCCATCTACAATAACAGTCCTACTAGTAACAAGCCCATTTATGATATTTTCCTTGGGGCTGCCTCTCCCATTAATGTCTTTCAACTGTGTTAGGAATATAGACAGACTTTTTAAAGACTTTCATTTTACTTTTCAGACAAAATAATTAATATTTGGGACAGGTTTTAGGGTTTTGACAGCTTTTTTCCCACTCCATATTTTACATTATACTGCATTTTCAGTTTCACACTAAGACATAACTCAGGATGTAGAACCTTGCTACTCTGTTGCAACCTGGCAATGAATTCGAAGAAACCAGATTTCTGTTCCCTCTCAAGCATGTTGCAGGTTAAAAACTATGTATTTGTCTTCCAAAACCTTCAAACTTGTACCATTTTTGTTGCTATTGCCCTCTCCATTGATGAAGGATATTATCATTCAATGCTGGCAACAGCACTTTGCCAAAGCACTGTCCTGAACCATCAGAGAAAATTATAAGTGAAGAAGAGGATAGTCTGTCTTAGGTACTGCTGTGAGATGCGAGGAGCATCATTTGTTACATGCCCTTATGATCCTCAATTCAAAAAGAAGTTATTTTCTTATTTTCCTAGCATTCTTTTGAGTGGGAAACAAGAGCAAATACGTGTGCAACAAAGTGCTACAGCTGAATTGCTTCTAAAATTATTCCAAGACTACTTCTACTTGATAATCCCAAAGAAATACCTACAAAAATAAATGTGGGTAGTGTTTTCTTTTCAATTGTTTTGTTAAAGTACAATTTAAGAATGTGAGTTCTGCAATTTCCAGACAATTGCAATCTTGGGGCTATTTTGATATATCCCTGCTAAGAATTTTTTTCTTTTATATCAGAGACTATTGTGAATTTAAATTTAGAGTTAATTTAATCTGACAATAGCACAGTCTTTTCAGCCTTGTAAAATGGATAGCTTTCTGTGAAGGTGTAACTTAAAGGACTAAACAGTGATTATATGAATTTCCTGTGCCTGAAGCCACCTCTTTAAATTAAAGCTCTCATTTGAGTAAAACTCAAACAATTTTGAAAAATGACTCAAATGGTTTGCTGTGGAGAAATGCAATGCTTTTAAAAACTAAGGTAATAACAGTTGCTTAGTTTCTTTAGAATTTATGTGAAAAAACTCCAACATTATTTATAACAAGAATCTGAAAGAGGTCATCTGAGGAAATCATCGCCAACACCTGGTCCAGGAGACAAAGGTAGCAGCCTCTCTCTGAGAACGAGGAAAATCAGTCTAGAATGTAACTCACCTTCTATTCAAGGTACAAATTTTGCTGATCTTTTCCCCAGGTTTGAGATAATTTTCAGTGTCACACCAGTGACGCTGAAGTCAATGACCACTGGAGATGACTCCTACAAGGAGCAGGCTGACTGCTTGGGAGGCAGCCTGGCTGCTGGCAGACCTCAGCCAAAGGCAGGTTCACCTCCAGCTGGGTCTGCCTGCAGAAGGAGATCAGCTGAAACCCGAGGCTGTTGCCTTGTGCCAAGATTTCATTGCTTACCCCACTGAGAGAAGTTAGATCCTAACCCACCTCTCCCCTGGAATATCTCCAGCTAAGAGTGAAGGAGCCAGGATGAAGATAAGGGAGGCAGAGATCAAGGTGCTGGGGATGAGGGGAAGTAACTACACACACTAGCAAAGCTACCCTAGGTCTGGGACCCCAAATCTATCAGGAAAACTTTGGAATCAAGAATTATTAATTAAGTCAGAATCTTCAGGCTTAGACTGATGAAGAGAAGAGGGTATTAACTGAGGAGAATCTGACAGAGGGAATGCTCTTCCATTGGTAAAATTAATAAGGCAGGAAATTTCTTAAAACTAATTTAATTCCCCCTCCCGTCTGTCGGAACAGTGGTTAGAACAAGAGATACAAATGATTAAGATCCCTGCAGAAGAAAAGAATAATATTAAGTCAAAAGATAGTTATGACACAAATTAAAAGCTTAAATGAGACATGAACATGTTTTTTATTAACGTGCTATAGCATATTAATATGCTGTTTTATATTTGTTTCTTTATGATTTTTAACTCCAGAAGACATATTTTAGTAGCAACAACATGCAAGATCCAGTCTGAGGGTAGTGCTGGCACCTCTGGAGAAAAATCTACCTTCTGCTACACTGTCTCTAACTTTATATATACACCAATGAGAATTATTTTTTTGTTGACTAGCATATGATAATCAAAAACAATGACATCAGAAAACTTTTAGTTTTCCTATTTTTTCCCTTTTTCTGTTAACTGAAGGATTTGTTCCCCTACTATAAATGCCCAAACACTTTGGAATTGCCCAAAACTAATGGCTGAAGCTGGGTTTTAAATCCTATTCAGTGGTTCAGAATGAGTGAGAAAATGTTCTCAACACTTAAGCTTGATAGGGACATAGAAATTAATGTTAGTCATTCCTCTAATTAGTATGTCAGTTAATTGTGTTTAGTACACAACACACTCATGTTTATACATAGCTCCTTGAACTCATCAGAAAAATAGGGTTTCATTAGTATCACTGATCCCTTAGCAAAGACAAATCCCTCCTTATGTAAGAAACCAGCATTCCATGTGCCTCCAAAAACTATTACTCACACACAACTTTTCAGAGTCAAACACAACAGTTCATTCTTTCATTTTAAATTTTCCTTTGTGTTCATTTCCCTTAGGAGGAACTAATGGGAATATTTGCCTTCTGTCTTGAAATATAGTAGCAAGAGCACAAAACCATAAATAGTATTCTGTAGTAGTTAGGCATCATCTAAAGCACAACTTGACTCTATAACCCAGATATTTTCCTTGAAAAGATTTGCGAATTCCAGACTGCATCAGTTCTGCACATAGTGAAAATGTGTTTGCTGCATTACCAACATTGGTATGTACAGGATGATGCCCACTAAGACAGGAGAGTGCCAAGACACATCTGATCTCTTATGGCTCTGCATAATGGCATAAATCATTCACAGGACTGAGAAGGAACAATAGAATATCTCACAATACAAATTGAAAAATTGCACTTGTAGGATAATTCAGATATTTATGCTCATGATTGACTGATTTATACCATACAACTCCAGCAATTGTGTTTTTTGTAATAACATAGTCACGTTTTATCAGAAAAGATGGACAAGGCTGCTCTGCAGCAGTTAAGGATAGAGCACTGTTTTTTGTAGCTTATTAATATTTTCTGCAAGTTCAATAAGCATTTAAAGTACAATACTGTTTTAAGGAATCTCAGAATGAGCTGTATGTACTACACTACTAAGAAATTAAAGGTTGGCAGCAGCAATTCAAAATTGAATTAACCCTCCCTCCCTCAAGGTATGAGACCAAAATAGCTGAAGCTGGAGTACAGTATCTCTGGAGTAGATAACAAGAAATTTTGCAGAAGGAGAAAATCTCATGAAGGAAGATGAGGGAAGCAAGGTTAGAAGGAATCTGGGTCCAGTTTGAGATTGAGGATAGTGGAGTTTGGGGAAGCAGTAAGGCTGGGGGAGCCACACAAGTTTCCAAGATGCAGCTAACGGGGAAACTGGGAACACAGACGCTGGTTAAAAAGGAGCCCTGCCTTAAGTGTTGGATTATTTCCTCCAACAGCAGCACCAATTTTAATTTCTTTCTTCCAGCCTGCCTCAAAGCATAAATCCAGGTGTCTCCCATTGCATATGCATTGGCTGTATCATTAGGATCATTGGCATTTTGCCCTCATGTGCTCTTTGGCTGTCTGGGAGCCTTCTCCCTGTTAGCAGATCCTCTTGCACCCATTCTCTTGCACATTTGCATGTTCTCTATCTGAGAATTCTCCTTTGTTTTAGTGCTGAGTTAAGCTTGGTTGGCTGTCAGATGCCCACTCAGCTGCTCTCTCCCTCCTCCTTAACAGAACAAAGCGAAAATACAAGATGAAAAAACCTGTAGGTCAAAAAAAAGACAGGGAGATCACCTATCAATTACTGTCAAGGGGAAAGCAGACTCAGCTGGGGGCAATTCGTGTAACTTATTGCCAAACAAAAACAAAGTAGGATGGTGAGAAACAGAAAAACACCTTCATTCCACCCCTCCCTACTACCCAGGCTCGACTTCACTCCTTCATTCCTGACTTTTCTACTTTCTACCTGCCCCATGACTGGCAGGATGGGTTGGGAATGGGACTTTATGGTCAGTCCATATTAGCCTCTGTTATTTATTCAGTGTATTGAACTTCATAAATGTTAGTAGGGCTCCTGTGTGGGAAATGGCCACAGGGGAGAGGACTGGGAAATTTGGTGTAAGTTCAAAAAAGAAAATGAAGAGGAAAAAAAAAGGTATTATTCCCTGGGTAAATCTGACAGTTATGCTTATGATTTCTTTTCAGGGAGATTGAAAAATGAGTATTCAAAAAATATATTCCTGGAAAATGAATGAAGTTATGCTGTTCTTTTATGTATCTTCACAAATGTTCTTGAGAGTGTTACTTTTGTCCTGGCGGGTAACATGAAAATTAATAAATGACAGTTTTCCTATATTTTCTTGTTGTTTATATTTCAGATTCATTACATTTATTTAATATATTCTTTACACTTCAGTTTTATGTGCATTCATAGTAAAACAGATGTTCTTCTAAATGTCTGAAACACTCCAGAAGAAACTGCCTTTTTGCACTACAGAATAAATTATAATTGCCAAAATCTAGGGAATAAACTTAATGATTAACCAGCAGACAGCATGAGTACACATCTGATTAATTTACGATCTTGAATCCAGGAGAAATATTTCAAGAAATTGTTTCACTTTCCAGGGAAAAAGTTTTTGCAGCATGCTGTTTTATAGTTTAAATGCTATTATTTTGTGTTGCACCATGATTGATGAAACTGATATAGAGACATTTATGTATTGGTAGATTAGACTTGCAGAAAGCCACTAAAAGTAGTTTTCTTCCTGTAACTGCAATGTGAGAAAAACCTGAAGCCTCCAAACAGCAGAAACCTGCTCATGGCATTCCTAGACTGATTAACCTCTGTTTGTTTTTCCACTTATTTCAGAAGATTCATAAAACATAATTTCATTACTTTGCTTAGAGTTTTCTATTTGTTTATCTGAGAACTTGACTAAATGTTCTATTGAGCTACTTTTTATGAGTTCTATTTCACAAGAAACTCAATATCTTCTTTCCAATAGCAAACAAAAATTGGGTTTGATATTATATTTACCACTGAAATAGCTGCAGCTAATTTAGTTATAGTTAATGGAGTTCATTAATCCTGTATAAATTCTTTAGCTTCCTAAGTATACTACACTAAATAGTGTCCACTTTAAAATATTTAGCTGACAAATTTCAGTAAAATTGGGCATTTACACTTCAGCCTAGTTTATTTAAACTGTAGTTTATGGTTCAAGCCTAAGTTCTGAGCATATAGAATATATATATATATATATATGTAAAGAATAAAAAAAATAACCCAAATGGAAAACACTGACGTTATTTGAATGTTTCATAGAATATGCTATGCACTTACTGGTATCTATTTCTGCTAGTCTGAAATTTCCTCTTACATAATTATCTCATTCTTTCATAAATTCCTCTCAAATATGGAGATACATAATGTACTTTTAAATAAACTTAACCTGATAAACTATTTGCTAAGAAAGACAGGTAGTGGTTTTCTTCAAGCAATCAAGATGAGGAGGGATTTAAATGTTTAATGTAATGTATAAACTTCAGCATTTAAAACCACACCCATGTAAACAACCTTGCATTGATACCTTCTTGTTATAGAACTTTACACAGAAGAAATAGCAAAGCAGAGACTTTGTTGGAAGGATTCATCTCACATTAAATTTGGTCCATACATCCTTACAGTCTACACAGCAATGCCTTTTTACTGAAGAATTATCTGTCATACTCCATAATGAGCAACACTTCCACAAGTATATTATATAGATTTTTGTCATAGTACCTCATTGGTTTTGTAATCCTTTTTCCTTAAGAGCAGTCATCCTTTTATGAAATGTTCAATACTTTGGAAAACAGGAAGGTTATATGGCATTCAAGTTTCTTTTGTAGTCCTTCAAACTGAAGAGTGTGAAAGTTTCTACAGCTTACTGCTTATGCTTTACTCTCTACAGATGTTTTCCTATTGCACACTGACAAGTAAAATAAAAACACCTCTGCTATGGGTCTTAGACCTAAAAATAAAACAATGATCTAATACTATTTTTTATAGGGTGGTTTTTGGGGTTTTTTTTCTCAGATTGAATATCCTTAGTTTCAGCTTCCATGTTAGAAGAGCTGAGCTGCCCAAATCATCTTGGTCAAATGTAAACAAATCCTTGGCTTAGGTTTGGTGGAGTTTGGGGGAGTTCTGCTACACCAAATCTACACGCAGGAGAAAAGATTATTTTGTATTCACGATAAGTCCTGACATCAGACTAAAAGACACTTTTGATGCTATGCCCACGAAACATCTTAAATGTGATTTTTTCAGCTGCTGCCTAATTTGGCAGGTTCTTCGCCCACATAAGCATTGATGTTTTGACATTGCTGCAGTTCTGCTTCCATTTACACTTGAATTTCTTTCTATTTTGACATCAATCACAGAACTAGATATATTCCACATCAAGCACCTTTTGTCCATGTTCACCATTGAACACCATCCACAGGATCTTAGAGCACTGTCCTATCCAAGAATTCAGACTCCAGGGCTCACAGCTTCTTGAACTTGACCAAATTCCAGCAGTTTAAGCTTTGCTTCGGTGTCAATTTCTTCTTGTGTTGACTCAAATTCACATGCAAACTGACTCCTGCAGTATTTTTACAATCTAAACATACAAATGCAATCAGGAAAGTAAAACCTAGCAAAATATATTGAATACATGTTATTACAGTTATTTGTTATAAGGATGAAAGTGATATGTGAATTTAAATGACTGTTTGCATTTCTAAAAGTACTTTTTCCTGTTAATCTCAGACTTCTCTCCGTTGTAGAGCTGCAGTAACCACTTAAGGATGAGCAGAAAGTCATACCTTCACCATGTCATTTTGGAAGACAGACAAAGTTACAAAAGTTAATAAAAATTATTACAATTCCACCAATCCAGAAGACATAATGGATATTTTCTTAGTTGTGACTCTCTTGTCCTGGGCAATGTGATGCTCTGAAGAGATGTCCTGCTCATTGCCTGACTGCTACTGCTTTCAGCCTCTGAATTCCCTCTATTTCCATGCTCCACACAGAAGATACATAAGGTATTGGGAGCTGTCATACCTTAAAAACTTGGTGATTTCACGCATGCATTTGCTTCCAGGGTCTCAACCACAAATTGAGGCAATTTTGCAGAACACACTGACACCAAAGCCAATTGAGAATATATATCCCTATACAATTTTCTTTTTAAAATTTTGCAGAAGATATTAAGACCATGGAAGTGAGTAAAAACATAAGAGAAAATTAACAACAACAGAAGAAAATCTGGCATTTTGGGTAAATTTTCTTCTTTCTAGGTTTAGATTGCTGTAGTACATCCATGCAAACTCAATGTTCTTCAAAGTTGTCCCAGTTTAGCAACTGTGTAATCTGGCATAAAAATCATGTGATGATGATTTTGTCTTCTTGAGGTCGGATGAGAAATAGCAGCTTTTTTTTTTTTTTCCTCAAAAGACAGATCCATCAGAATCTTCTGAGGAGGAAGCTCTGAGGAGGGAACTTAACATCTTCATCTGAGAGAAGCTGGAATTAAAAATTTTATTAGCCTTGTTCTCACAGCTCTTTCTCAGGTCTAGCAATAAGTACTACTCTAGGTTGGATTTCTTTTTTTTTTTTAATTTAATTTAAATGCTCTGTTGTTGAGCCTTTTCTGTAATCTGTCAGATATAGTTTGCATTTTGTTATACATGGTCCAAGGCTATGTGTTTCAAGCTCTGGGATATTTTGATTGTTATAAAGGGAGAAACAGAAGCTTCCTCATTCTGTTCAAAGGGATATGTTTCACTTTGTCTTAATGAGTTAAAGAATAGCAGTGCCACAAAAACAATACAGGTATCATGATATAAATTAACATATTTATGCAGGAAGAAACATCAAATAAATGTTGACTAAATATTACAATAATCTTTACAACAGGAACCAAAGCCTATGTCTCCTCCCCACTATCAAAACAGATTAAATGTCAAATTACAGCAATGGTCACTTGGTCTAATTGTGAGACTTCTGCAAAATGTTCTGGTTGTTATTTCCTTACAAGTGAGACATGTTCCACAATAGAAATTTGAGTATTAACTTCTTTTGTGTATCAAGGCATGTGTTTGTCCCACAGGAAAAGATGAGTCAACAGATGATTCATCTGGCCAGAAGAATTATTCCTGCAGGTTCAAGATTCATGGGAAATAACTTACACTTCTGACCCTTATGATGCTAAAAAAAATCAACTGTAATATATAAAATAAACATAAAATGATACAGCTTTTTCACTACAGCCTAGCTAAAGCCTTGAAAGGAATGATTCTTTGGTTCATCTTAATGGGAAACAAATTTGAAATCGTAATTAAAATGTGTGCTCTGTCATTGCCAGTTATTCATATAATGATTAAAGAGCAATAATATAATGATAAAAGTAAAAACAGAGATCACATTATGATGTGATTTTATCATGAGTGCATTTTGGCATCATCTGTAGCTGGCCTTGGGTTATGAGTGGTTTAAGAGAGCAAAATCACTTATTTTTCAAGCTTCCTAAGGCATAAATTTTACCTCCAGAACTGTCTAATTTTTACTCCTAATTGTCTGAATTTAAATAAAAAGGAAGAAAAAATATCATTGGAAGTAGCACTCTTATAGAGTACTTTTATTTAGAGGCAATATTTGTAATAATTTTCACTGTCTATAAGAACCCATGCTATATTTAGACTATGAGCAATTTGCATTTCACATACATCTAATGTATCTCCTTCCAAGGTATAACTTGTTTGTTACGATAAGAATATAAAGATAAACATTTTGATATACAGAAAAACTTTTGAAAGATTAATCTGTGCTATGATATTTTTATAATGGCTCCATCTGTAGATAATGTATATGCACATATGTTTCAACTATGCATTTTCACTATACATATTCTATTTCTGAAGCAGTAAAGTGTTTTATAGAAATGTGTATTACATGCAACAGAATTCAGTCATCTACCCAGTTATCAATAGAGATGCAAGATCTAGTATATTTAGCACAGCTCTTACACAACTGTTCATGTCTTCCTATTATCCAACAGGTTTAAGAAAATTGAAAGTGGATTCCATTTTTCAAAACCTACTAAGCAGATGTCAACACACACGTAAGAAACAGAGTCAAATTTGCAATCATCTGGCATTTTATAATTGACTATTTTTATTTTTTATATAGAGAAATATACAAATATAAAAATATTTAATATATATATATTTAAAGCAAATATATTTACAAAATAATTTGATAATTTCCTGTGTTATCATCTTAAAAATTAGCTAAGACTTCAAACTGAGACATTATTTACCTTAGTAACTTTTTATTCACTTGTTACAGCACTGTGAACAGCAGGCAATATATTCCTGTTAACCCTACAGGTGCTGGCTACATGGACAGGTTTTTTTGACCCGTTCTAATATACCCTCAGCAAGTTTGCCAAGGGCACCAGCCTGTGTGGTGTGGCTGACAGGGTGGAGGGAAGGGAGGACATCCAGAGGGACCTTGTCAGGTTTGAGATGTGAGTGTGTGCAAAATTCATGAAGTCCAGCAAGGCCAAGTGCAGGGTCCTGTGCCTGGGCTGGGGCAATCCCAATCCCAAGTATGGCTGGGAGGGAAATAGATCGAGACAAGCCCTGGGGAAAATGATTTGGGGCTGTTTGTGAACAAAAAGCCCAACATGACTCAGCAATGTGCTCTTGCATGCTAGAAAGTCAACCATGCTTGGGCTGCATCACAAAAGGTCTGGTCAGCAGGTCAAGGAAGGTCATTCTGCCCCTCTACTCTGCTCTTGTGAGACACACTGAAGTATTTTCCTCTTCCAGATTTTTCACAACATTTACCTCAAAAGAATTTATTTTTTCTTCTGAAAGTCTTAAGTTATTTTGAAATAAAACTTTGAGGTATTTGAAATTGAAGTTCTATTTGATTACAGAAAAATCTACCCATGTGATTAAATTATTTTAAATTAGTTTATTCTGGTCATCCTTTCAATTTTAATTTATTCCATAGACTTCAATATACTGTGAATTGAGACAGTGTTATTACTTGAATATACTGAGAATTGAGATATGGATATATTATCTATACTTGTGCTTAAAAGGGACACAGACTTCATGAAGACAAGGTTGAAAATAAATTATGATCACTTAGCATAAGCTATGTTCACCTAAGTTATAGCTCATTTTCCTTCATAATTGATTCAACTTCTTATCAACACCTGTAGCAAAAGGCAGTCCAAGTGACCCCACAGTGACTTCTCAGTGTCATGAGAAAACCTCATGAGATCAGAGCAGTGTGTGCACAGCTGCAGTACGAAATCTTTTGGGGTCAAGATAGGATACAAACCTCTTCTGGATGTCCTCAGCATTTGTGGTGACCAGGATGCCTGGCAGTATGTTGCTTCAGAGAATTGACACAGAAGAAAAGCAGCAATAATTTACTATTTCTGGAAAGCTTCTTCTACTATAAATACATCTAGGAATTCTTGTTAACATTTCAGACTCAAATACTGATAGTTAATTAGCTACTATAAAGCAGAAACATCAATATCTACAATTTTAGAAGAGGAATCAGTTATTAGGCAGACTGTCCTTTTCAAAATTCAGCCTCTCTGCCTATCATTTTCTTGCTGCAATAATTCAGAAAAAGGTCCTTTAAGAAGCTAAATTACAATGATTTTTCTAAGCAACAAAGCATTGTAATGCAAGTTGAATTATCACTAATACAACTTCTGGCAATGTTTAATAATTTTTAAGATATTGTCATCACAAATGTTTTGAACACTCTGCTGCAATGGCCTGGAAATATAAAGACTAGTTCTATGTGACAGTTTTCAGGAAATTGCTTGATGAAAAATATTACTTATATTACACTTAAATAGCTTATAGACTATGAATATCTAGTAGAGATCTTTACACTCTTCAGCATAAATTGAAGTTATGCATAATGTCTGGATGGCAAGAAAACAGATGATCTGTGATAACAGTTCAATCAAAACTGCATAAAGTCTAATGGTGTTCTTAAAATACAACATGGTTCTCCTAATGGCAGTTCCACCCCCGGTGTGAATTTTGGATAGATTAGCTTTCTGACTGGAAACAACTGAATTATTGAAACTAAATGTGAGAATTTAAATTTTTACTTAGTAAACAATCCACAGTCAGCTACAAGGCTATGGAACACCTGTGCTCCCAGCCCAACAGTTCACTCTAGCTATCACTTACTGTGTCAGAAATTTAGGTGACAAAGTATTTACTCTCATTTCAGTTGAGACTCTCAGAGGCTTTGAGGTTTCTTAATCCTTAGAAAGCTCCTTCTGCTTATATGAGATAAAGTACTGGTCCCTCAGGACTATCAACTTTGCCTCTTTGTCCATCTCTGTAGGAAGATGGATAGTCATTTCATCCATTTCCCTCGTATGAAAAATTCTTGGCACTGTTTCTACAAGGTCCATTTAAACCATTTAAAGCCATAGAACACCATTGTTCTGCCAAAAAAAATTATGTCAGAGAATGAAGTTAACAACAAGATTATTCTTTTTCAGCTAACATATGGAACAGGAATGTAAAGTTGTCCCTCCACCTTTGGTGACCTGACAGCAATGTTTGGCAGTAACATTTTTTTTTAGGATCAGCTGATTAGACAATTAATTCTGAAGATTAGACAATTTCATGGCAGAATAAAGGCAGGACTGGAGCAAGTTTGAATGTTGTCAATTCACTCCCCCCGTTAACACAAGCTTGTGTCATCCCACCATCACTGCTAAGTACATATTTTGTTGCCCTGCTCTAAATTGATTCTTACATCCTTCAGGTGTCCAGATGAGATTCAGAGCCTGATGGGGAGCAATTAAATGGCACTGTCATGAGCAACAAGACTGTCTGATCTGACTGCTGACAACTATACTGAGTGCTCATTCTCACTACCTGTGCAAACAACAGTGAATTGAATTTCCTCTGCATGCTCACCTTTTGGAATTATTAGTGATCTTAGAAACAACATTTTTCCTGGTAAGCCATCAGCCATTAGTTATGCCTAAAGAAAGCACGTTTCCAGCTGTAGAGAAATTTTGTCCCCAGAGTACCTGAGTAGTGGGAACAGACAAAATTTTCAGGAAATCGCAGATGCCCAGGAAAAGCTTCAGAAAATAAAAGAGATGTCTTTTGGACTAGATAGTGGATTTTGCAGACAAATTAAAATCTGAAAAGTGTCTGCCAGGGAGCAAGAAGAGCAGAAGTTATGAGTATGTAGCTCTGTTATGACCACAACTTTATTAACAAAACTCTTCAGTGTGTAACATTACCTAAAATATTTTGTGGGCAAGATCTCTATGTAAGTAATGATAATAAGTATAGTGAGGATGACAAATTAGTTAAGAGAACAGCAGCCTTAAAAATTCAAATATGTTTTAAGACGTATGAATATTGCAAATCATTTCAATCATTGACCATCAAGGTTAACAGTCCCACTCACATAGTTCAGCCATAAATGAAACAGCCATGTATTTTCCTAAGTAAAAGGTAAAGCAAAAAGCCTAAAAACACACAGGGATGTTATTCTTATAAGGCAGTAATCATTTTTAAGAGGCACACAATTATGTTTCTAAAATCAGTAGAATAAAATTTGTATAGCAGAAATAGAAGTTATAACTTAGATGAAAATATTTTCACTCTCAGATTTACCCGACTGTGGATTCATATGTAAGTCCTGGTCCTGCTTCAAGGAAGAAGAAAGAATTTGCAACTCTTTGGCTGCTTCTTGTGGCTGATAAAATCAGGTGGAAAAAGCCTTTAGAGAAAGTGAAGTTGAGTTTTCAGCTCATTTTCCTTGTTATAATCTCTTTCTACACCCTCTTTCTGCTGTTAAGAGTGACTTATTGAAGGAAAAAAAGAGTTTTACTGTTGCAAAAATGCTTCCTAGGAAAAGACGTAAAGGCAGATAAATGTAACTTGAAAGACATTTGGCAAATGCATTTCTGTTTCTAACGTTAGCCTGACATTAAAAGGATAATGGAATATGTCCAAAGTGTCACTGAACCTCTCTTCTTGATAATATAACTCTAAACAAGTTGGCAGATGATACAGACTTAGGACCTTCCAAAATAACGTGAATGCCTCTGAGCACCTTTTACACATACTTAAAAATGCAAGGGGGAACTAGCTGGTTCAAAGATAGACATCTGTGACTATCAAATGTTGCAGACATTCAGCCAGAAACATGTGGGAATTAAAGTTTTCTAAATGCTAAGTAAAAAAAAAAAATTAGGACAAAATAATAATAAAATGTTTAATTAAAGATAATTTTCTTGTATAAAAAAAGGAAAACATTGAAAATGGTCTTAAGGAGCCATACATTTGATTGGAAATGTAAATATGAAACGTTCTTTTTCTGAAATATCCAATAGTTGAGGATTTTGTTCATTTTATCTTTCTCTAAGTTTATTTGCATTTCATTATTTCTTCCAAGTGTTAGTAGCAGTAGGGGTTTCTATCTGATATTGAAATGAAAATATTTCTTATTAAATGTTACATATGGCATTGTAATTAGCAGAGCTAAATGAAATATTTTCATATAAAGCAAATTAAATCGTATGCTATGAAAATCAGTAACAATTTAGCCATTAATTTCAATACTTCTAGCATTTTTTCTATTAAACCCATTCATATGCAATCAGAAAACAAAGAATTTTTAATCATGTCTTGAAAAGTGCATGCTAAAAGTTATGTGGAATATAATTGAGCAATAAATAGCATAATGTATATATGGCCAAGGCTCTTCATGTTAAGTTAAATCATTAATATAAATGTGAAACACAACTTGAATTAATCTGCTAAGAGTAATCAATATGTATAATTGGAAAAAACATTTCATAATGTCCATTAAAATAGAAGCAAAAATTGTTCTTAGAAATTTAAAATGCAGTTAATAAACATTGATAAAAATAGTCATATTGTATATAAATTTTTATGATGAACATACATTGATTCTAAAATACTTTGGCAGTTCTTTGTTTTCAACTGCCCATCTCCCAGTCATTCTCATTGATACCAGTGATAACAGTATAAAATAGTAGCCTCAAAAGTTTTAGAAGCTCACTGGAGCTTTTATTCTGACTGAGTTCACAGCTCTAAAAAGTAAATGACAAATCTCTTCAGACAATTTCTCTGTAAAGTTCTGAGAAAAGAATTTTCAGTTCCGTTTTCCAGAGTGTGATGTTTTCTCTACTGATGTTCAAAGTCATCCCTGGATTAGATGTAAATAAAAGGCACAAAAATTTAGCTGTTAAAATAAATCAAAAGACTTGATAAGACAAGATGACTGTGAAGAAACTGAGGTGAAAAGCACTGAAAGTAAGTGATCAGTCATTGAACTCTAAGCTCTGTAAAGCAATCAGCTAATATCAATAAAGTCAGAGCTACACAGACCACTCATCACAGTGCTCTTACCTAATGCTCCATTTTTTGGGGGGAATGATGTGCATCCTTAATGTGTGACAGAAAACTTATGGGGCTGGGATTTCCTCGCCTCTTTGCCCTTCAGAGTCTTCGAGACTCTGTCTCCCTGCATCAAGGATAGATAAGTATCCTCACACTTGAAATTCAGGCTAAGAAAAATTCAAAACCGCCAAAGATAAGTCAATTCACTTTTTCAGTGTAAATGCAGGGTTCACTGAAGCCTTCACAGGCTGAATGCCACACTCTGGGGTTCCTCAGAAAAAGCAATCTCCTTTAAACTTTAACAGGCCCAGTTTACATGAGGAACATGCTAGCATATTTTATCCAGTCCAGGATCAAGGCACCATTGCAGACACTTTGCGGACACAGAAGAGAAACCAAATTAAACCACAAATATGCCCACAAAGCAGAGATTACATGCTCTAACACACAATGATAGGCCCACTGATGGGCATATTACAGGAAAACCAGCAGATAGTAGTGCTTCTATCACTTCAGTAGCTGAACACTCAGTTTCTCAGTGCCCAGCTAATCTCCTAATCATTCCAAAATGCAGATGGAAAGAAAGAAAACTTAACCATTGTTTTCTGATCTGTAGAGAAGTCAGTTTTGCCTAGATCTTCAGGTGCCTATGATAATAAAAGCTGACTACTTGATTTACTTTGAGGACTTAAATGTATTTCTGTTGCCTCCAGCTGTTTTCTTTACTATATCTTGAGACTCTCTCTTATTAGTCTTGTTTTAAGTACCTCTTATGGTCTAAAGTCACTGCAGCCCTTATTTCCACAATACCCTTTACAGTAGTCTATAATCTCCAAAAATGCAATTGGGTTCCACATTAGGTTTACCTGGAAGATAGAGACCCTGTAGAGTTCTCTGCAGCTGCATCTCTTTCTTCTGCTTTACAAACAAGGCTATTACCACAAGAAGATACTGCCTTGTTTTGTAGGAAAGCTAGAAATGAAAGGAAGAATGCTTAAGTTTGCAAGTCACTACCCCCTCGCTTTAACAATTAGAGCAAACAAGTTTAATATTCTTACGTTGTGTAACCTTGCCATCACAGGTTGATTATGTAGATAAAGCTACAAAGACGCTTTTAGCCTCTTCAAAACTAAACCAATAAAAACGTTTCTATAAAATTGTCACTGAAACTCAGACACATCATTTGCTACAAAACTCTATTTATTATGGAATATCTGTGTGCTATCGATACTCTTGTCTCTAAATATTATGATTGCCCAGTACTTAATATTTATTTGCCAGATTTGAAATGGAAAACTGGGTTTTCTCCTTCTCTTAGAAGACTCTTACGTGAGTTTGAGCTGTCACACAGAGAGTTGATATTTTGTAATTTATAGCAGATAAATTCTCTTGGATGTCATAAAGAAAATGTAATTGAAGGTATCCCCCTAGCTATATTGCTTTACCTTGTGTTATTGACATGCTTGCAGCCTATTCAATGTTCTTTCATCTAACAGTGTTAATTTTAAAAGCAAATTGAATCTTTTAAAAATTCTATTTGAGTAGCCAGATGCAGAAATTTTGCTTACGGCCTCTGAAAGAATCTCTGTAAGGCGTCCCTATGTTAATACCTTCCCACATTGATTGCATAATGCAATATGACATTTTGTGTTAATAGGCTTTATTAAGCTGGATTCAGAGGTTGTATCTCTTGGAGATTAAAGAAGTTGTATAATGCAGTTTTCTCAGTTTGCTGGTGCTAGAAATATGGTAATCTGGTTGAAAAAGGATGGTTTTCATCCACTTCTCAGCAGACAGTTATTTTTCAAAAATTTTAACTGTTGTCAGACCTAAAGCAAACAGATGTGTTTCAATAAAATCAGAAGCCTATCTTTAGTTGCTATTTCAGTAGTCAATGAAAGTTTTCATTCCACTGATGACAAATCTATGCTTTCTTCTAGTCATTAAATACCAGCTATAAAATTAACTCACATATCAGCTACAGTATTTAACATAACATACATTTAGAAATCCATTAAACTCTGCTCAAATCAACTTTCTAATTCACATTTCCAATGTATAACTGTTCTAAACTATAGCCAGTGGATTACTTTTGGCTTCAGCATAAGACTCTTAGCTATGGTACACAGATAAAAGGCTTCATTTCCCACTGCCGCAAATAGAATGCCGCGCTGGATATCTAAGGCCAAAAAGGCCAGAGTGTTCCATGCAGAGTAGAAGGGAAAGACTAGCAAACCAGAGAGTCAAGTACCACTGAAGGGCAGTTCATTGGCCTGCTTCAATACCTGCAAAGAGTTGGGTACCTCCAAAAATTAAGCTCCCTGTCACTCTGAGTTGACGTCACATAAGGAGCTTTGCACAGCTGGCCAAAAAGGTAATAGCAATAGATTCTGCAAACTCATTCTTCAGGGTTTTGAACTACACAGTTGGTTTTGGTTATAATGGATACACATCCTAGAAGCTCCTCCCGAGGAGCTGTTATTTGATGGATATCAAGCAATTATTTATCATCTAACATGTGTTAACTGGAATGCTTCACACCTTGTCAAATTGCACATTCAATGACCAAGTGTGTCTGACACAAAGAAACTTTACCTCCAAAATCCTAATTATAAGAAACCTTAAGAGAATGGAAGGAAATAGGAAAATATTATATGTACCTTTCCTACTCTTCTTCTGATTTTTTTCTTGGATGATAAGGTAAAATTGATGATTTATTAGAAAACTTTTCTTCTCTCATTAAAATTTACATCTAAAGGAATTAATTTTTTTATACAGGATGTCATTAGCAGAGCAACCTAGAGATTTAAGTAAATATATTCTCTTGGATACTAAAGGGGGGTCTTTCAAAGCCTGACTGCTTTAGTTTCTTGATAATCATGGGTATGTGTTGGTGGAAAAAAAAAAGATTTTGAAACTTCTATTTCTAGAAGTCATGTGCTGATCCCTCTGCCTTCCTGCCCCATCTGATACATTTAAAACTTTTTAAGCCAATGAGAGTTAAACTGCTGTTAATAGCTCAGTTGTGTCTGTTTTCATAACAACTAGCACCAGAGAATTACATGATCATTTATGAGTCATGAAGAAATGTAGCAATTACAAGATGGCAACGAATTTTGTGAAATTTAGGAATTCATCGAAGTTAGCCATCAATATCAACCATTATTACCACCTGTGTCAACATAAGGCACTTCTGCTGTTTTCTTTGAAGTAAGGCAAGATCTGTGTGGAGGAATAATACAAATTCAGGCAATAAGTCTATTGTAGCAGAGGAAAAAACAGACAAGTCAGCTGAAGCACAAACCCTTATTCAGGCATGAGAAAAATGAACATCTTTCCAAATTAAATACACGGTGAAACATTGCCTGGAAGAAAAGTTGGCTGTTATTTGAGAGAATATTAGCCAAAGGATAGTTGATAAGGTGGTCAGTTGTGAGAAAGAAAAAAAAAAGGATGATAATTCATTGCTTGTGGAACTAGAAGGGGCTACCCTGGAAGGCAGAGAAAACTATAGCTTATCATAAAGCTATTGTTTCTTGCATCCAGTACTGTGTAGCTAATCTTAGGTACTCAGTACAGTTTTCTCTCCCTGAATCACTTTACTCCTTTTCCTAAGGAAGTTCAGCCTTTTATTTCCCTAGAAACTTATTTCCTTAGACTTTCATGTCTCCCACTGCCTTGTTTATGTAGGGTGCAGTTGTTTTTGTTCTGTTTTGCTAGTTAAAGCTATGTTCCTGCACAGACAGATGCCATGGTGGGGCTGTCCTAAACTAGTGGTATCTTTTTCCATACTCTGTACATACTGAATGTACTACCTAATTTTACTTAATGTAAAATATAAATGCAATTCATGTATCTGTGTGTAGTTTACAGTGATGATTTCTGTCTCTCAAGTAGTGATTACCATGTCGTGTTCTGTACCAGCAAAGACATTCTCAGGGATTTTCCAATTTACAAATTTAGGTAAGGTGTTTAGGTATTAGCCTAAGGAAGGAGGAAGACATCCTTTCCTGTCAAGAACAGCTCAGAAGAGCTTAGGAATGAAAATGTTATGCCCACGTGTTGAGATAAGTAGGGGCAGATTTTGACTGAATAAACATAGTCACATACATACTTAGCCCAGCTACTTGAATCCTCTAAGTATAGGTCCAAATTTCTCCTTCGACATATTCCTCAGCATGCTCACAGCCATGCCCCAGGCCATAGTTTTTATCTGGGCTGAGTTTACCTACATCCACACTCATTTTCAATGCAGTAGAGCAGAAATGGTGTTATAAAGCAAAATGGTATGACCAGACATCCATAATGTGTGTATTTTAGGGATACTCTTTCTGAAAATATTTTGGCCTTACTGATTGGAGGCCTGCTGGCTGGAATTCATCAGGTGTGCTGTTGATGTGGCTCAGTTTCCTTTCAAAGAAGTCAAATTTGTATGCTCTTATACTGGTGTAAAGCAAAGAATGATCTATACAAATGACTGGAGATTTATAACTGAAGTGTAATTATGATCTTATCTGGAACAGTAAGAGAGGTAAAAATGTTATGTAAATATTCCACTCTAGCTAACTGGACTTAAAGCAGTAAACAGGTGATAATGAAGAGAAAATTGAGTTTATGATGATACTGAAGGTGGCACTGCCATTTGACAATAATTTTGGTGATTTGAGAGTCATTAGTTTCCTAGCTAATGAGGAACTCTAAGAATCATGATATACTTATACCGTTTGCTTCCAAGTAGCCCATTTATGAAATTTTATTTTTTTATATAGCAAACTTATTTTAAATCATCTACCCTCCTTAATTTTGGAATTAAAATAACTAATTTCATCCATTTCCAAATTAATTATGAAAGTATTGTATCTTAAATACAGTGGAAATAATATAAAAAACAGACGTTATTTCTTTTTGAAAGGACTTTAAAACTCTGATTGCTAGATCTAACAAAATTCTCTTGTGCTGTTTGTCACACTGTCATAACTAGGATAAGTAGAGACCCAAATGCTGGGTGTCCCTAGGTGAGAAAATATGCTATTAGAAAATCCCTGCAAAGAGGGGAGGGGGTAGAAAGGAGGAAAAAGTTCCTAAGCCTAAAGAAAAGCCACTGTGAGAGGGGATTGACATAGATATGGACATTGATGTGTGTATAAGGAAAAGGTATGGACAATATGGAAAGACAGGGACACAGGGTAGAAACAGCTGAGGGATAGCAAAGGACTGCAAGCAAATTGCTTGCTATACTTGTGGCACTGAAAGTGTAGTGGGCATTGATCTCAGCTTGTCTCTGCTGGTGGATTAAGGAATGGCTATGGTCAGGAAATACAGCTGGTCTGAACGCCAACTTTTCGTACAGTTGAGATAATGTGGTTAAAGACCATTTCTGTGTTTGTTTCTGCTTAGTGCCAAGTGTGGATGCCTAGGCTATCTGAATTTGCTTTAGTTTGTTTAGCAGTGACACCCATGATGGGTAAATTAGTTCTTTCAGCCTTCAAGCAAAAATTCAGGCTACTGTGACAACATGAAATGCCTCTGCCCAAAGGCAGTGGCCACCAGCTCACAACAATTTCTGTCCAGTGCCAACTAGTCTATCTCTTACCCCTGCTGCAACCATATATGTGACATACTGCCAAGATGTAGTCTGAATGTGTTTCTCTCTGATGGTGCCAGACTCACTCATTCTGTCTATAATATAAAATTTTGGAACCTGAGTTCACTACAGAAGAACTTTCAATGTAGAGAATAAAAATTCTTTTGAATGTATTATCCAATCTATATCCCTCTGTTTGACTAACATAGAGATTTTCTTATTCATACCATCACATTTCTATTAGAGAAAAAAAGAACAAACAAACAAACAAACAAACAAACTCTCCTCAGTATGTTCTCTGTCTATTTCAAAACCTATTATTACCTTTCTAGCACTTTTTTTGTGTATCTCTGGGAATCAAAGGCAACGTTGGAATGGAAAATGGCTAACAACTGCTACATGGTGAAAGACCTGAAAAAATATATTTTTGTTTAGACAAATCAATACTAAATAATTATATTTTGAAAGCTAAAATAACTTTAAAAAAAGATATATAAAAACTAGAAACCCAAGCAAAGCTAAACAGCTCTCCAAACATGTCTGAGAAGTTTTTACATAAAGTGTAAGTTGCTTGCTTTAATGATTCAAGAGGAAGATTTCATTAACAAAATGCACATTTAATTATCAATATTTCAAATGGCATGATGTTCAAGATACAAAACTATTAAAACTCATTAGTAGGATACAGCTGTTTTATGTACTTTTAAACTGTAGCCTAAATTGATTGTGCCTTTTTGTATATAAACCAGCTGTCCATTCCTTATTAAGGCATCTGTCAGTTCTTCATAGAAAAAGATAATAAAAATGAGTATAGAAGAGCTTTTAGCTCAGAACCTTGTAAAAACATTACTTAAAAGGAATATAAAAGAAGAAAAGAAAATGTAAATCAGATAACTATAAAAACGGGAAACATACATAATCTGCATTAAATTTAATCTGATTTATGGCAACTAATTTTATGAGCTTTCAGATGACTCATTAATTCCAGTATATATTGTTTTGCTAATAAAACACATTTTCTTCTACCTTTTTTCAGAACAATAAGGATGACACTGTAAAAATACTAACCCTTCACTCTCCTGCAGGAATTTAAAATTTAATTACATTGTGTTACTTCAATCTTGGTATTAGCCCTGAAAACAAGGCCTTGAACCTCTCAACCTTCAATAAAAAGGATTAGTGGTATTTTATTAGAATATTTTTTCCCCCCAGATCCCAAGTTAAGAGCACGAATCTGGTTTTGGTTCTCCCAGTAATCAAAACTAATTGCAAATGTGCAAGTATAGTTCAATTAATTCATGCTTCTGGTTCATCGAACTGCAAGCAGGAGACAAGGCTTTAGTTTTTATGCAAGATCATAATTATAATCTCATTAAAATCTCTCTCTGCTCTTCCTTTACTGTGGAGGAGAAATGATTGTGGTGGAACCCAATTTAGATTTGAAAACTAAGTGTATGATTGTTTGCCAAACTATCATTTTGTGCTAATCCTTTTCCCATTAAGTGATGAATACCTGCTGAATAATTTAACACTACAATAAGAAATATTTTTGTGAGACTCAGGTCCGTTCTGCTCTGGAATAATGCCTTGACACTAGACAAGGTGCTGTCCATGGGGTCAGGGACCCCACAGCCCAGTCGTGCTTTGACTCTGTAAAGTTCACTGCTGCCTTCTCCTGTAACCCAAAACCTCTTTGTCTGTTGAGGAATACTCAGGATGAAGTTGGGTGGAGGAATGGCCACATGAGCAATTGCTAGAAGACTTGAGCTCCTCTGTTGTGGAAGACACATGCTGGGGCCATGGGCCCTTTCCCAGGCCTGATGCTGACCCACATTCATTGATGTGCTGACACATCCCAGCTGGGTCTTGGTGCTGCTCTGATCCAAAGCAAAATGCTAACACACACCCATCTCTCCCTCTGGATTAGGGAAAATGAAGATCTGGAATGACAATGTGGGATTGCAGTCACAATTCCAGTGGTACTTCAAAGACCTGTTTTTCATTGAGTGCACACGCCTCAGTTCCTCCTCATTTCGTCTCTTGGAGAAAAAAAAAGTATAAATTCTGTTTCTCAATCCATTTCAGAACTGCGCTGAAAAAATCCAAACTCATGCATTGTACACAAGGGAATGAGTGCAATGAAAACATGCTACAGATATTTTGTAACAGTAATTCTTATTGAAAGAATAAGGAGCTGTAAAAAGAACAATAGGTCTTTCTCATGTATCATTTCTGCAATTATATTTGCCTAAATACCTTTTAATTAAGAAAAAAAAAGGAAAACAAGCATTCTAAAGGTGAAATGAAAATGTCTGTACTAATACTGTACTAATAATACACATTGAGAAAATTACAAGCTAAGGCTGACAACAAAAGTCTGTGCATTGCTGAAAGGTAAAGAGAAATGCATTGTTATACCCTTAGGATCTAAGAGAGAAGAAGAAATAAAAATACTATTTCTATTTTGTTTATTTTGACAATTT
>JAWWMU010000153.1:86766982-86806698 GCA_035048155.1 Cinnycerthia olivascens | reverse complement strand
GCATTGTTATACCCTTAGGATCTAAGAGAGAAGAAGAAATAAAAATACTATTTCTATTTTGTTTATTTTGACAATTTTTTGAACTGAATGCTCACATTTAGATTGAGGTATGTATTGAGCAGGAATTTTAATTTGCCTATATTGGCTTGTCTGATTGATAAAAAGTCCTTAAGAAAGAACCCATTGTGTTCTTTCATTTCATATCTTTGGTTAGGTTTGCTGAGTTCTGATACCTCCATTGTAAGAAAATGAATTGAAAAGTTTAAAGCAAATCAATACCACCACCTTTATCTTTCCTCTTTCCATTTCCTTAGAACAGAAATTTTTTTATTTTTCCTTGAAAACATGTTGTAATTCCATTCCAAGTTAATCCTCTGAAACAACTGTACATGAAATTAAAATCATGCTCTCATAATGAATTGAATACGTATTTTCATTGCCACTTGTTCACGTATAATTAACCAAAAAAGAATATAATTTTCACACAATGGATTTACAAGGCTGAATAAAACAGGAAGCATAAAACCAGCCAGGTTCAAGTTTTATATTCTACACTGATTTTGGTTCATATTTTCTGATATGCCATATTGCAAATTTAAAGTTATACCTCTTAAGAAGAAAAGTATAGAGAAGAGCAGCCACTTGAATTATTTATCATGAATCATCTTGTAAGATTCATCATTTAGGGACCCCCGGGATTTCTTTAGCAGGAAGAGGGGGCTAATTTAAAATATTAATGACTAAATGGCATTTCTTTAAAGATTGAAAGAAGGTATTGAATGCTTTTATTATCTATAGATTTTAAGTTAAATTGGCTTTGAGGTTTTCTGAGTCTTACTATTTTCTAATGGGACTTGAAAATTCAATGAGACTTGAATTTTGTCAGTCCTACTTTGTCTGCAGCTGGGAAACACAACTCAATATCAATGAGACGACAGCTCCACTGGGAAAGAGGCAACAGTCTCATTTCTTGTACTAAAATACTGTTCCAGGGCCAACAATGCATTAAAATGCATTTTAAAAATGCATTTTGATTTAGTATCTAAAATCATAATCCAACAACTTTTATTCTCTGAATAATTGATTGAATGCCTGCTCAAGTCAATGCTTAATCTAAGATTGAAGGAAGCCAGGACCTGGCTCTTCAGCATTTGGATCTGATATTCCTATTCCTTACCCTTTGGTAAATCAAGACTTATTCCTGCGAACTGCATACTGTGAGGAAGCAGTGGATCAAATGTGTCAAAAAAGTAAACCAATTGTATTGTAAGATATATATACTTCAACTTGAAGCTTGAAAAATTTCAATCTGAATGCCAATCTAGTATACATTAACATTTTGAAAGACTGTTTCCCTGTTGGGGTGGCTCAAAGAAATTGTCCTAATACAGTACAGTGCAAGACATTTGTAAAACTCACATTTGTAAACTTCACATTAAAAAGAAGTATGATCTTATATGCTATTCTATAATGTGAGATTAAGAAACCAAGAGAGATTAAAGGGCACTGAAGTTTGCTTAAGATGCTCCTGGACAGTTAATGCCAGTGCCCCAAGAATTTTTTATTACAACTGTCATATATAATGTGTGATGGACCTAAGATCTGTGGATATTCTCCCTTTCCACATCTGTGCCTGAACTCAAAGGCTGAACAGAATTTTTCTGTACAAATCTTCCATTCTTTTTCACTGTGTCCTGACTAGAGAAAGGTTGCAGAGGTGCAGCATCCCAGCATCCCTTAAATTCATTTGTATTCATTATGTAGTGTTCCTTATTGCCACAGTGGCAGCTCAATATTTGGCTTTTCATTGGTGATCTCCCTCCTCTCTGAGCAATGCCATGCAGGAGTGAGCAGTCTTCCCTCCCAGCAAGTGCCTTGTGCTTAGTGTGGTACCGTGCTGGGCCACTCGCTGCATGCACGTGGTCTGCCCATAGCATGGGGCAGAGGCAAGACTGAGAACAGGTTGGAAATTTGTAAACTGCTGGTGGCAACAGACCCCACTATCTCTGGTGCCGGACACTGTCCCTGCATTGCCCCAGTCCTTGGGCATGTCACACAGAGCTGTGTCCTCACTGGGCTTGGATCATCAGTCACAGGGTAATTCAGGTGCAGTCTGCTCTTGGGCACAATGAAAACAAGGGCAGGGGACTCTCAATTGTGGAACATCCCACAGAGCAGAAACTGCAACCACATTGGTAAGATAGGAGGCTCTTACCAAGGTGTGTTGGAAAACTCAGCCTGAGGAGAGGAAATAAAAATTTTTTACTGTGTAACATGTCAGGAATTGAAGTAGGTGAACAGATGACTCAGGCCACAAGTCTCTCTGTTCCTCCAATCCCTAACACAGGGCATAAAGGTTAACAATTCATGGGACAAACTGTCACTAATCACATGAGATCCATGGGAAAGGAGCCAAGAGAAAGTCCAATGAAGGGCAGATTATCTGAAATGCCAAGGGTGAGTGTACTTTTAATATTACCATGTTACTGTCTTTTATAATAAGAATCTTGTATTTTTATGATTCCTTCTGTGACAGAGGAAAAATAGCAAGTCCGTTATCTAATTGTTTAATAACAGAAATTTTCCCTGTTTTATGGTGATATCCATCTGCTAGGACTGCTTTGACTGATGAAATATATTTTAGGCTGTAATACAAAAATATTAATTTACACTGTGTCTTTTTTCTTGTGTCTCATCAGATCATCATTTATTACTTTGTGGAACAGTAAAACTTTGACATGTATTCTAAGTGAAATCTTTATTAGGGGAGACAATTAAAAGTTCATTTCAGTAACTGTCAGCTAATGCTGCAAGTTTTAGAACTGAACAGATAATGCACATTTTCTTTTTTTTTTCTTAGTATCTGGTTTATTTCTTATAATAGAAGCACTATGTATTTTGCCCTGAAGAAAAATTTAATGAGGAATTAGACACCCATCCTTGTTTGGTATTAAATGTTCTGTGTCTCTTTTGACTGTGTTTAATTCATTAAAACTCTGTTTTAGCACTCAAACTCACAGTATTTTGTTGTTGTTATTATAAAAGCATGTTTCAGTTACTTTTATTTATCTGCTAACAATTAAATCTGGACTTTTACTGAAACAGAAACTTCCAATTTTTATTTGAAATTATAACACATTATGCATAGGTAACAAAACAACTTTAAACAATGTCAAAAAATTTAAGAATTGAAAAAAAATCATTTGGATACCCAAGAAAGACCCAAAACTCTAAATTCCTCATGGGAGAATTTAAAATATTTCTAATTTAACCAGATTAATTTTAATTCTATTTGACTTCATAAATTATTTCTGTTACATTCCTGTAAGTAGTTCTACTGATGTGGGAGACCATGTCAGTTAAGTAGAGGACTGTACAAAAAAAATGGGTTAATGCCATGCAAAGGTCTCCACCAAATCATACAAATCATCATTTTCTACAGGATTTAGTTATTCCAAAATACATGGTGAAAACAAATAAGAAGCAAATTATCTGTTACCTAAAAAATATTTTCCAAGCTATTTCCTCTCAGATGAAATATAACAGACAAGGATTTGTTTATGTAATGTTCTTTAAAAATTTTTTAAATGTTTCTCTTTCTTCAGTTTAAAGTGATTGAGAACATTTTTACCTGAATGGGAATTATGAAGTCCAATATTTTTCATTTACTACATTTGAGATACAACGGAGTCACTCAAAACAGGAAACTACCTTGAAAAAAAAGGAACAAAGCTCTTAAAAGGGATAATATTCTTTTAATTAAAATTCATCATAAGAAAATATCAGCCACAGTTCTTCTATTGTGCTCTGGGTTTTGGTACCAGAATCAATTATCACAAACAGAGAATTAGAGTGGACATAGGGTAGTGAAGTATTTGGTCATGTGTAGTTCTTGTCCCTGTTATATAGCATAAATATTCTCTCCTTTAATGGGAGATCAACAATGTTTGTAAGAATCTCCCTGCATTTCCCAGAGAACATTGTAGAGGCTAATATCAGTCTGTCCCTTTTCAAGTGTTATTGGTAGCACAGTGCACAGCTGATCATTCTAATGAATGTTTTGTCTGGGTTTTTTCCAGCCATTTGTTGCAGTCTTGATATTTGGGGAATACATATTTCGGTTGTTTTCTTGCATAAAGTATTACTCTCATTTGTTTCTTTTATCTTTCCAAGTGTTTTTATGAGGAACATTTTCTATCACACCTGTTTAAAGCCGTGTTTATGCCACTCAGAATATTGACTGGGAATTTGCTTTGCCAGAAAATCTTCTGATATAGTGTTTTTTTTCACAAAATATGTCAGTCCATCAACACCAAAGTGTTCTGTGAGAAAGAGACGGTGCCAGCAGTGGTCTGAGGAGCTTTCTCCTCTGCCAAGAGGAGTTTTGGCTGCTTCACTGTCCAGCTGCTGCCTAATGTGATGCTGAGAAGCCCTGCTCTGCAGAAATTAGTTCCTCAGTGTCCTGATTGATCTGCCAGCCAGAATCCTGGGATCCCAAGGACCCCAGTTGCAGATTCTGTCCATATTTGGCAGGTGGACCATTATGGAGCTGGGACCTGAAAACCAGGAAATTAAAAACTTTCTGCCTTAGGTAAGAGGGACAAAAGGAACTGGGAAAACAATTCTCTGCATTCTCAGTAATTCAACTGCATGAGAAACTTGGCAGGCATTCTGCCATATGCAGTGTGATACTGTTCATGGAGAAAGCTCCAAATCCCCAATTTCCTATTACAATCTAATTTTGATAATATTTCCTTTCTTTTCTTTTTTTTTTTTTTATATTTTTTAAGTGTTGGATAGTTAAAAATTTCTATAGCACAGCAAATAAGTTCATTGCTTAAAATTCAGTCACGCTATTTTTGATATTTTTTGGGAAGTCTGATATTTGTCACTTTTTCATCCTTTCAAATTAGTTATGCATTTTCTTCTCTTACCATCTCATTAGAAGCAGTCAAATTCTTGTTCTCAAAATATATTAAGTAGCATTGTAACATTTCCCTTCTTTCATATTCTCATATTTTTAAAAAAGTTACTTTTGTATATTTATGTACTTATTTTACAGTTCTGAGAAGTCACTTTGTCCTTTGTATGTTTCACAACAGTCTCCAAATTCTGGGGGTGGTCGATGAATTAACTATGCTGTTTTCATATTAGGAGAATTTCTCTTTGTTGGTGATTGAAGGGTGATCTTCAGCTTACTTATCACTTTTTTCCTTTTGCAGAGCTGTTTGCCCTTTTGTCCCCTGGGCAACATTGTGCCTGTGCTCCATAATTTTTTTTATCTAAAGCATTTCACTGCTCAGTGATCAATAGATTAGTGCATAAAACACAAATATGTAATTTTCAGGATTATCAGTAATGCATTATAAAAAATGGAGATTAGACTACTGCTTCCAAGTGTCTGTGCTTCATAATAGAAGGTGAAAGTCTAAAAGATGAAGCTGACCTTAGGGACAGCTGTGTGTATATAAAACAATCTGACCCTCTGACTCTTTGAAGCTTGAATCTTTTGATGCCAAAAATCAGACCAGCTCCAGAGAGAGAAGGGAATTTAACAAGTAATTGGAGAAAGCAAATTTAAGATTTAGAGATGAATTAAAGACATGCTTTTGAGCTGAAAATGTAGTATTTGTATCTGTTTCATAATGTTTAAAATAGACTCTGTTAGAGAATACTTAAAAGATTTGTAGAATTCATGGATTTTTCTTACTGCTCTTTTACAGCCAAACCAAAAAGAACCAATGTATGTGTTTACCAATCCAGGAGAGCAGGGTTAGTGCAGACTTATTTTCAGTATTTTAGAGAGTGGAGAAAACTTCTATAGCATGAACAAATGAAACTCTGAAAAGCTGGTTTTTTGTTTTCTTTTATGGAAATATTCTTCTTTTTTACCTTTTTATAAGGAACAGGCTATGAAACATACTTTTTATAGGAACGTTCTCTCCCTATTAAAAAAGATGTTCTCTGCTGTTGCTTCTTATAACTTTCCAGCAGGGAAGGGAGAGTGTCAGGAGGAACAGGTTAAAAGCAGAACAATAGAAATGTGGAATATAAAAACACTGAAGTCACCTTGCAGTAAGGAATAATTCTTGCTAAGCCTGTGTGAATAGTAGGCCAGTGATCTTTTAGCCTGGACTGAGTTACCCTGGTTAAAAAGAATAGAAAGCTTGCTCTTTGAGTCCTGGCCGTGGGTTTGTGATCATTCCCGCTGTCTGTGTGTGTTGACATGCATTTGGAGGAGTTGAAAGGATGTAGGAGCAACCATGCCATGGCTTTTGAAGAAGCTGGGGACTGGGGAAGCTGTGTCAGAGAACATTTGCTTCTCTGGACGTCTGCCCTCATCCGCATTCTTTACCAGTGAGACAGCATAAGACTCAACACACAAACAGTTGTCAGATATAGCTTTGCTCTAGCAATGGACAAATCAGTTCTGCTGCTCTCTTCCCACTGTTGCTGGAACTGCTTTCCTTTATCAAAGGAACAGCCATAGTAAATAAGTATTACTCTTTTAAAATTTTGAACTTATGTCTATAGCAACTAAACATCTGGCCTGCATGTTCTACCCAAGTCTGAGGTAAGCACAGTTTCATGTTTTGCAAGGACATGTCTTGCCTTTAAAACTACATCCTTTCTTCATGTCAGGACAAGAATTCTTTTCTTTTTTCTTCTTCATCCTCAGATTCTGACCACCTGTAAGTCCTGGACAGCATATATGCCATCAAATGCACATCCTTGCAGTATGAACTACAGAGCCTCTAAGTGGTCTGTTACCTTCAGCTCATGCTGAAAAATTTTTTTTAGGGTAAAAACATCATGATGCTAACACGTAAATTTACTTCCAGACAGGTCCTTTCAATCACTATTGCCACCAGTAGAATTACAAGACTTTTCTCCTATTTGATGCAATCAAATACAGATAATGGTGTCTTCTGCTTTGTCTTTGCTCCTAACTTGAACGGGGTTCGAGTGCTGCAGGGCTGAAAGGAGCTGTGTAAGCCAGAGCAGTGGCTGGGGGAGTGTTCTGGTGGGGTGAATGAGACCTCCTACATAAATAAATGACAGAGATGAGATAATAATTCTGGGATTATTGTCTGCTGCAGGTTCAACAGACACGCTGGCTTTTTCAGTACAGAGCGCGATGAAACACTCCTGGACTAAAGGGTTGCAAAGACATTTCCCAGACAGGTTTGCATTGCACTTCTCAAACATGCAGAACAAAGTACCAGAACAGCAGCTAAATTCTGTGCCCACTTATGGGATTGTAACTGATTGAAGAATTTACACAGGATTTACTACCCTTAAGACCTTAAGGCAAGTCTCTATCAGCTTATAAATCTACCTGTGGCAGAAAGACTGTAAGTCCCAAGTAGTCTACAGAGTGCTTGTGTTGCCTCCCAAAGTAATTGTTCTGCAGGGGTGAGAAAAAAAAAATTCCCTGACTGCAGCTTCCCTGAGATGGCAGAGGTTTTGGCTGCAAAAGAGGTGATTTGTATTTATTACAAGGTTTGCACAGACCCTTTTATGCCTGGAACAAGAGTCTGAGAAAACCTTTACTTTCTTTTCTAGTTTGTCTTTAATAGAGAAGATCTATCATTCTTTACTCATTCTGAAATTCAAGTCAGCTCTTTGCTGCACTAGTAGGTACTGAAGATAATGATAACTAATGATCATGAGTGAATTCACTTTATTCCTGAAAATGGAGGGGCAAATGATATGCCTATGATTGTCCATCATAGCCTTTAAAGTTCCAAGAAACAAAATAAAGCTATTATCACCAATAACAATGATGCTACATCAAACAAAGTTTTATTATTTTTTCAAGTTCACACTAACTAAGGGATGATTAAAATTTTACAGTATCTAGAATTTAGAACAATTAAGTTACCTGTAATAACAAGCCTTTATAGGCTTTTGAATTTTAAACATAAATATATAAAAATACAATACTTCCCACTTTACCAAGCTAGGCAGTCCACAAAAATCCTTATATGTGTTAGGAGAAAAATGTTTTATAAAGCCACATCTTCCAGGCTCCAGATCAGGGCTATGTTCAATTACTCCAGAGTTTGACCTTCAGCTGCATTTCCCTTATGCAGCGTCCCAAACAGTATCTCAGCATGATGCAGAGAGACCATTACAAAAATCATTTTTCCATGACAAGCAGGAAGTGAAACCAATGTCATATGTCAAGTCACTGAGTCTTGCTCCTGACACAATTACATCCAAGGTGATTCTACAGTGTGTCAAGTGAAAAGGGATAAAGGGAAATATTTTTTGTCCCTGGGGTCGAAGAGAATTGTTGGCATGTATTAGATTTTATGTTGTGATTCTCTTTGTTAATTATTAGTCTTATTTGCAGATTGTTGTTTTATAGAACAGGGAATTAAATTAGAGTTTTGTAAAACATTGTGCTACAAGAAAGGTAAACAAACAATTCTTTCACCTATAAATTCTTTCAATGGAGCTATAAAACTATAGCAAGAACTCAACATAGAAAGACCAGCACTTCACAAAATTCCTCCTTGCTTACTACCAGCTAATCTCCAGTGTTTAGAATTAAAGGGAACAACATTTAAAAGTTAGTAGCCATTCTGATAACTGTGCCATCAAAGATTAAAGCAGTATGTTGAAAAACATATAAATAGCTTCAGTGATCCTGACAGAACTGCAGACTTTTCAGTAAACTTACACTTAGCATGTTGATCTCAACATTTACATTACTCTGCTGAGTTATTACATGGAGCGCTCCAAATGGGAATCCAACAATACCCTTATGGACAGTCTGAAGCCTCCTTGCTCTCAGACCTTCTCATTCCATTTTCTGTCTCATGCTTTGAGTGCCAGGAGGTAACATCTGCATATACTAGCCCTATTTCATGTCTGGTTATGGTTTTCCTTTCTATTCATAGGCATTTGCTTCTGCACTACAAAATATCAGGCGGTGAGATTCTGCCTGGCAAAGTCCAGAGCAGTGTGCTGAGATTAACAGGATATTAAATCTAGACTTTATGTTTTGCTCTGTCACTAGCAGTACCTCAGATTGAAAGAGTGCTTTGTTGATGGATTTAATGAAGACAGGGTTTCAATTCCAAATCACCATGTTCCCCCAGTTTATAATGGTCCCAGAGTGAAGAGCTCAAACTTATCCCGGTCCTTTCAATCACTATTCAGCAGAATAATGTAGCGCCAAATGTAACACTGGATTGGGATAGTAAGGGCTGACTTCCAGTTACTTCTCCTAGACCCATCTGACCAGCTATACCAAAATTCATTCAAAAGGTCAGGACACTCCTAAGTAGAAATCAATGGCTAAAGTCAAGAACATACATGCATCTTAAATATGTGATTCTACTAGACACCATCAACTGCTTTACCACCTTGGTATAATCAAAACCAATAGATCCTGCTCATGACTCTTCATCCTCCCTTATGGGAAGAGTGGAAGAGATGAGATGTAAGGAGGAAAGAAGGATGAGACCCTCATCCTTCAGCAAAGCAAACAATCTGATCAGGTCAGCTGCTCAGGCAACTGCAGACTTGGAAATCTTTGATGGTCTTATTCTAGGGAAAGCTCTAAGGAAATTGCCTTTAAATATGTCCTTCTCTAATGCAAACAATTTTATCCATCTCTTTATTTGAGACTATCACTATATATATACATGTATGTATACATATATGTGTATATATATACCTCTCAATAAATATTTTCATTTACCTCACTGCCCATGAAAACTTTATTGGTATTGACATGAACTTAGAAATACTTTATAGAAATCTTTGCTATCAAAACAGCTAAGCCTCATAGATTTGGTAAATATTAAAATATGCTGACTGTCTCTGACCAACTAAGACTTCTTCAGCTATTCTAAACACTTTCTAGTCCAGCAACTTACTTTGTTGCCTTATCCCATTATTGGGGTAAAAAACAAATTGGTATACAAATTATATTGGTATAAAAAACAAATGCATTGTTCTCTACCAAAGATAATACATTTCTAGTTTTATCTCTGTCAAGCCAAAGATTCAAAGACTAATGAGGGTGTGGGATTATGGTTTGTGGTTGATTTTTTTAGAAAAGCTAAAATGTGAAAATTATATTACTAAGGGCATTGACCATTGGAAAAATTGTGAAAAGTGTATTCTAGTCTTAGCTGTGTTCTGCAAATACTCAGCTTCATCACAGACCAATTTGTCACTTATTTTAAATTTGTACAGATCCATTTAAACCATTTTATCTTCCTTAAGGATCTGTTCCAAAAAACATAGAAGTAGTTGCAATTCTAATATGTGGCCTGTCATCAGCAGAAAGATTTATGGAAAATATTTTGTCATGACACTTTTTAAAGTTTTTCTTTTATCCTAAGAAAGACAACCTACTCTTAAAATCTTCAAATTAAACAGCTTATTTAAATTAAACAGCTTACTCTTATTTAACAAATAAAAATAAAGTGCTATTTGAAAGTATGAGCGAATGAACAAAATTGATGAAATATCTGTTAATTGGTTTGTGAATTAAAAGACTGTGTTCTTTGTATTTGAAGAAGAAGCAGAAAATTGCAAACATTGATTTCAGAATAGAAGCTATTCCCTTTATTGTCTGGAGAGTGCCCATCAGAGAAAAATAAATTTCACTCACAACAATCTCTTGGTATTCATGTCTAAAGCAACCCAATCCACATCCTCCCCAAACCCTAATCAGGAAATAGGCTTCTTTTCTGTGCCTGTATTTTCTCCAGTTTTGAGGTTTCCTGTATGTTTGCTGAATTCTTAAAACAAAAATTATAAATAATAATAATAATAGCAATAGTAATAGTAGTAGTAGTAGTAGTAGTAAAATTGCTGTGGTAAATGAGTTCAAAACACCCACAATTAAATATATAAACTGTTGAAAGTCTGAAAACCATAAAAGTTTGTCTATAAAACTGTCAAAGTATTCTGGGGAATGTAATCAATCAGGACTTTGATTTAATTTCCCTTTGAAATCATTATCTTCAGGTAAAGAAATCTGGAACTTAAAGAGCTCTTTAAACCAGAATTTTATACCCGGTTAATTTCTGTTAACTTCAATAGTGGTGCCTGGTCATGGGGATTTGCCTTTATTTGCTCGATTATCTGTTTAGAGCTGCATGATATTGGCAAAAGTCAAAATTATCTATCATAATAGAATAATCTAGAACAGAGATAGTGCCTCTGTATCTGAGTGGCTCTGATTTAGAATGGCATAGTCTTCCCCATGCAGGGCTGTGACCATTTAGCGAGTCTTCCCAGACCAGAAAATATTGAAAGCACACATTAAACACTTATTATCTGATCATTCATACCCAGAAACTCATGGAACCCTGGAATTCTTAAGGTTGGAAACAGCCTCTGGCACTGAACCCATGGCTCAAAACAAACTTCAAAGGTACATCAAGTTGCCAAGGGCTCTGTTCAGTCAACTGCTGTATATATCCCAGGGTAAAAGTTTCACAGACTCTCTGGGCAACCTCACTCAGTGTGAAAAGTGCTCTTCTCAAATTAAATCAAAATTTCCCTTGCCACAGTAATCTATTCTCTGTCCCTTTCCAGCAAGAGTCTGCTATCTCTAAAATTGTTATGTACTTGCAGACAGCAATTAGATTCCTCCTCAGTCTGTTCTTAAGTTGCACAAACCCATTTCTCTCAGTCTCTTCTTTCATTCTGCTGATCAGTCCTATAGTCACTGTGGTTGTCCCTGTGCAGGTTTTCTAAGCTTTTCTTGCACCAGAAAACCATAGCATGCAGCAAATATGGTAAGATAAAATGCTTCACTTATAAAATGATGAGAAATGAAACATTCCATCCACTGCCCTCACTCAAATAATTTCCTGTGGAGGCAAATACCCTTAAAACAGCATTCAGTGAGGTAATTTCCAGAGTTCATCATAGAATCACCATATAGCTCAGTTTGGAAAGGACCTCAAAGAACATCTGGCCCACCCTTTCATGGAAAAGGGAGTCTAGATTATATTATCCAGAACCCTGTCAATTCACTTTTTAAGTTCAGAGTCTCGCCTCTGCTAACCCTTGAAAATTAAACTAGACCAAGAGAAAACTGGCCTTTCACACTCAGGAGCAGGTGGCAGCTTTCAAGAGATTTCACTAACAAGGAGGTGAACTGTCACAGGCTGTGACTTGGAGACACTGATGAATTTAGCAGCTGTGCAGCACAGAAGTGATAAAACTTCTTATATTTCCAGTATTATTACATTTGCAGTATTGAAACTCCATATGCAATGAAGTAAGAGATTTTAATCTTTTAAACAAATCCTTGGGGATTCACAGAAAAAAGTGGAACACTTAATTTGTCAGCTTTACCAGGCAAAGGGTAATGTGATCTCTTAGCAGCCTCCCAGTATTGTGTCACTTGAGCTTTCTATTGGGGTGTTCTAAAGTATAAGCGAAATGCAGAAGAGTGAAGTGTAGGAAATTAATTCAGGTACATGGTTGGCAGGTAGTTGTAAGTTATCTTAATTTTAAAGGAACAATATTAATTGAAAATCATAAGCTTTCTGCTTTCAACTTCCATAAGGAGTTTCATAATCATCCTGTTTTCATTCCACGTTCATAAATGATAAGTATAATGTTTTAATTTTAACCTAAGCAGACGACTTGCAGGAATGTGATTTGATTGAACTCTGCAGTGGTTGAAGATTTCTTTTGAAGATCCAGCACCTTACTGAGAATATTGAACTCAAGTGAATAAATAAAACATGAACATCAATAAGAATGAAGAAACTCAAAGTTAAATAAAATAAGATGTTATAAGATGACCAGAGGGTATTTAAACGTGTAGCACAGACTTTATAGTGAAAGAAAAAAGAGAATATAATTAATTTGTACCCGCAGAGGCTGAAGATTATTGCAGGAGGCAGAAGAAAAAATTATTTGCCTGTTTTAAAATAGTTTTGTGACCATGAAAACACATAGGATAAAATGGTGCTGTGCTACAACTATCATCCTGATTTGCATGACAGGAGGATCTGCTGCAATGTTTTGTTATGCTCACAATGTATATCCTACAGAATTACATTTGGCTGTACATCAAGAAGCAAACTGAAAGGCAACATTATTTGTTAGACCACTCAATGTAGCTGGAAAGAAATGGCCTTGCTTTCAGGTCCATGAAATCATCTTCAGGCTTTTTAAGGAAGTCATGTCCCACCATGCTTGCATATGGAATTACAAGGGACTCATCCATTTTGACTATGCTTCTGGGTTAGAATGAGGTCATATTTTGGGTAGGACTGCTGCCGCTGGCCATAAGAAACACAGGGCTTACTTTCCTTCTTATCTCATTTGTTTGGTCATATGCAACATGAGTTTCTGTTTCTTACAGGATAAATCTGAGCAAATGCTAAATCTTTGCAGCAGCATCTATGCTTCTACTGCCTTACAAGCACTTCAGAAATCATTTCTGTTTCATTTTCCAGTGTAAAAATTCTTATTTACAGTGTATAGATAACTACCATAAAATATGAGCTGGAAGTATTAAGATCCTTCCACACATCAATAAATTATGGCCCCAATCCCTCTGGATGAATGACAAAAGCTGTTTTCTGTGCCTCCCAGGGAATACATGGAGAAAGAAGTAGATTGCTAACCACAATTTACCAACAGTTTTTTCTTTTGGTAATCTAATTTATTCTGAAATACGGACCAATGACCATCACTGATATTTTGTCATTGTCATCATGGCTGAAGATTTTTTTTTAAAAATACATCTAGTCAGTCCAATAAATGCAAAAATATTTATGGCTGTCTACCCCATTCTTGCAATGAACAGTGCCTGATGGCACTGACATTTTGATTTAAGGTTTTTGGTATCTTCCTTTGTTATGATGAAACCTCTAGTGGAAGTCCCCAAAAGAGTTGGTGAATAGAAAGGCTGCCATCCAGAAAAATAAAACAATGACTTGCAAAGGACACCTAACACCCTATTTACATTATAATCACCTTTAGTAGCAGAGAGTGGATTTAGGACCATAACACAGATACAGACAGGAGTTTTGATCCTAGAACAATCAGATGTTCTAAGAGAAAAAAATATTGAAATTATATGCACCTCTAATAATCCATATATAATATTTTAACACTATCACAATACAGCCACAAATATTGTCTGAAACGTCAAATTTCATCTGCCTACAAGACATGGCTATCCATGAGCTATAAAAACCTTTTGGCTGCATTTCACACAGCACTTGTTTCAATGTACATGAGGTGTCTGAAAATTGCCTTGAGACAATTGACTGAACTTAGGGAATTGTTTTGACACAAAAGTGTTGCTAAAACATGATGGCAAGCCAGGGATATGCCAGAAACTGGAAGCACATCTGAATTGCATAGCACAGCACTTGGCTAAGGATCAGCTTGGGGGCAAACCTTTGTAGTCTGTCTGAAGTGCTGTCAAACCTCAAAATGCTCTGAACTTAAACCAAGGACCAGGCAAGCCTGAAGTGCAATGAGACAGATGAAGGAGGACTGTCACGTTGATAACTTTAACACTAAGGTGAATTTTCTAAGGTGGGATTCTCCCCTCCTCTAATAGTTAAACATGAACAGCATTATTCTCCAGAGGGAATTTAGAAATCGTAAGCAACACAGTCACTTGGACCTCCCTGGATTTAACAATAGAGTAGGTAGAAGTAGCCAAATTACATCTAAATTCAGACAGCAGGAATGCTCACTAAAGTCCCTTTCCTTTTCATTTCTGCTCAGAGAAAGAAAGAACAACTAATGCTCTAATATTGCTTGTTGGGGTTGGGGAGGAGGTTTATAAATCAAACTGAATTTCATTCCAGCTTTCACACCATCATTTCCCTACCCACCCCCCCTCCCATCCCCTGCCTTAATTCCCAAATTTTATTTATCTATACTCATGCCTTGTGGAAAAAACAATTGCATTGATTTTCCTTTTTGCCTTTGTAGGAAAATTGGGTCTGCATTTTTACAGTAGGGTAAAAACCCATGGCAAACAAAATAGATTAACCTCAGGGACTACTAACAGAGGCTTTACAAAAGACATTTATAGAAGCTTTTTGCTTTCACAGTTTTTGCAAACAAGCCCTAATAACTCCCTCGAAAGTAAAACCTGTCTAATACTTTTTTTTTTAGTCAGTTCATCCTGTAACAACAAATGAACACTATCTTGACATTCTATGCATTGTTCTATTTATTCTCAGTTGTTGCTATTATCACCTGCTTTAAAGTATCATGCTGAAAACAGATTCAATTTCTAAAGCACCTGAAGGTACTGTCAGTATGGAAGAAACACGCTAAACTTGCTATCAAGTAGACTACAGAAGAAGATTATACAAACCGGAGCTGTAAATCAAAAATTAAGTATCTCGAAAAATATTTGATATGTTGTAATGCAGCTATAGGCTCTTACCCGGAGTAAAATCTACTGTAGCAATCACAGTGAACATAGAGAACAAGAAAGTATATTCTGATTGTGATTTTTTTATACAGTATTTTTTTAATACAGTATGTTGATTCATTCCTGGAGAATATTTATTTTTTCATTTCATGAAGACTTGCCACAGGAAACAGTTAAGTGGCCAGTCTGGAGCCCACTTGACCAATCTTTATGTTTTAAGAAGGCAAATTTGAATACACACATCCCCTGCCCTGGGAATTTCAGTGTTTCTCTCCATAATAGTTGTTATTTTATAGAAAAGGCATGATATTTAGTGAGATTTGTACTGAAAATGTTAAATTCTTACTAATCAAATTTTCATGAATTAACAAAATCCTAATCAAACATCATGGAAGTATTTAAATTCAATATATTCCTAAAGTGAATATCCAATAGAATTTCTTTATCTTCTTTGGCTTGCATGGATTTAATATTAAAAATGACCACATTATGGAGTATACATATGCTTTTATTATTTTGTAAAGGCTTTTATGATGAGGATTTGACAAGAAAGAATTATAGAAATCTGTTACCCTAATGTCCATCATTGTTTCTATTAAGGGATCTTAAGAGACACAGCAGGTGGACAAAGGGGTCTTCATGAGTATTTTCTTTAGTTAAAAAGTTAATCTGGCACTAGAAAAGGGTTGCTTTATGGTGTTGATTGCTGAGTAAATTTGTAATCTCTAGAAAAAAAATAATTGTATCAGTCAAGGCCATTGTAATTCTTTTTTCTTAATGCAATTCCAATGACCTTATAATTGCTATCTGACTCATGGGACACTATTATTTATTAGTTAAGCTACTTAGATTCTAATAGTAAACAATCATTAATAAAGATAAAAAAGAAAAAAAAAGAAAGAAAAAAACCACTACTGTATAAACTAGTAATAAAAATTGCTGCTCCAAAGATAGCATTTGCAGGTTCATCACTGAAGTCCTTCTTACAGACACCACCATTTTCAGATTAAGTTTACCTTACTCTGGGCACAGTCTTTTAAATAACTACAAAATCAATTAACCGTTGTATTTTCTCTTCCCTGATTTTTTCTGATGTTCTGGATCTGTGCTATGAAGTGAGGAAGGGAATTGTGAGGCATGTTGAAGTAAGGCAGCAGTGAGGTGGAACAATTATAACTCAAGTATACTTGGGAATACTCTTTCCATAGCTCCAGGTGAAGCATTGCTGTAGAGTGTCAACAAACAGCTCACAGGTTCAGTCTGAGCTACTGCATTAAACAGAGTTTAAAAGAAATATAAGACATTGTTTTCTTATTTAATATTTCCAATGGAAGTACTCTGTCTTGGAGTCACTCATAGTTCTCATAGAAACAGGGGAATATTGATGCTGGGAATACCTGGTAGACCAAAATCCAGCCTGTCTCCCAACTTGCATCTGTTTACAGTAAGCTGAAACATGCTGGAAAGTCAAAATCAAAGGAGATAGATTTGGAAATTGCCTTTTAGCAGAATAAAATTTACCTGGGAAAACAGTTCTAACCTGTTTATGCTTTTATAGAAGCAATAATTTTTCTATTCAGTTGTTGATTTTTTTTTATTAATAGGCTTGTAATAGAGCTTATTTCAACAAATAAAAAATCCATATACTGCAACATCTTGTTCAAATCTACATATGCAGAAACACCTATATTTCTGCGATAGATCATTGTTTCATATGTTTCATATAGATTCACTTCATCTTTGTAGAAAAATTTCCAACTTTCCATCTTTGTTCTAACTTTCCATCACTGTTGGAAAAGACATTGATTTTCCAAACTGTAAAAGCAAAGAAACAATAATTCAGGTTTCTTTTTGGTGTCAACAGGATTCCTCAACACTTCAACAAATCTATCCTGCCTTCTGCTGATCCTTGCATTTTGCTCTGACTTGTTAAATGAAAGTTTTTTTCCTCAGTGACCAGCATGACCACTTCATATAGTACATGAGTGATGTTTTTTAATTTCTCTCTGTTACTTTGGACACATATTAGAAAACAAATGGTTATCATCTTACACTTATGGAAGCATAAATAAGTGTGCCACCTACATCAGGAACATCCACATTTACTGAATTCAGCAGAGGTTTTTGACCTTGGAAAAAAGTACTGCACTTTGTAAGATGACACGCGGGAAACAATTTCAAAAGAGAACGTATTTCCAGCTCTTCAAGAGTAAAAAGTCAACCTAGCTATAAACTGTTTTTGTTTTGTGTTTTGTTTTGTTCTTCTGCACAAATCAAAAATACCCATGAATCAAAAATATGTGTGTAATAAAGGTGTAAGATTTATTGTTTTGTTTCCCTACCTTGACTCCAACAAAGACCGACATGCTGTCTTCGTTAAAGACTGTTATTAAACGTATCCAATTGCAAACATAAAAAGTTGTTATTATCTTTATTAGAGTTATAAAATTTTATAGGTTAAAAGGAAGAAAAAAGTAGCTTAGTGACTCAAACACATTTTCTTGTGAAGAGTCAAAAAGAGCCCAGTTATGCACCAGAAAGTAAGAGCCAACATACTCCTTCAGCTGTACATGCAGCTCCAGAATTGAATATACTGCTTGTGTTGCTCAAGTCTAACTGTCTTGGTATATGTGGAAAGAATGTGGTATGAAAAATGAAGCTGAATTTTAGTATATTTGACTAAATTCTACATCAAATACTATCATCAGAGAGTTACGTCTTGCTGTTAGGTTTGATGAGGACAGATTTTGGATCATAATGCTGAGAATTGTTGCTTTTGGTATCTCCTTTGCAGCCCTGACAGGTAAATAAAAAACATAAAGACACAAAACTTCAAAGCTATTTGGGATTTGTGGCCTACTGAAATGGGTAGAAAATTTATTAACTAATGTCTGCAGGAATAAACAAATGAGTTACATTTTATATTATAAGCGTCACTATACTGTTCAACTACAGAGTACTAAAATTGATGAGTAGATAATTCCATTTTTCTAGTATATAATTTTCAGTACACTTTTCCTCCCTCTGTTTAAAGAAAAAGTGTCAGTTACCAACAAGTTCCAGTGCATCCAGGTACATCTGTAATTTAGTGGAGTTGTCAACATGCATTACTGGAAAATTGCACAAAGTTTTTGTTCACTTTTGAGTCATGTGCCAAAGGTGAAAAGACTAATGTTGGCACAATAGAAACAGATGAAACCAGCAGAACTTTTTTATAAATTTTATCACCAGAAGGCAGAGCAGATGTTACTATGTAACAGCTCTGTCTTTAAATGCTTTATCATGCATTTCTTTGTGTGGTAGGATATTTACTGTACCCAGACTGGATATCACCATGAAATGAATATTTTGAGCACATCAAATGTCACTGCAATGTATAAATGTGCAACCAAATACAACGATTTTCACAGATACTGTGAGGATAAACACTTACATTACAATCATTCTATTTTTCTATTTTGCAGTTTTATCTTCTATTTTCTAATTCTATATTTATTTGTTTCTGTAACTAATGTATTAAAGAGATCAGACTCAATGTACAAAATAATGCACAAAAATCCATTTTTTTCACACCTGAGTGTTCTACTTTTCCTTTTTCCCCTTGTATGACCTCGATATATTTTTAATGTGTCTCCTGTTGATAAATCTATATATATTTAATTTGAAAGACTTCTGAGAAAAGTTTGTTTTTTAAGTAGGTTAACTGGACTGAATTCTGTTTCCCTAAACCAGTTGTACAGGCAGACTGTGTAATTGTATCACATAAAAAAAAAATACTCCAACTACAATTGTGCAGCATTTTCAGTGGTTTATATTGGACTTGATGTATACATGTCCATGAACTGGGAACTGCAATATATGAAGTTCACCAATATCTCCAATGAAAAAGCAGATTGTCTATTAATTCCTAAGTCCAGTTTATTTGTAAGACATGCTCTGTTACACTCCAGTTGTTAAAATTTCAAATTGTTATTGCAAACAGAAGAAAAAGCTATGGAAAAATGTCACAGAGTTAAGGATTTCGAACTGAAAATATTCAATTATTTGATATGTTTTCAAGCAATGCTACAGAAAAGTAAGGAGGGCTAATTGTGAATTTTAATTTTGACAACCATTTTATGGAAAAGTATCTAGTCTAACTAATTCAATTTGATTTAACATTATCATTCAATGTGATTGGAGGAAAAAAAAACCCATTGTAAATGTTTACAGTCTGATTTGTATTGAGCAGTGTGACTTGCTAACGGACTACATTTCATTTTTAAAAATGAATACTACAACATATCACTAGAGCATGCTTTCAGTACTTTATGGAAACCAGAGTGACTAACCAGATCTCAAAAATCGTTACTCCATGTAAAATTATCAAAGAATTTCCCAGTAGGAAAAAAATACAGTCTTCCAAAAGAATCCTCCTTGCTTCAGCACCCTTCAACATCTTCCATTTGATAGAGCAGTACCTCTTCCTCAAAGGCTGACTGCTATTCAGATCTGAGCCAGCTGACAAAGGGGAGAACCTCAAGACAGTTGTCTTTTTCCAGAAGCATGCAGCCCCGTGGAAGAATACCCATACCAGTCCTCAGCTCCTCCTGCTACTCCTTGCACCCACAGTATGAAATTTTAGCTGCATAAATGTCTCATATTTTCTTCCTCTTTTCCCTCTGCCTAAAATTGTGTCTTTCTTTGGATCTCCATACTAGGAAGGAGTGGTTTAATGCAAAACTAATTCTAAATTTTTGGAAAAAACTGTTTGAGAAGTCTCCTGTCATTATTAATTAATATTTAAAATATTTCTTTGAGTTAATTCTGAAGTCTCTGATCACAGAAAGGAAGAGGTTCCTCAGTCTCTCAACCAATTTTTCTGTAAAAATAATCCTACTCAAAAGAGATATTTTAGGTTAGTAAATAGTATTATATTGTCTAAGTTTTTCTCTCTCTGGTCAATAATCTTTCCAGGCGTCCTCTGGTATATGTTAGGTTCTGAAACTGAGGATGACACTGAAGAGAGATTTAGCTACTTTACAGTCTTCTGAGGCTCTGGGTCTACAGCCTGGAAGTGCACTACAACCACTTTTCTGCATTTTAATGCACTGTACAGTGCCTGCTCTCTCTTCTTAGTATTGCTGCCAATAAAGTGCATCTCCCAGTTTCCAAGGCAGAACAGCAAAGGTAGAAAATGAACTTCAGCACTTTTGTACCCAGTCCAGTATGCATTGCCAGTTTGTCCATAAAGTGAGGATTAATTTGAGCATAAGCCAGCACACATAAGTATCATCTTTCTCTTAACAAATAGATGTAGAAGATGTGAAGACTTTTGCTTAAATACTTTCAAACTAAAAAATAGCTATAATATATACATTATTGACTGAAACACATATTTCCTAAGGAGAAAAAATATGAGAGCAAATCCACCCACTCAAGTAAAAAATTTATATCCTCAACAAAAGACAAAAATTTATTTTAAATAATACATATTAAAAGAAAATTAATCAGTTTTATACTGTACCATTTATCATAGAAATTTAAAAATAGCATGTCTTAAAAAATATGTTTTTATTTGAGAAGAAATTAATACCTTTGTGTTCAATAGTATTGATTTGTTATAAGAATATGATCCAGAATCAAGTTTCATTTCTTACTTTTGCTTCCCGCATACAATACTGAAGAGACATCTACTCCTTCAAATGAATTCTTAGATATTGTTTATTACTGATAAAGGAAAGCAAAAAAACATACATCCAATAGCTCCAGTGAGGAGAAAAAAAGCCACAGAAACCATAATCTACATGCTTACACTACCAGTGAGGTTTTAGTTTAAATCATACATATCTGCAATTAAGGTACACAAAATGTATTTGTGATCAAATATGCATAGATTGACCCTGCATGTAGCCACAGCTTCATTCTCATCAGTTCATTTCTCCATGAATGCAAATCCAATCAAATAGAATACTGTCCCTGACTCTTGAGTGAAATCCTACCCAGGCAGAAAGAAGGGTGAAACACAGACTGGAGTCAGAATAGCAGTGCATACCCTTCACAGCCATGTGTACTGTGGGCACAAACCAATGCCTTTCAGTGACAAAAGGAGGAGGATCTAGAAAGCAAAATGGGGAAACAGCTAACAGCTAGAAGTGTCAGTCTGTCCACATGATACAATGATGATGCTAAACCCTTCTGATGTTGTTAAAGGATGTGATATTAGAACATTAAAAAAAATTAAAATTAAAAACTTTTAATCTTACTTCCTTCATAAAAAGTTAAAAATTAGATTCTTCCCTGCAGATGCCTTCTAGATCTATTTCCTCTGCTTTAGCAATTTTCTCTACATCTTCTGTAAATAACATTTCTTTATTTTCAATTCAAGCCATTCTATGATTTATGATTTTATGATTCTTTACATCTTTGTAAGAGATACTTTCTGAAATACAGTTAATTTGTATTTTAATTCACTAAAATTATAATGACAACTGTTAAAAATAAAAATAAAAACGCTGTGTAGCTTATAATCAACAATAACCCTGTGATTTCTTCACATAGACTAAAACTTTGCTGTGACTCAAATCTGTGCTTTTTTTACTGCTGTTAATGTTGCCAGTAAAATACTACTAATCATTCACCAATAGATTCTGTAGCAGATGACAAGAACAGAAGAAATGTTAAATTTACTTTTTTCATTAGCAATGCTCTTGAACAATTATTTCCCATAACAATAAGAAGAAATCAAAGAAACTGTACTTTGGTGGTTATTTGAGAAAGGACTTAGCACCTTAATAGAATTTCACTGATTTTATGACTTCATCTAGTCAATGGAAAAATAAATATTATTGGATTCTGTTACAGGCTGTGATCATCTAGTCTATAGTCCAACAAAACACAGAATAGAGAAACCCTTGAATTAATTCCTGTCTTAGCTTAGGCATATTGTTTAATAAAATATCCAGTACAGATTTATGAATATTCTCCAGAGAAGGAGAATCCATTAGCTGGATGCTTACTACAGACAATTACTTTCCCTCTTTGCTAGTTCTCTGCTAATAGATTTCTATTCACAGGAAATTATTTATCGATTATGCTTGGGTCACCCCCGCAGACTTGTCTTTTATTAGACAAATTGTTTGAGCTATATATTTCAGTGACAGCCACATGTTTCTATCCCTTCATCATTCTCAAGGTTCTTTCCTGAACCTGTTCCAATTTCTGCACCTTTCCTGCACTGCAGATACCACAGTATTACAGCAGAAATCACTCCAATCTCAATATGAAATACACTCCCTTGACATTTCCTCAGAAGGTTTCTTCTTTTGTATCCAAAAGGGGTTTTGCTTCAAGCTTGTTAAGTAGCTTAAACCCAAAATTCTTTCACTGATAAAAACAATAAAGGGTAAACTAGCCAAGAGCCCATTCTTCTGGGCCCATTCTCCATGTGAAGTACATGTCAAGGTAGATATTTCCACCTGCCTTGCAGAAGAGTAAGACACATTCAGCAACCCTATTATTTGTTTTCAGCCGCCTTTTAAATAATTGGAAGGGGATTTTTCAGCATAATACTTATATTTCCTAATTCTCCTGTTAATCAGTGTTTATTTCATTATCCTACTTTGAATGCTAATTAATCAAATCCCAGCTCACCTCAGACTCAATGTCATGTCAACACAGTTTACAATTAGCATAGTAATATTTTCCTTCCCTTTTGAATACTGTGACAATTTTGCTTTTCTTTTATTTTTGTGGAAATCTTTCAAAACTTTTGAAAGTCAATTACAAAGTTCCAAGGGGTTCCTTTTGGGGGGTATAAAGCTTCCAGTGGTGGTATCTTTTCATTTTTTATTTTTCCCATTAATCCAAATTGGGAAATTATTCTCCAAATCACATCAACTCACTTTTAAGAGGTAGATGGGTATAGACCATTTAAACAGATGAATCAGATATGTTAGGGTTCAGATGGAAGATACAGAAGATTTACAGTGTGGGTAGTGGCTTAAATCTAACGCAGCTCCAAGTTTGCCTGCTCTTACTCGGCTGCTGAAAAATGATACAGGAAGTGAGTAGAAAATGAGTGAGTTTACAGCCTTTTTATGTATGTTCTACTTTTTGCTAATAGCAGTGGATTCCCAACATTTGAAGCATCAGTTAAACAAGACAGCCATCTGTGCTTTTGAGACTTAATTTCCAGTATTTCCTATGTCAGTGATTTTAAAAGCCTTTTTATTTTCAAGATACCTCACACACTCTTCATTTTAACCATCTTAAAGTTATATCCTCTCTCAAGTCTTGTGAGAAGAGGTTGGAACTTGACCTTGGTACAAATTCTGCTTTCAGAGCCTGAGAGAGCTCATCTTAATTCCCAGCAACCATATACACAGACAAATCTCTGAAACACTAAGGTTCACATCAAAATTCCAGCCTCTGTCACTGTCATAGGCTTGTCCATGCCATTCAATACTTCACATCAAAGCCTGAACTGTTTTTGGCCAAAAAGAGACCGAGAGAGGTAAATGAGGCAGTTCGGGTGCTTTCTTGAAAAGACCAGTCTTCTGTTTGTCTCAAATATCTGCCTAAAAATGTTATATCTAATCACATAGACTATAATATCAGACAGAAATGTTTACTGAGTGAGGCCTGGGGGTGATCCTGATTTTCATGTGCATTCCTTGGCCAGTGGTGAATGGCTGCCTCAGGAATACATCCAGCTCTTTTATCCCAAGGGGTTTGTTTGCAATGTGTCTCGAGTCAGGAGGCTGGAGCTTTATTTCTCCTCAGAAATAAAAGCAGCTCTTTACCTACCAGTGACTGCTTTATCCATTGAGCTAATGTTCAGAAGAGAGGGAATGGGACAGCTTGACCTGCTATAAAAATGAATCTCTGGATCTGAATTATATCACTTGCACATAACAAAACCTTACTAGATCTCTTTTTAGGCCACTGTAAATTTGAGACTCCCATGCCACTGTTGGTTGAAGTGCCCTGCAAAAGGTGACACTTGTTTAAAGGTTCCTAATTTAATTGTTAAAGTTTCTTTTGTGAAAACAGTCTTGTGACTTCCATTGGAAGAAATTTTAACAAAAAGAATTTCATATTAGCAGTAAAATAGTGTTTTTAATTAAACATTTTACTTGCTTAGGCAGCAATATAATCCTTCTGTGTTTAGACATTTCTGGACATTGCAAAAACATAACTTTTTCTGAATCTAATTACTTCTACAAAGCTGGCAACTGAACCTAAGTCTTGGGTGCATTTTTTGTTATTATGGATATTAAAAATCATTCTATACTTTCAAAGATTTTTTTAAGACCGCTAAAAGCAGTCCAGACCTCTTTAGATCTGCTCTTAATAATCTTAAGGATTTTTATAGCTATTCTATTTCCTGTATAATTTCTCCAGACTCACTTAACCTTATTTAACAGTTGTGGAAGAATTTTTTTCTGCTAGGGGCAATTTCTAGCTGTACAAGTATCCATCAAATTATCTTTTATATAGATGTATATATGTATATGTTTACATATATGTATATTGCAGGTCAAAGTTGAATTGAATAGCTGACATGGTTGCCATCCACCACCTTTCAGAAGACACAGATGCTGGATAGCTGCCAGTGCTTTGTGTTAAACAGCTGAGGTTTTTAATGTTTCACTTCACTTCCAAAATCAGGAGGTATAGGATACACAATGAGGGAAGTGACAGACAAAACGAGCCTAGTCAGATAAGTCTCAAAATCATGATGGACCTCAAAAGGTGTTGATTACAGATGTTGCTGTTCTCTCTTTGCTACAAACGGGTTTGTGGATCCAGTGGAGAAAGTGCGTTTCCTCGCTCTTCTGTGAGATCTCCATGTCACACAGTCTGCACTCATGTCATGGTCTCATCTAGTAGAAGTTCTTACCATCAGGCCAAATCTGTAGCCTGCAGTGGAAAAGTGCAAAGGTTTGTATTGTTCACATGGAGATATATCCAGCCTACCCCAATGGACTGTGCCACAGCACACAGCTGAGCTCCCTGGGTAAAGTAAGGCCACCTCAAACATGTGGGAAAGCATTTATAAGAGATGGAAAAACACTTCCTGGCAGAGAGGAATGAGATTAAAAAGCTTGAGAGTAGAGGGAGGGGAAGAAGTGCTTCAGGTGTGGGTGTAGAGATTCCCATGCAGCCTGTGAAGAGAACCTAGGTCACTCCAGCATTCCATGGCCTACCACCAGTGTGGAGGACCTGGACCAGAGCAGGAGCAAAGTGTGAGGAGGAAGGAGCAGCAAAGAGGAGCTGTTGTGATCTGTCCACAGCCCCTGTTCCCCATTCCCTGTGCTGCTTGCCATGGGGGCATAGAGGAGTCACAATTGAGGGACCAAACTTCCTCCTGGGCAAGGGGTGGGGGGGAACAGAAAGGATTTATTTTAATTTTTGTCTTCATTTCTCTCTAACTGTATATGTTTTACTTGCAACTAAATTAAGCTAATTTTCCCTAAGTCAAGCTTGTTTTGCCCATAATGTCACTTGTAAGTTATCTCCCTGTCTTTCTCAGCCCATGAGCTTTTTCATCTTATTATCTGCCCCCTGTCCTGAGAAGGGAATGGACCAAGTGGCTGGGTAGACATCTGGCCCTGTTACTAAATGAAGATGAAGGATGTGCATCAGTTGGAAAGATGAAGAAAAATATTAATTGTTATGTATCAACTCAGTGAGTTAAGATTCAGTGGTAAGAGGTTACTATGCAAATAAATAAGTTAAGACTCTGACTTTGGGCAAATACAGAAGGACAGTGCTAAAATTGTGAAAACAATCATTGTTCTTGTTCATAATATTTTTTTAAATAAAGCTGGTTTTAGCGTACTTTTTATAATATATTTTGTAATCATCTTGCTCTCTTACTATATGTATACTATGTACATATGTGTATATATATCAGTTTACTAAGATATCTGTTCATAATGCTGTTATTCTTAAATATTTATGTGCTATTCACATCCTTAATTTACTACTATGCCAGAACAAATGTATTAGAGGATTTTTTGCAGTAAATTCTCCACTTCTGTGATGGAACAAATGCTTCTTTGACAGCATAATTATTAAAAGAGAACTCTAGCTGTTTACAACATTTCAGATATTTGGAATGTAAATGCATGTCCTGCAGACAGCTAATGAGATTGTCAAATGTAATTTAACATGTCTTTGCTTCTCAGAGATAGCTTCACCATGTTACTGCTAAGTCTGTATATTGGGGCAGAATTTGTCTGTTTGAAAGTGATTAGCTAAGTATGACACTGAGTTGGCAAGAAATACTTGCAGTAAGAATGCTTTAGAAATTCAGGCCTAGCACTTCAGAGGTTAATTTTCTAATCTCGTTCTTTGGCAAAAGGAGCCTCTCTGCAATAATTAATTTTAACACTTTGACCTGTCATTTCTGAAGTGACTGTCACTCCAGGCACTTCTCCTCCCAGCTACACTGGGTACCTTGCAGCTAGTCATCATTACCTCTTTCACCATGTTGCCATTTAGTTCCAAGTTCCTATTTTTTTCTCACACTCTGGATCTGGGTGTTTTGGCTTTTTTTTACCTAGACTAGAATAAAATTTCTTCTTAACAGTACAGGAACTGTACATCCACAGTACAACAGGACAGGCAATGCTTTCCTTTAGCTGCAAAAGAATAGAGGAATCAAAGTTGCTGTCAGTAAAAGCCATCATTTCTCAAAATCAAGATGTAATTAGCATTGTTTTTACAGCAGATTCAGAGGCAGCAGCATACTGTGTAGTGTCAGAGTTCAAATGAGTGCACATCACAAGTATGAATGCAGACACATGGTTATCAGGTGTAAAACCATTTTTGAAACTACGAAAATGTCTTTTTCAGGTATGTCAAGAGAGGCCTTTAGGCAGTCTTGGGGTTCACACACAAAGCTTTCAATTCTTTACTAATCTATGCCAAAGCATAGATTAAATTCAGTGATTCTATTTTAAAACCAATGTCTGATATTACACATTTCCATTCCCTGGATCTCAGTCTGGGAAAGGTTAGCCACCTCTGCTATAAGAAGCATTTTCTCACAAGTATGGCAGAAGAAAAACAATGGAACGTCTTAAGAAAAATGGTCATTTATAAGACTCTTTCTGCTAAATGAAGCTTTGAGAATTATAATTTATTCTCCACTTATCTGAATAATAGTAATATCTTGAATAATTATTTTATGGTATGTCCTAAATCCGTAGAATGGTGCAACAGATTTTTATGAGCAAATATATATATAAATTAAAGGAGTGGTAAGAACTGACTACTAAAAATGTGAAGTGAGGAGGCACTTGAAGTTAAAATGCTGTTCACGAACAATAACTTCTTCCAACCTATCATTCAGTATTTGTCATATATGATTCATTCCCTTAATAGAAAGCTTAATTTTCCCAATGAGACCTGACAGGTTTCTTGAACTAGTTTCACAGATGATATATCTGCCATGAGTATAGATTGATGTGTCTCAGGTGGCATTACAGATACCATTTTCTGTTGATCTAAGAAGGAAGGATAGAAACAAGATCACAACTTTATGAAATGCTCATAGATTTTTTTGGCAGAAAATGAAAGAAAATTCAAACTGACCTTTTATGTGAAAAGAGACAACACTTCAGAGCACCTAGCCTAGTAAACAAACTGACACTTTTGCAATAGTACATACGCTGTGTAGATTGAAAGATTGCTTGATGTTTAAATTGATTGTCTGCCAATAATGTCAAGAATTCACAAGAATTCATAAGAATGCAGTTCATTGTGTCCAAGAGTTTTATTAAGAATATTTCAGAATTTTAAAAATAAAATTGGTAATGGGTAGATGTGTCGCTGTGGGACACGCAAGGACACACACGGACACACTTTCTCGTGAGAAAGTTAAAACTTATTTATTAAAACGTCTGACTCTAAATTCATAGTATTTTCACACAGACCAGAGGTTGGAGAAGAAGGCTGACACCTCTCCCATCCCTTTGGTCAAGACAACTTCCTATCAGTTGTTTTTCACACCGACAGAAAGTATGTAAACAATCTCATCGTAACAAAAACATGTTTTAATTATAACACCCATGTGTGAAAAAGAGTTAAGAACTGTAAAACACATTAAGTTAGAAATTGCATCAAAAAAGCTTGAAAAATCAAGGTGACATAGATGCCTGAATATCAGTACACCATTGGGCTACTGCACATGCAAATAACTGATCTCCATTGAGAGATCAGACTTGAGATGCTAAAAATGTTATAAAAAGGAAAAATGAAACCATGTTATTATTAAAGTGAATATTAAGAAAAAATTATTTCATTTCTCTTGTGTTAAATATGCTTGCTATGTATGTTAATAGGGTTTTTTCCCCACACAAAATATAAAGCAAGCACATATTACAATATAAGAAATGTAGGCTATAGATGAAGGAAAAAAAGAAAATATAGACATGTAATCATGAATGTTTTGACAGGTCTAGGCTGAATTTTGTTTGCACTCGGAATCTACCATTTGCAATGCTGTGCATTCTAACTAAGCCTTGTGCTAAAATACTTATCTGAAAGATTCCTCTGAATGAGATCTTTTAAAATTTATTTCCTTACAAACAGGGAAAAATACTACCAATCTATAAGATGAAAGATAATATAGATATTATGCAGATATAAATCATCAGACTTTCATATGTAAAACTTAAGCTAGAAACTCTAGTTATATACAATTAAATTCCTTCTGCTGAATAAGTTCCACTGTAGTGCTGAGGCTGAAGGTATTAAAAATATTTTAATTACCGATGATGCATGGTTTACGAATATTAAAAAAATGCTAATTCTTAAAAAACAAAAAACAATGCTCGGCTTCCCCAGTAAAGCAAGATGTTCTGAACTTTAGCACTCTTCAGAAACAGTATGAATTCATAACAACAAAATATTATGTAATGACTCCTTGTCTGTGCATGGCCCGTAAGCTGAAATGGTAGTTTACCTCAATGAATAGTTTAGCTGCAGCGTCTTGTGTAAAGACATACTTTGGCATGCTGACATATTTCTTTTCTACATTCAGCATGAAAGCCACATTTTAAATCAGACATTGTCAAACAGCAGAAGAGCTAGATGAGAGCAATAAAAATTACTAAAACCTCACTAACTACAAGCTGTAGAGCAGGACTGTTTGGTCTGTTAAAAAAATGGATGGAGGGAGACAGAATTGTCTACAGCTGAATAAGGTGATTTAATGAAGTGACCTAGCATCAATTATCTCTCCAGTCAACATGGAAAGATAAAAATAACAATGGAAAATTTATAGAAGGAGCAACTAGGGTAAAAAAAGCTTTTGATCAAGTATGGCAACTGAAAATCATTTCCAGGAAAAAGTGCAGTTTCACCATCCCTGCAGATTTAAGGTCTAGCTAAGTTGTTCTTCTTTTTGGGTTTGTTTAGCGATACCTAAACTAATGCTATCATGCTTCACTCCCTATCAGGGAGTAAAAGAGTGGTTCTGCAACCCAGACCAATTTGTGATTGCTGAATTGTATACTACATTATTGCTGAAACAACTCCTGTGTGTTATATCATCTCTGTTTTATGACATCTGATAACTTTGTGACTGAATGCATGAAGATACTCATTAATTTCACTGATGTACCTACAAATTGTAACCTTTTCTGGAACAGATGCACCTTTTTTGACTTTTATAGCTTAAAAAATACTTAAATGTATCTCTAATATGCCAGGTTTTTATAGCTGCCAGCAGGACATTAAAATGTATAAACTTGGCTAGCTTTTCAGACAGATTTGACCTCTTTACCTTAGTATTCATGCATTTCTAAAGTGTGCTCAGGATACATTAATTATCTTATCCACCTGAGATTTATGAACTTTAGATAAAGCCTTTAATTTCCTGTGAGAAAACAGAAGCAAAATCAATAACTATTTCTAGTTCCTGTGCTTACCTGGAAAGAACCATCACTTAATAAGCAGGAAAGATAGCCCAGCATTTTTTCCTATGATAAAATGATGTCTGTGTTGCATATCTTTCTGAGACTATCACATCTTTGAATGAAACTAATGTAAATTCACTGCTAGGACAGCAAAGGTAAAGTTTGAGACCAAATAGACTGAGCATTGTGAGAGTTATACATGCATACAAGATTTTGCTGTTCTCTTTTCATTTGACTATACAACATTTTAAGCTAATTGCCAGAAATTTCTATGAATTTAAGTTTGTATCCTGAGGTTTGATCTCATTGTTTTCTGGATGTCATTAAGAGTATTCTGATGTGCTATGCTTTGTCTAAGCACAAGCTTAATAGCAAATGAGAATTAAAAAAATATGATAAACATTACACTTTTAAACTTTCTGAGTTTATTTCACAAATACCTGTCTGTCTTATATCTTTTGTGTTGGATATTTTAACTGTTTATGACTTTTCTATTAATGTCAAATTTAAGATGATTAATTTTAAATGTGATTGTCTATACTTATCTTTCTGAATATTTTCTAATAGGTAATAAAGAGCATGAAGCCTTCTGAATATAATCCTTATTTTCCTATCAAAAAATTTAGTAAAATTTGATAGAGAGTAAAGGTCACCAAAATTCTTCTTTTTTTTCCCTTTGTTATTGCCAAATATCACACTAAAAGCTAATGGAGGATTCTTTAGAGCTGTTGGAATCAGAGATGCACGAGTTTTAATGGTGCAGATAACAGAAATGTCCATTTGAATTTATGTGAAATACAACCATAAGGTTGTGAAAGGTTCAGCCACTAGGTCGGGATTTCCCTTGAAAACTAATTTTAATGTCTGGAATTCTCTTTAATTTTGTGTGGAGGAATTTGAATTATAAATGTTACACCACCACTGATACTTACTGGTTTGGTATTGTGTTTTCAGGATTGTCCAAGCCATGTTCCAGACACATATGTGTGCTACATTTCTTTCTGTCACTTTATTGTATAGTGAACTCCAGGGCTATGGCTTAATCAGTGTGACAAAGTCACTTATGTTTTTGTGAGTCAGTGCCATGTGTATTACAATTTTTGTGGCTTAATAAAATGAGTGACAAGTGTGTGTGAGGGTACACCAGTCATAAAAGAGAAAGAACAAATACAAATACAAATGAAAGGAAATCCTTAGAAGTCTTTGGAAAGATTATTTGTATTAGTGACACTTGAAAGCCATGATTTAATGTATGAAGCTAAAAGAATGATCAATGACTGGAACCCATTTCTTACAATGCATGCTACCTGACTCGGTTTTGATTAAACAGAAATACTGTTTGAAGTCAAGACATGCCTTAATGAGAACTCTAAAAATCAAATACTAAAATACTACTCTAATAGCTCTAAAACATTTATAAGTGTCATAAATAAAGAAAAAAAGGACAGTAAATAGTACATGAAAGCAATGTGTTAGCCTGTCTAGAATCTCTGATCTAGTAAAAGTTTGACATTTTTTTTTAACTACTCTCGTCAGGTATTACACTTCTAAGAATGCTGTTTTGAAAAATGTATATTAAAAGATTTTTTTTAATATTTATTTAATTCACTGTACACAGCTCTGTAAAGATTCAGCTAATGCAACACTCATTTTCTTTATATTCTTTACTTTTAGCTGTCATTATACATATGACAGTTTTTACTGGAAAGTAACAGAGTACTCCAAACAGTCACTTGTACTTCCAAAGTTTGTCACGCTTGATTTTATAAATGACAGCCTCAGCTACAAAGTGTTATTAATTCAGGATGTGTTTAACTCACTGAAACCTCTAATTTTGAGTTTAATCAGACTTTGCAGCAAAACCTCATTGGACATATGATTCTTAGAGTTCTCTTGGAAAATATCTATCTGGCATGTTACAGTAGGAAAATACAGTAGTACAGGATTTGTGAGATAAGCTGTACATTAATGAAAGAACAAACATTTTTTCTATTCTCTCTAAGCAGATGTTTAGTGGGAGCTTAAAGATAAACACATCTAGTGGTGGGCTTGCAAGATACAAACATAACTATGGAGACTAATTTACTCCAGGATCCAGGTAGATGAGTGCTTGTTCCTTCACGTGTGCAAGATGATAAACAAACTACAGAAGCTCAGCAAAATAAGCACATGATATAATGGGACATACCTGTATTGAATAACCAAATAAGCCATGTCCTTCATTCAAAATGAAAATTCACCTAGAATTATAAATTCAGTCTCCTCTTCACTGACTATTTATTTGTGAATTGAGTTAATAAATTCACAATTTAGAAGTAATCATTTCTCATTTAATTTAGTCCCACCAGCCTGTATGTTTTTTGCATTTTTTTCTAACAAGATCCCGTATTTGTCCAGGAATGAGTATTGAAATTTGTAAAGTATTTGTAGAATGCTTTGTTAATGTTCATTCTAAAAGATGTGGAAAATTGACATTATTGAATGTGAATTTTGGTCTAATATTAATTAGCTAATATTTTGGTAATAAATTAATATTAGCTGATATTTATTTTGGTCTAATATTTATTTATTAGGTGAAGTATGATGATCCATCATCCTTGCAATCAGAAAAAAATACCAAAAAAAACAAAGAGAAAACTGATAAAGTGACATGCAACTCAAATGTAATCTTTCAACCACCCTGTTTCTGAAATAGAAACAATTGCTGGACACCTGAGTAGGAAACAAGAAGGGAATACTTTTAATTGAAAATGTTTAACACTTTTTCTAAAAAGAAAAACAAACAAACAAAAAAACTTAGGTAAGACTAGTGTACCATACAGACAAATCCTTCCTCAGACTAGATCTTTCACTGGTGTCTGTTGTCTATTTTAAATACGTATTTATAAATTCCTCAATCTTTTGGACAGTGTGGTGTATTTATTTACTTCTTTTCTCTGAATATGAGATAATATTGCATTTTTTGTGGTAGTACAGAAAATTCACTAAAGTAAAAATAGGTCCAAGCTTAATGACAAGGCTGAAAATTTTTTTCATTGTGCAAGAATATAAAGATTTGTACTGATAGAAAAAGAGACACATTTAAGTCTTCTGTGTAGAAACAAACAAACAAAGAAATAGAGCTGGAAAATTACTTTGTGTACTTAGGCTTCTGTTAGAAATTAACATCATCTGTTTTAGGAAGTAAAACATGGTGTTGATGTGTCCAGACTCAGCCTCTGCATGCTGCCATTCATGACATACACACCAGTGAGGGTGAGAGAACTCAGCTGGCACCACAGCTGTGTGGGACTTGCAAAGAAATGAGCCATTCTCTTTGGCTGTCATGAAAATTCAGCCTTTTTCCCTTAGGGATCTGTACCCGTAATCTCTTTCCTTGCCTTTAATGGGAAATGGACTTATTCCCTTTGCTTTATGAAAGAGGTTGATTCACATTTACAGAGTGCAAACAATTTTTGTGGTATGGCACTATGTCAGATTGAGGGATAAAAATATCAAGAACTCTATGAATTTTTCTTCAAACCTGCAATTCTCACTTTGTTTCATGCAACAGAAACTTTCCTTGAAAACTCAAAAGTTTTATGAGTTCCAAGGACAAAATTCTACCATTAGATTAACACCGAATCTAATTAACATCAGTTAAATCTGCTGCAGCTGTACAGAGATTGCTTTCTAATGTGCTGAGCAACTCAGTAATGTCACATAACTTTGCCCCTGATCTACCAAAAGTAGATTGCTGAAAAAAAGTACTTGCCAAAGTAGTCAATATCCAGCAAGAGATACTCCTGATCTTGGGGGTGTGGGGGAAGGCCAAGCACTTTTAAAAAATGCAGTTTCCAAACCAGGAAAAGCACAAAGGCATTCAACCTCTCCCTTCCAGGTGAGATGCATTCCAAGCAATGAGTAAATAAGATGGCTTTGAGAGGTGTTTACAGCTCAGGAGTGTGTATGCTGCCCAGAGCAACCACCTGGCAGCGCCTCATTTCAGAGGAAATTTGTTATTCATACTCTTCTTCCTAATCTGTCTCGATTACTGCCTTGAGTATCCAGCTGGTGTTTATAAAAATCGAACTAGTCACACTCATCCCACTAAAATTAAAGGAACCAGTGAAAGGAAAGCCATGTACCTCCAAGGGCCACAGCACTGGCCTGGAGCTTGTGGCTCACCTTGCCCTTTGGCACAGAGCAGGAAGCTACAGACTGCAAGGTGGAAACAGCACTGTCTACTCCTTGGAGTCTGTGAGATCCTGTCAAGCACAGGCTTCATGTTCAGGCAGGACTGTCACTGAAAAGGGAAAGGGAGACATTTTAATGTCCCATCCAACCCAAAACATTCTGTGTTTCTGTTGATATTTGATTGTGTGAGAAGGCTTAAGAGGACACAGCTCTTTGCCTGATGTTGGTGGATCATTGAGATAATTTCTCATGCTTTCTCTTCTGTAAAGTTACCCTGGAATTTCAGGGCACATAAAATAACCGCCTACAGATCCTTTCCTAGCTACTTACAGATCCCTTTAACGAACTGTTGAAATAATTCTGTTTAATAGAATATATTAAGCAGAGGATAGAAGACTAAAAGCATTTTTTTGTACACTTAGGAAAAAGAAACAGCATGAACCTTCTGCTCATAGACTTCACTGTGTGAAACCATTGATGTTTGAAACACAAGATCTTCTACCCTAGGTCCCCTCTGGACACTTAGGATCCATTACTGGAAAGTTTCTTGCCAGAATGACAGATTTATAATTCAAGGAGTAGTAAGTAGCCTTCCCTTAAGGCAATGGTGGCAAAACCTAACTAGACCAGATGTCAATGCACCCATTCAAGTGTACATGAATCACTCAGATTCTGCAAATAAATAAAAAAGATCTGCTGGTCTTTTTCTCACTGTGAAAAGGGAGCACTTAATGTTTAATCTTGTTGAAATGATTTATAGTGGAAACTTGGTTAGTTTCTATCTGGGAAACACAAATTATTGTTAAGAAATATGCCCCATGTTGATGAGGAAAATTAATATCTCATTAAGGTTATTCAGCTCAAAAGGAAAATAGTAATCATACCAATTTTGTGAACTTCCTTTGGTAGCTATAATAATAAATGGTAGGTTGAAGAAAAGAAAAACAAATCTGAGAGACAGTACAATATGAGAGAGTAATATGTACAAAGAGAGGAAAAATAATATAATTACAGTGAAGTAACTAGTGTGATAGACAAGTGTTCAGCCTAATTTTTTTTATTTTAAATTTTGCTTAAACTCTAATAGTGATAGTTGTTACAAATACTTAAAGACTGCAAACTTGCCAGTAGGTCACACATAGCACCATCACTGATGTCAAAGAAGTTTATATATATGTGTCAGAGCATGCATGCATTCAAAAAAGGCAACTTGCTAAATTTCTCAGGTTAGAAATATTTAAAATCAATTAAGAGAAAAGAACTCTGAGTTTAAGTAGGGAAATTAAGACGGAAAAAACCCGACATCCTGCATACATAAAAGGAAAATGAAAGATTCTGAGAAGACTTGTCTCTCATATGACTGCAAATTTTTCATGTTAATCAACACAGAGCCTGGAACATTTTATTTTTAAAACCAAATTTCTTGTTTTTTCAGATCACTGAAGAACCTAGGACTAAACTAAGTTGAATCATTACAGTCTAGTCTCAACAACTCAAACAAATGCAACAACATCCTTGCAAATTTAGGTGCTAGAGCGGCACATTAAAAAGAATAAAAATACTTATTTTAAGAGAGAAAAACTGAAGAGAGAGTGCTTGTTAGTTGATCCATGCTTGTATCTGTTAGGCCAACATTCCACCTGACTGCTACAAAACACTAAGGCATATTCTTGCTAAACCTAGAACCAGAGTCCAAACAATAAATGCATGAGCTGTAGATGCAAAGTAAGGGTAACAACAAAAGCCAGAAGAGTCTGTAGTCATTGTGATACACATTTTATTTGCTGCTGTGGGTTAGCATGGGTTCTTCACTTATCTGGAAAACATAGTTTGGTTTATCTCATTGTTTGGAGTTCTAATTGTGAAGAAATAACTCCGAAGTTATGCCATTCTACATATGTATTAGAATATATTTGCCTTAATGAACTGTATACTCTTTAGTTCTTCCTCACATGTGACAGAAAAAGTTGCAAAATTGAGTCATATCCTTCCTTTTTGTGGGTAGAATACTGTAAATAAGTGTATGTGAGAAAAAATAAGTTAGAGAAATATTTTAATAAATAGGGTCATTACAGAGGCATTGCTTCTCAGGAAAGTGGTTAAAGTACAGAGAAATCTGTTTTATTTTGATAATTAAATGGCAAAGACACTTAAATATAGTTGATAAGATGTTAATAACATTATCCTTTAGAAACAAACAAGTGCAAAAAAACAAACCCAAAAGCAATGTTTAGCATAAAAAGGGTGGGGAATAAACTCTCATCAGGGAGTATCAGTTATGTCATAAGAATCTTTCCTATCTTACAACCAGAAATTTGGTCTACAGAGCTATGAAGAAGTTACTCATTTCATACAAAACAAATTACATTTGTCTTTATTTAATAAAACATTAAATCAAAACATTGCATGCAATTGGAATGGTCTGGGATGTTGCTCTCAGTGTAACTAGTGATGCTACTGTTATTGAATTAGATGTACAAACAAGAAAAAGAAAGTCTTTGCCTCAAAGTTAAATCCACATTTTAAAAACTGGGAAACAAGCTGATGGAGCATGAAAATACAGACTTAATGAGGCAAAGAAGAGACTGCTTCATGACTGAACATGTGCAAAATAGAACCCACTCACCAGGGATGAGCAGTAACTTCTGGGCACTGATTGCACAAATAACCATTGCCCAACATACACATACACAGAAGAACACACAACAAACTGTCCATAACTGTCCATTATTTTCCATAACTGGGCAATCAGGCTCTCCATTGTCATACCAACAAAACACCTAAGCAGAACTGACAAAGGTGAACCCAAAAGAAAAATGTTATGTGGGTTAGAGGAAAAGAAGGAATATATTAATGAGCAATCTCTTTCACTGTTTGCAGTAAATGCAAACACTCTAAATTATATCATTTGGAGGTTCAGGATGGGAGGCTACGGGTAAGCACAAAAGCACTGGAGTTTATATGAACTGCAGTACTATGTCTGTAATTTTGTGAGAGGTTTGCTGGGGCCAGAACAACTGGTTGTTTCCCATTTTCCCACATGGTGAAGTATTTGCAAACATCTGTTTACTGAGTAAAAAGCTATAGAACAATCTGAACCATGGTGTTGCCTCTAAATCTGATATTTCAGATATTCCTCTTTAAAAGATACAGAAAAGGAATTATTTCAATAGAGTGTCTCAGGATTTTCTGTTGAGGAGATGAGCTTTGAAAACATGGAAGTCATGAGGGTCCCAGTTGGATGCCAGGCAAACACTTTCCAGACCTCTTACCACACAGGTGGCATACACAGAGGCTACATCATACTGAGTCAGTTGGTAATGCTTAGGGAAGCAAGGAAGTGAAATTTTTAATCCCAGTCATAAAAGCTCAAAGTCTTTTTTGAGACTGTTTTTTTAGCCTTGAAGTCATTTCTTCATTACACACTTTTATACAAGTTATTTTCCTGTGATTTAATTCACAATTGCTAATACATCAAGTAAATTTTCTTTTAAGAATGTTTTCTTTCAGTGAGCTGCCCTAGAAATAGGGCTCCTCTGATGTCCAATCATGTATGCACAGAGTTCATTTGTATCATAAAATACATGAGATCTCTAATTTCAGCTTTGATGCATGACTATAAATGTGCTAAGATTTAACAGCCTTGAGGTGATGTTGAGTTCATTATAGGAAGCTGGCAGCACTTCTTCCACCAGATAAAAGAAATTTAATTACTGTCATCTACAGGAGACAGTTGTGTTGACTTTGAATGCTCTGATTTCTTTTATAATCTAGCTATTTATAATTTCCATGCTGTGCATTTTCCCTGAATGCCTCTGGTACTTCAGACAAGGTTTTCAGCAAGAAATCATCATAACTAGAATATCTTTCTTTTACTTTCTTATCAGAAGAACAAACATTAATCTGATGGTTGAAAGGTTTCTGAAGCCTAATGACAGAATTTCAAAGGGCTTCTTATTTATTTGAGATTTTCAGCCAAATTCCTAATGTGTTCCCTCTTTTCTGACTTTTGGCTGATGTAGAAGAAAATCACCAGCTATATAAACCATTGTTTATTCTATATATAAAACATGTAGCATTTTTCATCACAGTGAAGTTGCATCATAAATTGGTTGTAAAATTTTGAGGTGACAGTCAATAAATTTTAAGCAGACTTTTCGTGGTTATATCTGAGAAGAATGCTGTAGTTTATCTACTTGTCTCAAGGAAAGAGGAAAAAAAATATATACAAGGTCTGGCTGGCCTTGTTGCACATATTTTTAACTACTGAGTCTCAGGAATAAACCCAGCTGTTGAAAGCTCAGCCAAAGAACATCTCCAAGCGCTGGTATTGAGGAAGAAGGACTGTATCATAATTTTCTCTCAAGCCAGAGGGTAGGAAAAATAAATTTAAGCACTCATTTGGGAATGTGTGTATATATTTGCTTTATGTACCATCATTGGGGATATTAAAGAGTTCTTTGGCCTCAGTCCAGCACAGGCTGCACATGTTTTGAATAGAAATGGATATAAGTAGTCCTTTGATTTTAAATATGCTGCTTTTCTGAAATGAGCCTTTCTGAGCATAATGTGAATATTGATCAGACTTAAGTTATCTCTAATTCCTAGATTAAATTTCTATCTCTAACAATATAGAGATATAAATTTTTAAATAAAATTAGTTGCTCTGCAATGGAAATGGCATGCATACTGCCAGTCTTCCAAGCCTGTTGGTAGTTCTAGGCCTGATCTGGGCTGAAAGTTTGGAGGAGGTGATCTTGGAGGATGGTACAAAGGAATTTTTGAAATACTGCTGTCTTGGGATATGTCTTGAACTTTTGAAAAGTCTTTGATGTGATGTCATTGCCTGAAATGCATTAACATTTGATCCATGCCAGAGCATTTGGAGATAGAATGAAACTAGACAGTAATATGAAATGGAAAAGCAGATGTTAGATGGAAGAGTAAATCACTGTCTATAAGACCAGATATCACAAAAGAACAAATATCCTGGTGATGAAAGAAGTGAATGCAAAATGTGAACCAAGAGGGTTGCTAGATATAGTAAAGTTATGGATGGAGAAGCAAATCCACTTTTGCATCAAGGCCAGTAAAAATGTAAGAGATTAGTGTAAGAGCTTGGATAAGGCCAGAAAGCTAGAATGGAGAATAGAATGGAATGGAATGGAATGGAATGGAATGGAATAGAATAGAATAGAATAGAATAGAATAGAATAAGATCGGAAGAG
>JAWWMU010000153.1:86729804-86766882 GCA_035048155.1 Cinnycerthia olivascens | reverse complement strand
GAATAGAATAGAATAGAATAGAATAGAATAGAATAGAATAGAATAGAATAGAATAGAATAGAATAGAATAGAATATTAAAGTTGGAATGGACCTGCAATCACCAACTCCATTGGCCTGACCACTTCATGGATTAATCAGAAGTTAAAATACATTGTTGCTGGTATTGTCCACGTGTCTCTTAAAGAGTAACAGACTTGAGGCACTGATTACCTCTTGTAAGACAATCCTGTTGATATAGAAATAATTCCTAATATCTAGTCAAAATCCCCCTGGTGCAGCTTTGAACCATTCCCATGAACCCTGACACTGAATAGCAGGGAGAAGAGATAAGCACGTCCCCTCTCCACATCCCCTCCCTGGGAAGATGTAGAGAGCAATGAGGTCAGACCTCATCCTAGTTTTCTCCAAACCAGACAAACACCTAGACAAAATAGTCTAGGGCCATTCAGCTTGGAAAAAGATAAACAGGAGGCCATATTGTAAAGGAATATAATATCATTAAGTTCATGGATAAATTACTAGGAAAATATTTTCATTAACCATAATTATGGTTATGCTATAACCATAACATAAAGATTTAAAAGAGAGTAGATTTACAATGTAAAAAATGTTGGGTTTTTTATAAAACGTGTCTTTATTATGAAATTCAATGCTACAAGATGTTGCCGATGAAAAGGTAAAATTAATTTGTCCATTGTTATTAAACAATAATGTGTAGTTGTAACCTTTGACTCCAGAATCCCTAGACTTGGACACGAGTAAACACAAATCAGAGGCTGGCCCCGTGGTTTAATTTTCCCCCATCAAAATGTCAAGTGTCTTTTGTAGAAGATGAGATATTGGGATAAATCAAATGAAATTGGATGCGAATTTCCAAGATTCTGAAAAAAAAATCTTTGGAAAAACTGAGGAAATGTTTGATGTTAATATGAATTGTAAGAGTCTTAAAGTAAAACTATAATCAGTATTAGGAAAGCCAGACAGAAAATACAGGTTGAACATCCACAACCTTATCTCAAAAAAGAAAAATTAATTATGTGCACTATTCAAGTGAAAGGAATACAAAGCAGGGGATTTCCATCATGCTGTATGGATTTCTATTTTCTATTCTATTCATTTCTACTCAGTTCCAACTACATTACATTCTGTCCTTTTGTCTCTTGTTACATCTTTATCTGTAATTGTTTTTCTGTTTCAGGGGATTCGTAGGGTTTTATTCTCTGCCTGATGGCTCACATCCACACTTTTACTCCACACTGTCTCTTCCACAGTTTTAACCTTTCATCTCTGTTTCTTTTCTCTTCTCATTTAAATAATCCACCAAACAATGATTTTATATGTAACAGTATTTTTAAGTTTGATCTGAAATGTTTTTATCATTATTTTAGCTTATGTAGATGCAGTCACCTTTGCACTGTTGTTTGACTAACTTGCTTCTTAACAAATATTATAAGGGATCTATTCTTCTTATCTTGCTGTGTTTGAGCTTCTTCCTCGTGTCCACCATTTGCTTTTTGAAATAATTAGGGGAAAAATGTTCCAAGTATATGGATTAATATGCATAAAAAAACTTTATATTTAAACTTAGAACAGATTTTTCAAAAACATAATTTTGTATCCACAGATTCTTATTATGGTAGTTTAATTTTACTGAGTACCTGCCCTATAATTGTACTCAAGAGAAGTAAATCTAGACTGCTGTTTTTCTGCAGAAATAGGCTTTGACAGTTCGTTTTGGGGAAGAATAGGAAAGAAAACAAAGTATTGCGAGATATGAGTAGTTTTGCTCAAACTATTCCCCCAGGTAAAACGGAAACAACTTAACTTGCATGAAAAAGATCAGAGTAAGCCTCTGAAACTCAAAATGGTTGATACATTTTTTATGTATTTGTCTAAGGAAAGCAAGGAGAATATATTTGTGAATTACTGCAATGAAATTCATTTTCTCCGTGTTTGTTCCAAAGATTCTAGAATATGCACTATGCACTGCTGAAATCTCATATCTAGTTAAAGAGTAAGATTAGACCAATGACTTATTTTATTCCTCAATTAGATGGACACACAGGTTTCATCCATCCATTTCATAATAAGTAGTAATAACAAAGAAAGAACCTTAGGGCCTCTAAGCGATGAGATAATAATCAAAGAGGCTGTGACTGCACAAAACTAAAAATCAGAGTGTAATTTATCATGGGCATTAGCCTCAAAATCAGTAGGATGATTCCAAATTTTCAAAGAAGTGTACAAACATTCCACGGAATAGATTTAGCTGGGTTTAATGGTTGCACATTCCTTAGCTGGAGAACAAATTTGTAACTTGTGATTACAAACTTCTGCTTTGATTCAAAAAGTCTTTTGGTTCTGTGTAACTCAATGCTTGCATTTACAGTTGTAACAGCTGGATGCCCTAAGGAGGTAATATTGTGCTTGATTTTTTTATATGCTGTAGCTGACACAGACAATTAACCATTTATATAATTTTTTATTTGAAAGAAAAATGATTGTCTAGTAAAATGACAAATTCCTACCAAGGAGTACTTTTATGTACTATCCCAATATTTAAGCAACAAAACCCTTTATCAGACACTCACATGAAAGTGATCCTGGATCTTGGTATCTGAACAGAGACAGAAGATGTAAGGATAAAATGACAAAGGTAGGTTTGGATAGTACATTCCCCTTTAGAAAGAGGAATGTTCTGGAGATCTGGATCTGTAACGTTTACTAACCACACTCAGGATTGCTACAGAACTGAGAGTTCCCAAATTGAGGAGAATTCAGACCGGATGCTTTGCATATTGCATTTCTGAGGAGTATGTGGGAAATCTAAGGTGTCACTTTAAATACAAACTATTTACTTTGCATATGTTGATTTTAAAACAATGTTGCATAAGGCTGTCTCAGAATACAGTAAGCAAATAGTACTAGTTAACTGTATATTGACCTACCCTCATGTTTGTTTTCTTGTCCTGAATAAGCAAACCTCAATCCTTAGCAGGCAGAAATCAGTCCAGGCTTGTCACAGTATTTTGGATGATATTATGTCCAAAGGGTGCTATAGCAGAGAACTCAATAGGAAATTACACAAATAATAAAGAAAGAAGATGGACACTGGTATTTCAATATCTTAATGACAGATGAGGAAGAACTCCTACCGAGGGAATACTCCAGGATACAGCTGGTAAAGATAATTCTACCAAGGAGGCTCTGTGGCTCAATAGTCAAATTGACAAAGATAGAGAGGTTGAAGGTTCATCATGAATCTGTGGAAATCCTTGGAAAAAAGCAGCATTGTCCAAGAACTCCATCTTTTCCAGAGACAAAATCAGATCATTTAATCTATCAAAATTTATCAATTAAGAATTAAGGGAAAATATGCATGTGTATATATATATATGTTCATATCCTATAAATTTTGAGCTGAATAAAATGTTTTCTTCTGAACATGACACTTTTTATCACTTTAATCAGATATTGACAATACCCAGAGGAAAAGAGATGTGGGTACCAAATTATGTTAATCAATATTTGTCTGAAAGTATCATTACATCTTTGAGAAATGAGCAACTTGGCCTTAGGCTGTTGAGTTAGAACTGAATGTGAGTGATGCAAAGAATTCAGGAAAACTTTACAGCTCATGCTCACCCCATAACTATGGTATTCTTTCCTGCTCCTTTCCAGACCAGTACAGTCCTTTTGAATTTTTGTCAGATGTGATGTAATCCTTGAATTAATTTTGGGAGTCTTGAACTATTTTTCTTCATTCTGTGTGTGAGAAAAGAGCATTTCAAGTTCTAGTTATTTTGGGGGATTTGCAGTTAAAGCTTACGTCGTGGGTCAGCATTGTTTGGTTAAACCAATGAGGTTGCTGCGTTTTTTGTAAAGACACATTCTTAGAACAGAAAACAAGCAGAGGGGTACTCACTTCACCTCCAGCCTTGAGAGGCAGCAGCGGGTCCCGGGCCGAGCGGGGGCTGGCTCGGCCCGCTCGGGCCTGGGCTGATTTGATCTCTCTGGCCTGGCTGAGATTTTCCTTCTCGGAGGGGTGGTGAGAGGGCTGCCAATCACTGAGGAGCCCACTGGGCCCCCCGAAGCCAGAAAGGACTCTGAGACCAACAGCAACTTCAAAACAAAGAGCAGCCACATGGCCGAGGATCACAGCAGCCAGGACTGTAGCCTCTTTCTCTCTGTCTCCCGCATGGCTCACAATGAACTCTGTCAACTCAGCTACTTTAAACCAACTTTCCTGCAGGTAAAAAATGGACAAAAACATCAGCTGCAGGTTTTTTTTCTTAGTCTCAGCACCTCAGCAGAGCCAGGCCAGCTGTCGTGATGCTAGCAGAAAACCACATGGCCAGCAGAGAAGCATGGTGAACTACATTCCCAATGCAGAGCTTGGATCAGATTAACCTTTTGACATTGTAAGACTCTATAAAAACTGTTTCAACTGATGATAAAACTTAACCTTTGAAGTTAGTAAGAAAGAAGTTTGATTTTGGATGGAGGGATCAAAGAGAATGTTTTGAACTTAAATTCTTTTGTAAAGCTATGGTAAAGATATATATATATGTATGTATTTGATATATCAGACTTTGTTTATTTTTCTCTGTGATGTATAGAAATGTATTAGGGGAAAGTGGCAATTTTTATGTGCAACTGTGAATTAAAATATTGGTAGTTAAAACAAATGGATATTACTGTGATTTAAGAAGAAACTTAAAGAGAGATGAAAAAAATGAAGATAGTAAAGAGACCTTTTATTTCTAGAGATAAATGAAAAACCTTTTGCATACTAAAGTAGCTAATTCTTAAAAAATAACACCCCAATAGTAGAAAAGCAGTTATTTTAAAACTGCATAGCAAGATAAATGTTTTAGTCACTGAATAATTGTACTTCTGAGCGGTTATTTTCATTTGTGACAAAACTACAAGAAAACCTATTTTCTTGTACAAAAAGGTCTCCATAGCATAAGAAGAGAAACTCTTCTCCTTGAGTAAATTGAAGATCAGACTATTTTTAAAGGTGGTAAACTGGTTAAAAGTTGTAGGCTTTATCTTTCCATTGTCAGTAAAAAAAAAGGAAAGGTTATCTGAAATTTTGTTCTGATTATCTCATTATTATTATTTTCCTCTTTTAGCTCTGTTAATAAAGTTTTCTTTATATGTTTTCAAGTTTGAATCTGCTTTGCTTTCTTTCCTCTTAATCCTATCTCACAACAAAATAAACCCCCTACAGCTTAGAAAGTAAATGTGGTGTGAAATAGAAATACTGGAGAAAATCCTGAAATATATGAACAAACTTTATTCAGAATGGTCAGAAAAGTTCAAAAAGTGATGCCTTAGAGTAACAACTATGAAATCTTTTCTATCATTTATAAAACTAGTCCAACTTTCTCAAAATCTCTGGAGTTTAAAGATAATTTTTGTACTGAATCAGTTTGCATATTACTACTTATAAAACGAGAAACCATATTATCAACCGTGAAACTATATAATTAGTTTCTTTATGGACCTGCAGTTTTTGCTAGATAAAATAAAAACTGTCACCAAATGCAGATGCCATTACGAATATGACAGGTCATTTATGGAAAAAAGGTTGTGTAGAATAACATTTGATAATTTGTTGGGAACATTAGCATATAGATGGCTATGGAATGTGTGAAATATTATCAGAAGAATTCTTATCTAAATTGCTACAATGTCCAAATAGGACTTAGTGTTTTGTTACTCTAATGCTCATAGCAATTCCAACTTAAACAATTTATAGGCTGTGAATAGAACCATGGATTCTTTCTCCGTGTTAAAATACTGAAAGCTGTTGAGTTGAGAGCATAGATTATTGTTATTATACAAAGATATGTGATCAAATGTTCAGAAGTGACTAATAACCCTGAGGAAAAATTATTATTCTTTGCTCCAATGTGTTTGTAGAGCAGAGTAAACTTTTTTTCTAATCATGTTTCTAATCATGTTTGACTAAAACTAGTAAGAGTGCTTTTACAGTTCCTGCATGCAGAAGATTAGGTCAATATTTCCTGAAAAGGAAGAATTTTTCTCTAACTATGCAGCATTAGGCATTATATAAGATAGAAAAATCCCCAAGCCCTACTTATTTGCAAAGCCACTGTCTGTGAGGGGGACAGAAACAACAGATTTTACAATTACGTGTGTAAATGGAATGGTTTTAGGGAGACTACCCTGACTTATGGATAAAGGTGATTCATTGAAATGGAGACCAGAAATTTCCAAAGCCTGTAATCCAAGATAACTCACAGCCCAATAAAGTAATGGAGCTGTAAAAAGTTGGAATTCTCTTCCTGGCTGCTCAGGGAACACACTACTGACCATCCTTCCTGTCCTCCACTGCTTGCATGGGCAAGTTCTTCTCAACCATGAAATCAGTGCTAGGAGGCTTTTGTCAGATCAAAGATAACACCCAATTTTTCACAAAGGTGTTGACATTCTTTCTAAGAACTTCCACAAGAGCATATGTAACAAAACCAACACTCTTAACAGCTGTCCATGTATATAGTAATTTGAGTATCTTTGTTTGAACATTCAATATGGGGATGTAAATTCCTTTACCCAAATGCAAATGTCTTTCACCAAATTGTAAACTTGAAAAATTCCACAGTGCATAGTAGCTATAAAAATTATCAGCTTCACTTCTGCCTGTTAAATAGGTTACTCTATCTCCTCCAAGTTTATGATTTCCAAATGAAATTTCTCTTGATGAGTTTGTTTGGATTCTGTATATTACTATTCAATACTAATATACTTGAAGTCCTTGAGTTTTAAGGACTTTTTTTTTTTCCAATGTCTCCAAAGATATAGGGAATATAATCTTCTGCAGTTAAGTAAATCTTAAAAGAGCTGCAGATTAAATATGAAGAAAGCAGATTCCTTCCAGTTTATGTAAAAGAAACCCCTCTTTAATCATGCCTCTCAGTAATGGGAAATAAGGATTAATTCCTCAGTAAATGGAGTAATTTTCCATATTTTTGTATGTAAGTGGGTCAGAAAACACATGTAACTTCTGTGATGGGCAGGATCTAGTTCTGAGCTGATTTGAGGGAAAAACTAAGTTTTTAATTATGAATGTAATTTACTGTGACAAAATGTAATATCAACTTCTGATTTTTTTTAGATTAAAATTAATAAAACAGTGAATGTTTTTTCTATTATTTCCCTTCCTCAGGATAGGAAGATTATTTTATGCAAGAAAGAGTGATGAAGGATATACACTTGTAAAATTTCTTTGTTTAGATTTTTGTTCTTAAGAAGGTGATTAATTATTGAATTAAGTCTTGCAAAAGAAAAAAGCATCATAATCAAACTTCAAGGCATGCATCTCAATTGCAATTGGTATTTGTGTTCCTGGAAAAACACCTACGTAGATTACAGCTGAAAGAGCTTTCAATTCATTAAAAATACAAAATGATTTAAGGATACTTCTATAATTAATTAGGACCCCAAAATTTCTCATTCTGAAAATACTGGGCCACATTGCCTGTTCTAAATGCATGAATCTATCTTTTTGACTGCAATTTATTAATATCTCAAAAAAGCAACAGCATGTGGTTTTGGGAAAGAAGGAATCTTCTCTAGAAGTTCTGTTGTCTTTCCTGCAGCAGCTGTAATGTATTAAATGGTGTGTCCTTCACTACCAGGTAACCCAAACGAACTCAAGATGACAAAGAACATCAAAATGATGTTCTGTCCTCAAAGCAAGCATAAAAATATGAAACGAAAACACTTCATTCCTCTCTGAACAGGTCAACTAATTGCACTGGTTAACTGCTAAAGTGAGTGTTAAGCAACTTCTCTTTCAAATTTTCCAAAGCAAGAGTAACACAGAGTTATTTGACTTCATTATCTTCTGTATTAATCGATGTTTTGAGCATTTGAAGGTGTTGATTTATTGACTCAATTTAAATTGTGACTTTGATTATCACAGTTATGAGCATCACCTTCTGCCACTTTTAATTAATTCTGTTAAACTGGAGTGTATCAAATTGAGAATGTGTTTATTTAGTTTTAGTAGAAGGATGAACAAGCAAATATAATAACCATAAAACCCATGAGTTTGCATTTCCTCCATCAAATTGACACATAGGTCATGTACTCAAGGGCAAAAACGACATTAATGTACTTTCAAGCTGCTTAATTCACTTTCTAAATTAACATTAAGTCACTCATATTTTGACTTGGAGAATAGAATTGCAAGTGGAATACGTTTCTTTAAAGATTAGATTATGTATATGAAATAAGATGTTCAGTTATTATTTGATATGTTCTTTTACTATTTTAAAGGAGCCTGTGACTAATCTCCTGGCTTTAGGGTCCAGAGGTGAGATGGGGAGGATCTGCTCTGTGTCTTTCCCCTGCTGCTTTTCTGAGACACGAGTGTAATGAGAGGAACAGGAAACCAAGACCTCAGAGTGCCTGTTGGGTTTGCATCCTGATCTCATCCTAGAGCACGCTAAGCACAACTTAGCAGAGTTCTTTACCTTTTTTCATTTACTCAAATATTCATTTAAAACTCAGCTGCAACAGGTAAATAGCACATCCTATTTCACAACATCTCTTCAACAACATCATTATCAACCTGGATGCAGGACTGGAAGAGATACTAAGTGAGGTCACAGACAATACAAAACTGGGAGAAGCTGTTGACTTCCTTAAGGACAGGGAGGCCCTGCAAAGAGACCTAGACAAGTTGAAGGACTAGGCAATCACCAACCCTATGAAATTCAAAAAGGGAAAATGCCAGATTCTGCACCCGGGATGGGGCAACCCCGGATGTACGGACAGACTGGGGAAAGAGATGCTGGAAAGCAGTGCCACAGAATGGGTCCTGGGAGTCCTGGCTAATTGAAAGTTAAACATGAGCCAGCAGTGCCCTGGCAGCCAAGAGAGCCAACCTGGTCCTGAGAGCATCACGCACAGCATCACCAGCAGGGCAAGAGAGGGGATTCTCCTGCTCTGCTCTGCACTGAGTTGCCTCATCTTGAGTAATTTTGAGTGAGCTTCTTATGTGTGTGCCATTTTGGTTGCCACAATATAAGACAGATATTAAGCTATTAAAGAGTGTCCAAAAGAGACCATGAGGATGGGGAAGAGTCTGGAGTATGAGGATCGGCTGAGATCACTTGGTCTATTCAGCCTGGAGAGGAGGAGACTGAAGAGGAACCCCCATTGCAGTTACCCCTTCCCCACGAGGGGAGAATGTAGGGCAGGCACTGATCTCTTTTCTGTGGTAACCAGTGACAGGACCGGAGGGAATGGCCTGAAGCTGTGTCAGGGGAGGTTTAGGTTGGATATCAGGAAAAGGTTTTACACCCAGAGGGTGGTTGGGCACTGGAACAGGCTAACCAGGGCAGTGGTCACAGCACCAGCCTGACAGAGGTCAAGAAATGTTTGGACAGTGCTCTCAGGCACACGGTGGGACTCTGGGATGGTGTTTTGCATGGCTGAGAGTTGTATACAATGATCTTTGTGGATCCCTTTTAACTCAGCATGTTCTGTGGTTCTGTGTCATGCTACCAAAGAGCAATTTGTGGTGACCTCGTCCCACTGCTCTTCTCACCCTGAAAGGTGTTGTGAAAAAACATTTGAGGATATATTTCAGCTGCAAATGATGATGGGCAGGGGTTAATTTCTAACAGGCACCTCAAGATTAATCACTTCCCAAATTACAACAGTGCTTCTGTTTATTCAAGGAACCCTGATAGAAAGGCTGCATCCTTGTAACATCATGATGTTGTAGTTTTGTTTACAACTTTTCACTCTGTTTCTGACTGAAGACAAAAGCAAACATTGTTTCTGAAGACATTTTTGAGGTTATTAAGCTATTCCTCTTCTCTGTGGCATCCTGTGACAGGACCAGAGGGAGTAACTGATGTTGTGTCAGGGGAGGTTTAGGTTGGATGTTAGAAAAAGCTTTTTTACTCAGAGGGTGGTTGGGCACTAGAACAGTCTCCTTGGGAAGCAGTCACAGCACCAGCTTGACAGAGCTCAAGAAATGTTTGGACAGGGCTCTCAGGCACAGGGTGTGACTCCTGAGGATGGTGCTCTGCAGGGCTGAGAGTTGGACTCAGCGATTCCTGTGGATCCCTTTCAACTCAGCAAATTCTGTGATTCTGTGGTTCTCCTTTCTTTCCATTCATTTGTATTACTGTATTATGCAGTGCTAAAGCTCCAATTAACTCACAGAAAACTTCTGGGTTCTCATGATTATTTATCTCTGCTTTTCAAAGAGCTAACTGAGTTACTGTTGTGTAAACCCAGAACATTATTCATGAGGCTCTAGCTGAAATGGCATTTCTATCAGTTTTCAACAAGATCAACTACATCCTTAATGAACAGGAGTAAACGGGAAATAAATCCAACAGAGGATTTTGATATTGAATTTGAAAATACTGCAGTCTATCAGTCTTGGCAAGAAAATAGCATAAAAAGGGAGAAATAACGTTTGAATTATGCATGTTGAAAAGAAAGGAGGAAATGTGTCCTGGTTGCATGAGAACATTAGGAATATTACAGTGCAATATTTCTTTTTGTTGTACAAACCTCACAAATATCACTAAGTACACCATTCCTACTTTATAGCATATCACATCAGATAAGTGTAACTGATTATTATGACTGCAAAAGACTTTAAACTTCCATGAAGCCTTGTTTTGTATCCTCAAATAAAATCTCAATAATTTTTTCATTTTCCCTTGGATCCTTTAGTATATTTAGAACATTATGTGATAAATCTGACATGAAAAATGAAAACAAAATAATTTCCTTCATTTTAAAGGGTATATTTTTCCGTTACATTCTTTCTGTTAAGCCAGTCTTTTCCAGGAGATGGTGACATTCATGATATAGTAGGAAAACTTTCTTTTTCTCAAATTCCTTTTCATAGTAAAAGTGATTATGAGTCCACAATGACCATTTTTCCAACAGATGCACCATACCTTAACACTGGATTTATTCACTGCTGTTAGTACTCACCAATAAAAAGAGAGCAGGTTTTTGTGCCAATTAGCAGCCAGGTTGTGAGGGTCACAGTGCTACCCTCAGAGTTAAATCCTTTCCACTGAGGTAAGATGTTCACAGGAATTTTGGGCAGGGACAGGGTGCCCCTGCAGGGCTGCAGATTTCTGTCCCCCTCACTCTGGCAGAGGCTCCTTCTGGAGGCCTGAAGATTCCACAGTCTCTGCACTGGTTGAATTGTATTTTCCTGTGCATCCATGAAAACTTTACCACCAAGCATCTGATCTTTTGGCATAAATATAGAAAACTTCACCTGATCCTATAGTTCCTTGAGTGACTGTTTTACCATACTAGTAGTCAGCAGCAGCTGGCTATTCTACACTCCACCCAAAATACATTAACACCTCAATCACTTTTTTCTGTGAATCATTTCTTTTCTCTGTACTACAGCAATCATGGCCCCTTTCTGTCAGTCACTGTGTATTTCTTTCAAGGTCTATTTACTTGAAAGATCTTGCCACCCAAACATAAAATCAGAAATGCATACAAAGATGGGAGAGTCTTAAGGAAACAATGAAATTATTATAATATAAGGAAGGAAAGACACTTATGTCAAAACCAGCCATTAATCTAGGCAGTTAAATTGAAGACTGCAATAATAAAATCTGCACATGAGTGGGGATCATACCTGCAAGATTCTGCATGCTGGTTTGTCTCTGAGTGTGTTGCTAAAACTATATTCCCATCCCTGTGTAGATGTAAATTTATTTTAAAACTAGTTAGGTTTTCATAATTTTGAAGACATGAAAGAGGCTGAAGAAACTAAAATACTTAGAAAGCACTTCAGTCAGTTGTTTCTTTCATAGAAAAAGAAATTTGGGGCCAAAAATTTAATTCTATTGGCTGAGTTACTCTGGCCATGGACATGATCACACTCTTGCATGCTACTTGGATTTGTCATCTAGAGCACAATAATCACTCATATTGGATTTGCCAAGCCATCACTGAAGGTTTATTCTCAGAGACGTGCAGTTAATTTACATAAAACAAATAATTAAATAGATGTGAACTTAAACCAACTTAAAGTTGAAGAGCTGTCACCTACTAGATTCACTCTGTTGTTCACAGCTTCTTAAGAGGTTTGTTTTTTAATGGTCTTTGTCTCTATGCTTAGGTAGAGTATGTTACTAAGACACTCCATTAAGAGAAAGAAAAAGAAAACTTTTGTGTTGGGGGATTTTAGTTCCAGCTAATTTGTGTAATATTGCTACATCATTTGTACCCAATTCAGTGACAAGCTCATAAAGGGACTTTATTACACTCTGTGCCTGCAACCAATTAAGGGAAAAAGAGCCTTTGTTCAGCTAATCATGTGAGTGTTATCAAAATGATCCTTCTGGGCCCCATTTAAAAGTCTAAATACCTCTGGCAGTTGAAGTGTAGTGCATGTAAATAATTGAAATTATAAATATCTCTAAACAAATGAAATTGCTAGTGATCTGGTAGCTTGCCAATAAAGTCTTGCTCAGTGAATTAACTGAGTTGAGAACAACAAAAGAGATGCTGTAATCGGACAACATATGGTAAAGTTATGTTTAAAGTTTCCAAGTAGAGTTTTGTATACTGACTTCTTTTTAAATGGTATGCTGTGGAAACAGAGGGTATATAATTAGGCTTATGGTAGAAGACAGATGTTCCAGGCAGCAAGAAAATAAAGGAATATTCTCCAGGTGTCTGACTTTATGTTTTTGTTTTTGTTTTTATTTGTATGCCCCAAAAATAATACCTCAGGTGTTGAATCCAGGACTTTCAGTAATTTATTGCAAGAAGTAATTTTACATTCTTTAGGAGATCACAGCTCCTGTTTAAAATAATCCAAGGAACTTAATGAATTAAACATTTTGCAGCTGTAGACTCTCAATTTTTGTTTACTTGTACTATAAGTAGTAATAATATCTTTATATGCAGTAATATTTGATGTACAAATACATCTGTTTATTTATTCATCAGAAATAGCCAAAGCTGAATTAAAATCAAACAGGCAAAGAAAGTACTTCACACAACATTTATGGGATTGTCATTTGGTCTGGAGTGATAGTTTACAGCTCCATCCAAACATTTTTTTTCCTGTGCACCATTTGGAAATGTCTGTAGATTTTGTTACTCAAAGATGTGAAAATTCACTTCCACTTAAAATGCTTTACATTTCAGGTGCTTGAGCAGCGCCTTAAATAATAAATTTCTTTTTAAATTTGAATGGAATTTTTTCAAAACTTTTTTTCTGTGAAATTTAAATACACACACTATTAGTCTCAGAGATTAAAGAAAACCTGGCCACATTCACCTATCACTTCCATTTTGTGTCTTTGATTAGAAATAGCGCTTGCATATAAGCAATAAGATTTACATCAAATTGCATCAAATCCTGGTCACCTGCAAATGACTGTACTGGAGGAGAAAAATGACCCACCATTATTCTATCCCCAGCTGTAGCTTTGAGCACGAGCCTGAGGAAAAAAAAAAGAGAACACACATTTTTGATACCTCCCACTCAGCCTTTGCCTGTTTTGTTGGTTTTTTTTTTTCTTTGCTTGAGAGGCGTTCACGAGACTGATATCGGAATTGTCATTTAGTTCTCCTTATCTGATCTCTCTTCCAAGAACTTTTAAGGTATCCTGGAATCCACTTCCTAAAATCCTCTGGAAAGAATTTCCATGGGAGCAATACCCTGCAATGCCCTGGTTCTTCTACTGACAGAGGTAATGAACAGCTTCTAACTCTGCTTGTGTTCCCCGTAATTCTACTGATCTCTCTCATATTCCCTCTATATCAGCTCTGTCTGGGCTGCAGCAGACTCAGCAAGTGAGTCCTGCCTCACACAAAAACGGTTTCTTACTTTTGATCATTCTCATCAGCTTTCTCTGAATCTCTTAAGCTTTTATTAGGATGAGAGCATCAAAATGGCACATTAAGGGCAGGATGGAGGGATGGGAGAAATAATTAAATAAATGAATTTATTGCCATGCCATGAATGATCTGTTTTTCTCCAGAAACTACAGGACAGGACCTCAAATGTCCATCCAAAGAACTAACAGCACATTTCTACTAACGCATTATTTTGCACAAAACTGGTTTCCACCTCTTATTTGATTAAATAATCATAATATTTCATAAAGTCCTTTGTAATTCTTCACAATCTGCCCTGATCTCGTTACCCTGAATAATTACAAACTGCCAGTATGCTTTCTTCCCTCACTTTACACCCTGTCTTATGGATCATTACAATGCAACATTTCTCTAGACTTCCTCTACCCAAGGTGATATGATAGTTTAGGATTGAACAGGTTCCCAGACCAGTATTTTTCCAAGTGGCTTCCTAGTAATACACGCTGACATCACCATTTGCTGTCTGTTCTCCTAGTTATTGTTGTTTGTTTCTGGATGAAGTCAGCACATGACAAGGAAATATATTTAGCAGACTGATTATGAGGAACCTTCATCCTGGGCTGTAAAGGTGAATGACTGTCCAATTGCAAATTCTTGCAAATTTTTATACATAATGTATTTGATACATTATAGTCACATTTACAAGTCTGGGAATCTTGGAAAAAAATTAATGAAATCAAATAAAAGTCTGCCTTCAAAATTTCAGTCAGACAATTGTGATTTCTGTTGTTGTGGAAATGGTAATTAGTTAGAAGAGCTGTTGTTCACCACTATTTACTGCCTGTCCTAAATGAATCTGACCAACATTCATATTCATTTCTTTGTTTCCCTGGATTCTTCAGACTGCTGATTAGATTATTTTTCTTGTCTCTTTTGATGTCAATATAACCAGATGTTATTCTTTCTGTTTGCTTCCTTTGTGCTACTTTTATTAAGTGAATTGTTTTCTGTCTTGTCTGTATATAATGGCCAATTTCAGTAATTTTTTTTTTAAATTAAGACTATCATAGTCTTTTAGATCTCTTTGTATGACAGAGTTTGGTAAAAAGTTTCATCAAACTACAATTAAAATAGAAACATTGGAAAAAAAACTGAGGAAAAGAGGTCTATAAATGTAGCCTTTCAAAGGGACTTTGCAGGACTTCTGACTTTGGTTCTGCTACTGTTCTTACTGTTGTTGCATTGTTGTGATATATTTTAGCTAATGATTTTTTTGACTCTGTAAATACATAATATTCAAATAGTCAGGAATATGATAAGAAAAGAGCCCTCTATTAAAAAAAATGGGGGAAATAGTTCCTCCTTGACATTTTGACAAAGGAGGAGGACACTAGTTTTATCTGTCATGAAATAATAACTCCAGAGGTCACATCAGACATGACAGAATATAAAAGAATTATGTGACTTATTCATCTCATTCCTTCAGAAGCTGAACAAATCCATAGGTCAAGATTTTCAAAGCAGGGTTGCAGAGGTCTAGTTCTGACACATACATATATATATGTATGCTGAATAAAGGTCTTGGACCTTGTGTCCTAACTCCAAAATCCCACAGAGTTACTGAGCTCAGGCAGAGGTTCCAAGCAGACCACACGCAGAAGTGAAGTCTCGCTGACCTGCTTTTCAGAAGATTGTTGGTTCAGAAGTTCCCACTGAAAATAACAGGGCCTGCTGAAAGCTTGGCACTTCTGACAGTACCACTTTCTGTGAGTCCAGCAATAAGTCAGGACTTACATGAAAGATCTGATAACACATTCCCTATACACAAAGAGAGGATGTGAGAATTGCTGATTACATTTAAAACATCTTTACAGATGTTTCAGAATTATTCGTCCATACTGCATACAATTTTCACTTAGTGTGTTAACTCTTAAAACTAGATTCCTCTCTTCATTTCTGCCAAACAGCATTTTCATTCTCCTAATCTAAATTGAACTGTGTGATGCAGCAAAGTACATTTCCTCAATGATAACTCCAGACTTACATGATTTTCTCACATCCCAAAGTCTAATGTGAAGGATACAACATGAAGCACATAGATGGGAAAGTAAAAGATAAAAATGTCATTATTTTACTTCTGGGGAAAATGTAATTGCTATGCTTGAAGCTAATTTGAATATTATTTGAGAAACAGGATAACTGTGTGCAGAGCTCTTCAGAACATGACAAATATACTTGTAACTCTCTTCCCTTTGAAAAAGGTAAAAGGAGTTGGCCTTAAAGAGAAAGGCATCTGGGGTTCCTTTACTTTTTATGGAACTTTTCTCTACCTTATCATGTCAACAATAACTGGTTTTTTTTCCCTGGGAAAAATACCTACTTTAATTTAAGTTTCATAGGAAAAGGAAGTTTTGATATTCAACAATGATGTTCAAAACAAAAATTAACAGGAATTCGAGTAGGCAAGGGATAGAAAGCTGCAAGAGGCAGAGTTCAGTACTGGGTTCAGAGCCAGTACTGACTTACTTGTTTAAACAATAAATCCTTATTATCTGTCACAACTACAGTCTCAAAAAAAAATCAAAACTGGTCTTGTATTTACATCTCAGTGAAAAAATTGAAGTAGGTTCTCCATATTAAACAAGTAAGAAACTTGTTAAAATGACCTTCCCAAGGTCACACAGGGAATCTGACTAGGGTCTTTCTCATGGCTCTTCTGCTTTTTACTATTTGGGCTAAAGTCTATTTGGATTAGAAGCTGAGGAGATTTTTTGTAAGTCATACACACGGCCTAACCTAATGTGACCTTAGTGCATGTCTGCACTATTTACAGTTCTGCTCAATGCAAAAAAAGGTGAAATCCTAAATAATGTAATTCATCAGAAAATAAGAGCTAAAGAAATATTGTAGAGGAAAGCTAGAAGTCTTGATTTAATTTTAAATGTTTTTCCTTTTAATTACTCAAGATAAAAATCAATTTAGACCATTCCACACTTCATTTGCTTTGGAGCATGTAATTTTAAATGCTTGGTTTTGTACTTTGCCTCACTTTTTTATTACTTCTACTGGAAAGTATAGAACATAAATTAGGAAAAATATGAAAATTACTTAAACTTACTTTGCATTATTTGAAATTTTTTCATGGAAAATAAGAACAAATACGAAGTCTATTTTTCTCTTTAGTTACAGGTTTCCCAGGCTTTATAGTAGGAAAAATGAAGAATAGGGAACTCTGAAAATATTAGGAATAAAATTGTCCATTTATTGTTAGTAACATACATTTTCAGAATCCCTCCATCAGATACGAAAGGCTTATAGCCCATTGTAGGGACTCCACTCACAGTCTGCTGCTTCAGAAGGAAGTTTGATGAACTTGTTTGATAACATGCCACAGCAACATTTTGGAGTCAACTTAGAGAGAGTGACAACCCTCCCAGATGTTCCCACTTTTGCTGAGTATGTTATCCATGCCTGGTGATTGCTAGAACCTTCAAAGGACTCTAATCAGTGTAAGGAATAACACACGTTACTGGTAATGGAAAACTGACAGGTTAAGGTTCAAGGGTGGCCGTTGATAGTGACTGACTGCAGAACCGAATTTAACACAAAATACAGATAAGTTCTAATCACCAATGAGTTAGCTCAGGTAATCATTTACCATGCATACAGTAAGGTTCTTATTCAATAGGTGTCTCTATTGGGGAAAGACAGCTGAGGCAGGGTAGAAGTCAGGTTCAACCTGTCAACTAATCTCAGAAGATATGATGGAGTTTTCCTTAACTTCTCCCCATTTCTAGATTACTTTTATACTATTTCTTTACCCATAGGTGGAACCCAAGTGACTCCGGTCTTACATAGTTTTGTTACTGATTGTTGTAAAACTCTCTTACTTCGATCATAAGATATAGTCAAGAAAATAAGGAATGCATGCTCAGGGAGGAGTGGTCATTTGGGACTTTGGGATGGAACTGTGTGTTAATATTTAAAATTAAGATAAAATGAAGTTCACCTGAGAGGAACAATTTCGCCGCAGTTGCTGGTTCAGCAGCAGGACATCTCCTGTCTCCCTTGGCTGGTGGATACTTTGTGGTTTATTGCCAACGTGGAAACATCGAATTCCCTCCTGTAAGAATTACAGCAGAGCCTATCCCTGGTGTTTCCACTCTGCTCCACCCTCCTTCCCATCCCTCTCAGCAGGAGCTTAAAGTTGCAGGCTGTGCTGTGTGGAGAATAGTGGGGGCATAGACTTTGGACACACCAACTGTATTCCATCCAGGAAACAGCAACTGCATTTCATTGTATAACATCTATACTGTTACAACTTCTGCTAGAAAGCGAGTATAACTGCCCAGTTTTCTATAATTTTACCTCCAGTCATCTTCCCACAACATGAGACCTTCATAATTTTAGACATAGTACAGATACATAGATATAGAATTCTTCTTCCCAGAGCACAATCCTAACATTCTCCTTCATCTTAGCCTAGCAAGCATGCTGAATACTTTTTTTCCAAGATATATTTGTATACAGAAAATAATTCATTTATCTGTAGAAACAAATAAATTATTCTGCCAAAATGAACTATGAAAAAAAATCCAGGAAAAAAAAAATCAAAACAAGAAGTGGTCTCAGATTTCAAACACCTTGGAATTCCAAAATAGTCCAATGAACATAATGTAAAAGCATGCACCATCTACAAAAGTCATATTTCCTATAGACTGGTTGATGTAAAGAGTGGATAGCTGGTCCCACACCATGTTTGAATGGGTGGCAGATTTTGTTCTCTACAATATATTTAACAAAACCCACACTGACATTTTATAACATTATCATGTCAGCACATGACATTAAGAATAAAGATTTAAAAACATTTAAGGCATTTAACTGACTTAATTCCAGCAAATGACCTTTGCTAACATTACTTATATGTTATTTTGCAGTGAAAACAAAAAATTAGGTTCAATTGTTCACAGCCTGTCAGCATTTTAGATTACTTCAGGAACAAATCTGATTTTTCAGAAAGCTGGCACCTTTCCCTGGCCTGGATAGGGAGCTCTTGAACAACCTCAGGCAGTGAAGGAGCTAAGGGAGATGATGATAATGTTTGGGAACACCTTTTCCAGAAAGGTTTTTCTCCACAGGCTGGCTCATCTCCTGTCGTCTAGCTAAGCTGAAACTTCAACATGCTGCTAAATTTTTTTGACAGAGATCTAACTATATCTCCAGTTTTTCTTTCAATTATTTTTGGTCTAATGCTGTCACTTGACATTTCCAGGTGTTTGTCTCAAACTATGTAAAAGCAGCAGAGTGAATCTTCTGAGCTACTTCTCTTCCAATATCCTACTAGGAAAGAACAGTTATTTCCATATTCTTACATGGAACGTCTCACTTAGCATAACTACTTTCTTTTCCTTATATTCATATGTTTTGAGCAAGAAAACATCACGGATAAATACCAATCCACTTTCTTCTGGCAATCTTCTGCTCCTTTCACTTCTGGTCAACCAAACTTCAAAGAACCCTTTTCACAGTTCATACATCTTCATTTTCTTCACACAAATACTTAAAATGTGTTTTTTAAGCTTTGAGTCCTATACATTTACCTTTCAGACTTATATTAGAATTTCTGTGCCTTAAGTCTCATTGACAACTGATATTTCTCTAAGCTTGAATATTTTTGTCTGCAAGGATCAACCAACTTGACTCACGCAGCATCAACTTGCATTTCTAATACCTGCACAGACCATTACACATCCTATTTAATCCCTAATGACAATGATTTATGTGCATGATCTTCTTTTTCATTATCCTTGTCCATCACCATAAACAGTCCTGTCTTACTAGAGAGCTGCCCACTTCAGTAAAATTTTCTCATATAAAACTAAAGAGAATTTATCATACTATTTTAAAAAAAGGGATTTGGGCATGCAGAAAGATGTAACTTTTCCAACCGAAATTAAATGCAATCAAAGTCATGATGATGTTCCATCTCCCTGTTGTCTTTTGGTAGGTGCAAAAGAGGTTTTCAGCTAAAACAAGGCTAGAAGCATGGAAGGTCTAACACATCATCGTAACTTTAGAGGGGTTTATTGAGGCTTGTTGCTCAATTTTCTTTAAAATTTAGGTTAGAAATTAGAGTCTGTTAACTTTATAAAAAGATAATTTCAATAAGAGCCCTCATTTTCAGTCTAAATGAGAGCCCTGCTTTATGGATGCCTATCAACAAAACAGAAGTCCCTTTGTACTGACAACAACTAGATGAAAATGCAGAGGGTTGGCTACTGGTGTTTGTATGCTTTAGGTTTGTTAAATGCTGCACAGCAGCTCGGCATTAAAAACTGTGCTGCCTGGTACCTTTGTCTTTGTTAGCTGCAGTCAATGTTAAACATAGTGATTTTTCAACTCCATGGCGATTTGAAGTGTGAGTTAGTGCCAGGACATGCATCCTCTTTTGAAATCTGTGTGGGATCTCTCTCTACCTGCTGTGCCTAATTTCAAAGCCCAGTGCTATCATTAGGAAAAGAGAGTTGTTTTCTCTTTCGTCAATGTGCTCTACTCCACATCAATATTATCAAAAACCTCTCGTGACTCTTGTTATAAAATGATGCTGTATAGCCCTGACTGACCTTCAAACCCCATAAAGTTGTATGTTTTCAGAGTTTAAAATCTTTCTTTATGACAGATCAAATAGCCTGGAACACATTTGGACCTATTATAATTTCATTGAAGATATTTCATTTCCATAAGAAACAAATTTTTAACCGAGCAGTGCATTTTTCCTCAAGTTAGTACAGCCCTGCTCACTCCAGTATTGTACAGGATGTAATCTGCTTTTATCCACTTTTCCAAAGAAGGAAAAGGAGGAAATTAATTCCAGGCCTCACCTGATGGTTGGTGTATAAGCAAAGGTACTTTATTTGAGGCTCTTCAGGTGCCCAACTTGAAAGATTTGTTGGATTTTCATGGGCACCATAGCTGTATACAGCCTGCACTAATTTATATCCTGGAAACCACCTTACTCTCCAGTTTATCTTCTTCTTATATATTATCATTTATAATACCTGCTCCTACCGGAAATATTTTTCAGATCCTTTTCCTAATGCATCCTTTCTTTAGAAGTCTAATTGTAAAGGCTGTTCCTGGTACAGATGTTCATCAGTTTTTGTTAATAAAGACAAAAATAAGGAGCTTTTTGGCCACTCCCTATCTATGTTTGATAATCAGTATACTTAGGTACATTTTTGTATGTCAGCTCCAAATTGGGATTTTTCCAATCGCAATACTGGGTTTGGGCTTTACCTGTTACTAGGAGAAGGGTATTTTTATGATAAAATAAATATTATCAAATAGTGGTTTTACACAACATTATTTTAGAATATATTGTTATCAGTTACTAAATAAGCTGGTGGGCAAAAGCAGAGTTTGAAAGGGGCAGAACAGAAAAGAGGGGGTTCTTGAATCTCAGCATAGGCACAGGAGCTTCTACAGCTCCACTTCATGAGACACTGCTTTTGTAATGCTAGAAAGCAGTGACTTTATCAGTGTTCTCCCAATACCTCCTGTGAGCACAGCATTCCTGGGAGAAGAGAGAAAATGCAGCCTGCAAGGCCCTGTAGAAAAAACCTCACACTGTCTGCATAAAAAGGAAGAATGTTTTTTGTCTGATTCTAGAATGTTTCTGAGTAGCTTTAATTTTTTTTATTGTTAGTGTTGTGGTTATTATTATCAATTGTTTAGGATTTTTTAATTGTTTTTTATTATTATTATTATTATTTCACACCAAAATTATGTCTGAAAATCTGTCATATGTGAGAACTGCATCTGTTACAAAGACTATTAAAATAAAACCCAGGAGTTTCTTCAGATGACTTTGTAGTGAGTTTTAGGGGTTGCAATCAGACAAATACCATTATCTTCGTTGGTCATTCATCTGCTTCTTTCACCTCACTCTGCAGGTCTGATTAGGCAGGATTTCAGTGGGAATTTCTCTGGAACTGGAATACTGGAGTCAATGCCGACTTTCTGTGCAAAGTCAAAATGGCATCACAGATTACTAGACACGACCATTCACATACCAAAGGATCCATGCAACATTTTTTCTTGTATTTGCTTTGAGGATGTCACAGCAGCACAGACAGTGCAGTTAGGTGCTTGGCTTTGGTAAGTTGCACCTACTTTTATGGCCTTAGGACATAATGGCCATTTTATTTCTTGTAATACATTTTCAGCTGGTGGAAAAGTCCTTGCTGTTTGCATTGGGGTCCTTCTATGGCAGCAGACTATGTCTCTGCAGGAATATAAAGCCACTTCTTATTTACTGGTGCTAATGGGACCATATGACTTTTACTGTCAGTTGGAAAATGAGGCCACTGCCAGATGCGTGAAACAAAATTGCATTTTGTACTCAAATGCTTTTTCTCAGTGAACCCAAAGGAAGCCTGCAAAGACAAATGTTCTGGCTAGTAATGGCAATCTACCTTTTTAAATTAAAATAGAACATATGTTTTATAAAGGAGTTAAGGAAAATAAATGATAAAATGTGCTATGTGCTGTAGCTAAATTAAAACTCTTTTTTTCCAGGTGAGGCACTTTGATATATTTCCCTACACTACAAGGACTTTTTCACTGCCTTCTGCTACCAGCAAAGAAAAAGGAGCTTTTTATTTTCACAGTGGCACTCCAAGCTTTCTCAGATCTCTGGAATGAGTGATCCAGATGTTAAAGAACACGGCAGGACTCAATGGGGATCTGGAAAACACTGTCTAGTTGATAAGGTCATAGCTTTAAGAGCAAGGATGAGTCTGTCTAAGTTTGAGAAGACTTACTAGTTCCTATAACTGGAAGAAACTTTGTCAGCCCCTGGATAACTAGTGGATGAGCTCTTTATCCAGGGGAAATGCTCAGATATGATGCAACTACTGGAAGCAAATGTGTCATGGAAATCCTGCTAAAATTTCCTCTCTTTTAGATAACTAATAAGCAATCAGCTTTTCCTTAGTGTAGTGCCTTTTTCCCAACTCAGACAATTTTACTGTGTCAATCAAGAGACTTTTTTAATCACATCTCAGCTCTTCACAAAATTCTGAGAAGTATTAATTATGGTCTATTAAAATGTAAAATGTAAATTAGAGTTAAAATACCAATCAGAAAGATCATATGCATGATTTTAACACACCTTGCACAAAACACTTTTAAATTTAGCAATTTAGCAATTAGTTAAATTTAGCTGATATTCAGACTGAATTAATAACAAAGGTCCCTCTTCCAACATGATTCATCAATATATTTAAAAATTAGGAGACTCTCAGTGAAATCTTATAGTCTTTTGTCTTTTCATTTTTTCCCTCCAGTCCTTCCAATGTATATATTCTTTCAAAAGTCTTTATATTGCTTGAAAATTGTACAGGAGAAAACATACAGAGTTGCCTGATTTCCATTTTGCACAAACATTTGCACCAGGTGTTCCAATTTGAACTCCAGTGTCTCCAACATGTTCAAATGTGGGATTTATAACAATGAATAATAGGGAAATGTAATTTAAAATGCAGAGAAAATAAAATGTCTCATGTCCAACCGGCAGCAGATAGACATGCAGAACATAAAACCCTCTGTTCTTCCTTTTTCTTTTATTCCTCCTCCAAAACACACAAACAGATCAGCAGTTCATCTCCTTGCTGTTTTTCAGATCAGCTGAGTGCTCCTTCAAGACCAAAGTTATGCTTTCTTGTAGTTTACCTTGCACTCTAATATTTTTTCAAAGTAGGATCTTATCTATTAATTACTTCTTGGAATCAACATTCATAAAACACACTGCATAAGCAAGTCCAAACCAACAAAAAATTAAATATATAGCAAGTTACAGACTCATGTGTAAAGGCCTCTGGGACTGTGGTTTATCTGTTGTGTCACCAATATTGACCCTGAATGTACAGTTCATTGATTGCCAGTCCACTGACTGCCAGTTAACTCTGTCATTAATAAATCAATAGACCTTTACTCCTTATTTGATTTAAACCACATGAGGCGAAGAGTTTTTCCCCAAGGCACATATGATCTATCTTCACACTGATTCAGAGGCCTGAGACCCATAGAGGAGGATACAGGACCATGTTTCTGTCTGTAAATAAATAAAGGTTTTTCGCTGAAATGGTCCAGCAGTAGCAAGGTTAAATACAGTGGAATATGGAGGATATTATACTCTAGAAAACAGGACTTATAACTCCATCTCTAGGGAGAGCAATTTGAGAAAATTATACAGTATGTTTTGCAAACAGCAAGACTCCATATGTTTAGTAGTTATTATTTTTTCAGTTTACTGAAATACCACAATTTCCACCTTCTATTCACTGTTGATTTACAAAGGAGTTAGAAGGTTTGTGACTATTCTGGGTTTCTCAGAATGGGTTTCTCTTATTAGTTTTGAACGTCAGTACTTTGTTGCTGAGTGTGATTTCAGACTGGTAAGTTTGATTATCCAATGCTACATGGAGATGAAATGGTAACCATCATGTAGAGTAGACAGGTTCAGCTGTAGAGAGGGTATTTACAGCAAAATCTTCAGCTTTCCCTAGGAAACACAGGACTCTGCATCAGGGCACAGAGTCAGCCCAATAGAGACATTAGGGAAAAAAAATCGGAACCATGTTTCTCACTCAGAAATCCAATGTTTATGAAGAATTGTCTAAATATTTATCAGACAGAAGAATCAAAAAGCCGAGAAAGATAACTAAATTTTAGAAAATACTAAAAAGGATCAAAATTCACATGGAAAACTTCTGTCCTGAATTATCCCGAATACAATAAACTTTCACACAAAGTGAACAAAGTTTCCCAGTGCATCCAGAACACAGAAACAAAGAAATCTCTATTGACATCCCAGATACTAAATAAAGATTGTGGGGATATTCAATAGTTATTGAATAATTCGACCTTGTCTCTTAAAATATCTTTCATAACTTTAGTTTTTGATAAATGCAAACTAAACATTCAAACTTGAGTTGCTTTTAAAGCATTAACATCCAACATTTCTACTAAGTAATTAAAAAGAATATTTGCTTTTATTTTGGACACAGTCTGGTTTCGACAGTCGTTCATAGGGAAAACCATTAATTAATTTTTTTTGTAATTAAATTTTCTTCTTACCAGTTTAGTTCTGCAGCACTTCAGTGCTATATAGAAGACACATTCATTGCTGGATGTGCTGAAAAATCTCAGTTATAAACACCATCCTTCCTTACAATCTAAAATACCATAATTAATTAGTTAATATTAGAGCAAGATAAAAAGGTTTGGTAATCTGCTTACGTTCAGATATGAAAAGAGTTCAGTGTTTCTTTACACTTTTATTTGTAAAATCAAACTGGAACATGCACAGCTGGACAAAATTATCTTGTATAGGGGCTTCTAAATGCTATTCTAGTACTTCTGGCTAATGGCTAAGTTAAATAACAAGTTTCATTGGATTTTGACCTCTGGATTCTGCATAGTACCTCCTACAGAGTATTTTAGAATTGCTGATGTATTCATACACATAAGAGATATTCATAATTTCACCCCTCCATCTGAGATTTGTATTCTGATTAAAATAGAAAAAAAAAAAGGCAAAAAGATAAAATTAAATTTCAAGGTCAAATTTGTTGTTATTTTTCATATGCATGACAACTGCTGATGAATCTGGATATAGCTGCCACTGATAGAAGACTGAATAAACTGCCTTTGGAACTATGGGCAGAATTATCTGTGGCATGTCTGCAGGCTCTCTGATAAATTCAGTAACAAAATACCACAAACTAATTCAGCAAGTTTGTAGCAACAAAAAGGTGAAAATAAAGTGTCAGAATAAAAATGGAGTACCACATCTAAAAAATTGGTCCCTTAAAGATCAGTAGGCTGTTCTGCAGAAAGCTTAAACTAGTTTAAGCCAGCTTAATCTCACTTTACTGTTGGCCACCAGTTCCCAGTCTTTTCCTTGTGTCTGTACAAGACTTTATGCAGCCAGGCACATGGCTACATCCAAGTGACCCTCCTGAAAGAAATCTTTTTCTGCATCAGTTTTTTAGCAGGATGAACAGTCTGAATGGAGAGCTGATGTGAGTCATGCTGGCAGAAGTACACAGCAAAGCACACCACGGAGAGCAGGCTGAGAAAAGTCCACTCTGAAATCCCAGCCAAGCAGATCCTCTGGAACCAAGTCTGCCCTTTAAATTGTCTCTGCTCTGAGCTACATAGACTATTTTATCATCCATGTCATGCAGCTTCTGTGATATTGTGATAAATAATGTGAACAAGTAGAATAAATGTATTATCCTCTGTCATGATCTGCATAAGAACGGAACAGTATGTATGGTATAAAAATAGGTCTGGGAAGGCAGAGGGGTTATTTGTGTTGTAAAAACAGATGCTTTTGAAAAGAGTTGTTGATGAGTATGCTAAACCAGCTGAAATTAGGGCAGACCTTGCTAAAAAGGGAAGTTTGCAACAGGCTGAAATGTTGTATTTTTATTTTTTTAGTGTCACTGACATGTGCATCTGCTACTTAAGGAGCACAGGGTGGAAAGACCTCAACTTAACTGTCTCGTTCAGTTCCTTGCCATTGCAGACACCCGTGTTACACAGTTGCTTTAGGTGTTTATCAAGTTCAAATTTTTCAAGAAATTTGTTACATTTCTTATTCTCATTCTTCTATGTGGAGAGTTTGAACTCAGCTTTTAGAGATCACTAACAGTTGACAAAACAGCTGAAAGTCTTCACAGACTTCTCAAGTATTACTTTTAAACACCAGAAAGGAAATCTCATTTCCTCTTCCAAATCACAGTAAAGTCTCTCATGCTGACATTCTTATTCTTCCCTGAAGATTCTGTAATTAAAAATGTCTCTTCTATATTTCTGTTTCTTGAGCAAGCTACATTTCTTTCATAATTTCTTTCAGTTCTTCCAGAAATCTCAACTTCAGGGATTTTTTTGGAAAAATCAAACTGGAATTTATGAAATATGTAACATTCATAATACATACTGATGATCCCATCAAATTAGAACGTGGCACCAGGATATCACCAGGATATTCTATAAAGGTTTTTCAAATGAGAGTTTTAGAAGAAGTTTCAGAATGTTTTCAGAGAAATATGTTCTTAATTTTCCCAGGTACAAATGTGTACATCAATATCAGAAAAATAAAGAATTGTGCAAATGCCTTTTCTTGAAGCCAGCAGGAGGTATAGCTTAATCAAAATTGATTATAGTTTTGATTAGCCTTTCACTGATTGTATTTCCGTATCAACAGAAGTAGTAGTATATAATACTAAATAATTTGATCTATTTTGCAATTTAATAAATAATAGAATCAATTATTGAAATCAAACATATCAATTTCTTCTCCAAAACATTTAAACTGCTTGAAAGACCTGCAGAGAAATGGTTATAAAAAAAAAGAAAAGGAAACTAAGGAAATTCTTATATGCTATACATAACCATATGCCTGCAAAATGCTTCAAGTTGTTAGAATAGTTCAGGTTGAATTGTACAAAAGCCAAAAAAATCCACTCCTCCCTAGAATTACCAATATAGTAAATAAAAGAAAAATACATAATGAAAAAAGAAAAAATCTTACCAAACTATAGCTATTAACCTGAGTTTAATGCAACAGAAATTTTTTTTTAAATCAAATTTTACTTTAATAAGTGCCATTATATACTGCTACATTGTTATTCAATGCTACTTGCTGTTCAGTAAAGTGTGTATCTGGAAACAGATGTTCTGGAATTACTCAGGAATCAAAAGTATAAAATACGCACATTGAAAGAGAAATAGTCTTGGTCAGAAGAAAAAGCGGAAATTAGTCTTCCTGAATCCTACATCTCTCTCTTCTATTTGCACTCAACCCAGCCACTAAAGTGAATTCTTTTAAGGCTTCTGGTTCATAATTTATAGCAACAGCTAATGTTGGCTCACAGGGAATGTGAAAAGAGAAAAATACTTAGATAGTATTTTAAAAGAATAAGTTGTGTGCACTTTCCTCTTACACACAGGCCATGGGAGGATTTTCAGCAAGATCCCCAGTCCTGAGCTTCTTTGTACTTCCATTTTTGGGAGCGAGAGCACTGCACCTTTGGAAGATGTCATTTCCAAAACGTTTTGTCTTAATAAATATGGACAGTTAATTTACTGTCCATTTTATGACAGTGATATTCCAACACTTGGAAAGCATAATTCATAGCACAGATTGCCCTCAGCCTACCCTCTGCATCATTTACCTTCCCCATCCTTGTTTCACCCAGGCACAACAGAGTGCCAAGCTGTAAAAGTTCCCTTGTTCAAATTAAAAAATCGAAATGAATCTTGACAGAACAAATAAAACGTGTTATCCCTGTGATGAAATGTACTTTTCAGCCACCTTAAAAAAAAAAAAAAGACCTTCAAAAGTTGTGATGCATCTTTCATACGTGTGAGAGACACATTGCACTCCCACCTCGTGGGTGAAACCCTGCATATTTATAATGATTCATTAAGACATACTCAGGCATTCTGGAATGACAGGGCTAACTGGAGTCCTTTGTCGCCAAGCACATAAGGAAAAACAGCTGAAACACACTGAGAACAGACTCCAATAATTGAAACAGGGAATTCAAAACCTGTACTACAGTGGTGTTATGAGCACCACAACTTTAACTAAGGAAATGCTAATGGCGACTCGCATAGAGCGGGGCTACTTGGATACCTCTGCTGCGTTTTGTTTTAAAGACAAAAAAAGGTTGAATTCCATATTATGTCTTGGCAATTTGCTTCACATTCTAGACATTTAAAAGTAAATATAGATCTTTAAATTTGTGTTTATCAGCATGTGAAGTTAGCAGTTAAGTTAGTTAGTTAAGAAAAAATGAAAGATGTGGTGGAAGACAAAAACTTCTTTTGCATTTTTTCTACACTATAACTTTGTAACTTTCTGAAAAAGCTGAGATGTATTTATTTTTCATGAACTACCACAGAAAAGACACACATAAACAAACCAAAACGCTCTTAATGATGATTAATCAGTTTAATGATGCTTCAAAATGTTATAAATATTAAGAATAAGTTCCTGGACAAAGACTAATGAAGAAAAGTGCCCTGGAGTGCCTTTTCTAGCTGAAAATTTGAGTATTTAAAAAACAGGGTGATTTGGAGCCTTATTGTCTTGTTAATGTCTTCTCTGACATTTTTCCAGCAACACTCAGTAGAGAATAATTGAATAGGACATGTATAATCTAAAAAGAAACACACTTTTTATTTGAATTGCCATTATTGATCCAAATATCAGGTCTCCAGTCTGAATACATTTAGCTTCATAAGGAAAGCTATGGTATCTTACATGTGTACTGGATAATTCAGTAACAAACAAGTGCTAAATAGAGTTTGCTGGAGCTGAAATAGTACTGACAGAGTTTCTACATATTGGTTTCAGCAACTGAGTGCCACACCATTATCCTTGTCACATAGATATGACCTAAAATATACAGGTAGATTAGACTAGAAGGATTAATCTGTCCAAATGAAGCTGTCTACAGTACGAATGTCTGAATTTGAGCTGGACCTTGAGAGATCTCTTTATTTTGAATGGAGAGAAAATAAGTACACTAGAGTACAATTCACTTAATGCTGAACCTAAACTCAGCACATTCAGAACAGGTCAGATGCATGAAAATCAAGAAGGACTAGGAACCAGGACAGCTGTGTTAGAGGTTGACACACATTTTGTACTTTTAATGTAAAATGAGATTATTGATACAGGAAGGATCTTCACTCAGGAAGGACCAAGACTGAGAGAGTCAAGCCACATGCCTCAATTTCAGTGAAGGTCCAGCAGAATTAGTTCAACGGAGAAAAGAATTTACTCAAAACAGCTCAATCTGATTTCTGGGAGTTATTGATTCCCATACAGTTGGGTTTTTAAAGAGAATTCAAAATTAATTTAAAACTAAAAGAAAGTAGTACTAAACAGGAAAAGAAATAGAGAGGCGCAAAATATTATTCAGCTTGAGAAAACAGCTTGGAAAATAAAATATGTCATATGTAAAATTAATACTCTTTCTATTGCTGCTTTCTTTCACAGGTATACAAGAATGCCCTCTGAGTCACACAATTTAGTAAACTGTGATTATATTGATTCCCAAATCAGAAAACTGGGAAAATATGGAAAAATGTCTAAAGGCATATTGGAATTTGTATGAAAGAAAATAGAAGAAAGTCACATTTCCAGTGTGTCGATATAATGGTGATCCTGGCAGGACACAGGATCCACTTTCCTTATTTAGAACTAATGAGCAAAGCCTTTTATGTCTGCCTAGACATAGAGGAATTGCGACCGGAAGGAAGAGTTTGTGTGTTCAGCAGTCTCACTGAGGATAGATAGCATCAGGTTCTGGGCTAAGTGTGTGAAAAAGATGGATGAAAATGATACAAATAAATACCGAACTCATTCACTGAAAAGAGTAACTCTGTCTCAGCTACTGAGGAGGGGAATGACTGTCTTTGATCCTGGTGGCAGCAGTTCAGTTTGTAGTTAGTATGTTCATGAAATACTGAGAACCAAAACACAGATAAGTACACATTGGCTCCTAGAAGGGTATATTATGTCAGTAAATTATAATGGGAAACTATTTCTCCTCTGTCATGAGGAATATATGTGTCAGCAGAAGATCTGATGTAAATTTCCTTGGGCAGAAACTCTGCATCACCGTTCTACCTGCCAACCTAAAGGGGAAATACTTAGCCCTATAGCTAAATACTGTGCTTTTTAGTTCAAACAATTTCTGTAATGTGTCTCAAGTTAATGTGTGTATGTGTGCTTGTACAAGTTTTTTTGAGAGAAGGATTTTGCTAAAAAAGTTGTAAAGGGAATTTATGCTGGCAAACCCTCAGGAGGAATGGAGGGAAAAGATTTATATAATTCTAACATTAGTTTCATTTCTGTACTGGGGTTTGTGGGTGTACTTTAGTAAATAAAGACACTGATAAAGTAGTATGTAAAATTCCTTGATTAAAGGCATAATGTGATATCACCAGGAACAGAAATATGTTTGAGGTTCAATTTTTCTGACACATTCATTAGTGCAATTCTTGGAAAAATTTCAATATGGGAAACATTGACCTGAGAATAAAAAATTTAGTGGCTATTTTTCATTATCTTGCTCTATCTCCAAGTTAACCATATGCAAGGAGTGAGACTGTACTTGAAAACACCTGGAAAACATCTGTGTTTTTAAGGAACAACACAATTAAGCTCCCTCCTTTTATTGGCAAGAGACCACACTTCTCTAGCAGTCAAATATAGTTTTTCTTTTATGATCGCCAAAAATAGTGTACAATATGCAATACCTACCATGGGAAATATGAAGTGTTCTTTCCCCTTTTCCACTGAAGAGATTGGAGGGAGATGGAAATCCATCCTAATTTAGAATCTGCTTTTGTCATGCTCAACATTTTGCACTCCATGTGCTGTAACTCCTGCTTTAAAGCCTGTCAAGTTTGTTTACAGAAGCATCATCCCTGGAGCAAGCAAGATAACCAAAGTAACCCGGTCAAAAGACAAGGAAGAAAAAACTTCAAATACAGGATAATGGGATTCTGCAAAGAGGACTTGGATTCCCAATCACTCAGTGTTGTTTCTCAGGGGAAAGTTTCTCATTTATCCCTTTTTTTCCCCCTCTTCTTACCCACAGATAAAGGATGTAGCCCCCTTGCCTTTACATGCCTACCCTTTCCATCCTTCCCCAGTCAGGCATTTGAATGCAGCTTTTCTGTAAAACACAAGTAATAAACTCAAAGGAGGGGGAAAAAACCCTGATGAATATAGTTAAATGGGAATGTTCAATTTTCCCAAACATTCCACTGATTATTTACCCTCAAATATCTACTTTTTGTTCTGTCTGGCTCCAGCTGCTGTCATGGCCTTGAAAGCACTCTAATTTGGGGACAAAGGGGAGGCCAGCTGACTGCAGGCAGGGCCTCACCTCAATCTGCCTCCTGCAGCCTTGGCTCTCTCTGAGAGAGATGGATTCCTTAATTGCAATTTTTTGTGCCAGAGCTTGCCTTTGCAAGTGTAGCAACTTTTGGGAAAGTGCTTTTCTAACATAAGAGACAAGCACAATTTCAAAATAGAGCAGTTTGAACCATTCTGTTTAATTCAATAAAATGTAATGGCAAACAATATTTTAAAAAAATCCCAACTCCTTAAGATGGTATTAAAAAAATCAATGAAAACCTATTTCCCTAGCTCTGGCTGCATCATTAGAGAAATTACACTTTTTGGATTCCATATCTATGGGGCTTATTTGATCCCAATTCAATTTTATGTTATGCTTCCCAAAGGAAGAGAAGAAAACTGACAAGGGACAAGTAAAAACAAACAAAAAACCAGCAAACAGACAAACCCAAAACACCAAACCCCACAAAAATCTCAGAATATAATGTTTAGTTTCACATTTTTTAAAAATATTTGCTTACTGATGGGGCAATAAGGCCTAAAAATGAGAGAAATTAAATTACAAAAGGTGTGTTTTTCAATGGATAAACTATCTCCTTTTTCCAGTTATTTCTTCAGGTAAGGAAAAAAAGTGTGTCCAACGTAAGATTTGATGCTGTAATACCCCTATTAGTATGAATAAAGGTAGCAAATATAAGCTGTATCCCACAAATCAAAAAAAAAAATTTAAAAGGATAAAAGAAGGAAAATATCACTTTTTATTTTGCTGCCCCCAACGTGCCACTCAACACATGACATAAAATGAACTTTCAAATAGAGAGACCTCCCCAGGTGTGTAAAAGTGTTTGTTGTTATTTTCAGAGCAGTACAGGGGAGCACCAGGGCCTCGTGGCAGAAGCCACAGGCGTGCCATGCCAAACCTTGCACTGACACATGAAGTCCCCTAGCTCTATCTAGTGGATGGAAAAGAGATTCTGCTTGCTGTGCAAAAGCTGCTTAGTGCTTTTGCTGTACATTTGAATGCAAAACAAACACCTTCTCTTTTTGCTTTTAGTGTAGCTGTGCTGTCTATAAATTCACGCAATAGCAAAACTGGCTGTATCATTTTATAATACTTCTAGTTTACTCCTCCTGCACAAAACCTTTGAGGTGGGGTTATAGAGACAAATACTATTTTATTAGGCAACCAATATGGTTGGACGAAAGCAAAACTTGCACAAATTCTTCTCTAGAATTAAACAAGAAGTTTTATGTTTTCGACCAAACTAGATTTTCACCAAAAAGTATTATTTTCCTCCTTTTCCCCTCTTTTTCCTTGCATTGTGAGCTTATGAATACTCTGTTTACAAGGTACTGCTTCTTTCCTCTATACTCAGTCTTGCATAAAAATCATGACTGTAGTAACTATTATAAATATAGTTTAACTTCTCTTAAGGCAATTAATGATGGTATTTTTGTCTTAATTTTTATATATTATACCTATTAAGACAAAATGAAAGACAATAGAAGATGAAAATATTTACATATCTATTAGCTAATAACAGTGTTCCCTCTTGAAACTTAGCTGAAAATCCAGCCCAGGCTTCCACCTACTCCTTCCTGCAAAACCTAATGCAAGGAGGGAGACCTGCATGGGGCTTGCCAAGATGGGAATATAGTGCAACTCTTGCACCTCAGTGGATGCCCAAAGGCCTGGCAGGAGGTGAAAGAGAAAAACTTTTAAGGGGATCCCCTAAAACCACAAGGTAAGACTCACCTTTTTCATTAAATTGAGAAAGGGGTTGAAACTAATTGTCAGGTCTCCCTCACGAAAACATGAGGAGTTCAATGAGATTTCCTGGGAGGTCCATTCTACACCTCACTGAGCAAGTATGCTCACTCATTTCTTAGCAAGATATTTGCCAGACTGAAGGGTGTGAAAGCTCACATTTCTTCGTTATCATCACACGTTGCACAAATTTACACGTATTTAGGGTCTCACAAATGAACTGATGAGATGTCTGCCATATGAGCTGTCTTTTAAGGCCTACAGGAAATTTATGCTTGTGCTGAATGTAGCTACCAACTTGCTTACTGGAGTGAGAAATAAGTATTTCTCTTCCAAGAACTCTTGTTTAACTCTGAACAGTGTTTGGCTTTTTTTTTTTTTTTTGATCAGTAAATCCCTCTATAGTTGAAACTTTCTTCACTGCCACAGCATTGATCTGTTGAAACATTTTAACTAACTCCCTTTAACTTTTGCACAGAAAGTCTTGCAATCTAAAAGTTTGCTTGAGAGGCCACCAGCTTCTTGATGTGTTGTCATTTCAGCAAGGGGCCAGCATTGTAAAAGTCTCAGAAGCGTAACTGTAATAAAAATTACACAAATCTAAATAAGTCAAGACAATGTCAGGAAAGTAAAAGAGAAGTAAAAGGAAATGAAGGAGCATTGACTTGGCTAGATTAGAAAAATATATATTGTAAGAAGAGATAATCTTAAATTAAACTCACCTTAAGGCAATGTAACATATCCAACTTCACACCAACCAATTTAAATGCACTGGCAAAAATCTCTCTTTCCCCAGTAAAATTCTATTTACATTAAGATTTGCAACAAGAAATATAGAAAACTGTACTGCTAAGGGTTATAACTTTTTAGTTGATACAATAATTTTTTTAGATGAACTGACACAGCCTTATAAAAATAAACAAGTTTTATTTATTGAGAATATATATAATTCCTTTTAAAGCAGAAGAATTGCTAACAAAGGTACTTCTCCTCCCCTGACAACCTGTAGTTAGTATCAGCATAACACAAAAAGATTCTAGAATAGACCTAGGTGTAAATCAATGCTTTTAGAAACTTTTTCCTAACATTTTTCAAAATATCGACACTTTGAAAGGTCTTCTAGTAGAGATAATTGGTCCTGTAAAATGAATTTCACCTTAATGTCCTTAATTAGCTTTAGCAGACCTTTGTTTTAGATCAAAGATCTTGAGAGTCTCATGGAAGCACAGATTTTAATTGAGTTAATCTATTTTGAAACCGTAGATGTACACATCACATTTCATAACATGTAATTTTACCTACAATCAGTCTAAATAATTGCTGAAGATCAGAGAGCAAGTAACTGGCAGAGATGAGAAGAGGCAGTCTTGTTTAGTGTTTAGCTGTATAACACTCAAGTCCTATTATTAATTACAGGTCTTGCCTGAAGCTGAAGGGAAAGTCAGAGGAAGTCTGGTGAGAGCACAGCACTGTCTTGGAAGGAAGGGATGCTCAGAAGAGAATGTACTACAATTAAGATATTATGCTGGGGCTGGGAACATTTCTGTGTTTTATTGGTGCAAGACAGTGATCCACTGAAATCATATCAACTCTAAGATATTGTGATTTTTTAATAAATACTAATATTTATCTGACCCATTAATATTGTACGCACATTCAGACCTTGTTGATTTAGCTTGTTTCCTAAATCAAGAAGTATATAACTATTTACACAGTTGATGTTATATAACCAATTAGCTAAATTAAAAGCTGGAATGAAAATAGGAGTATTATCACCATTTTGCTATTCAATGATTTTACAGTCAAAACTCTACAACATGAGGAAGGATTGTACAATCGGACACCTTAATGTACTTTGATGAAAATTTTCAAAATTCCTAAGACAACTTGGTGAGGTTTTTTTGCAGAAAACCTTAAATGTCTAAATATAAGTATATAACAATAATTTATTCTACATAGATTACCACTTAATTGAATTATAACTACATCATGAGAACACTTTGAAAATTAATGAACCCCTCAGATTATTTCTTCTTGATTAGGAAAAAGAAGAAGTGTAAAAACCTCTACAAATCCTGAGTCCTTTTGTTGACAGTATGAAGTAGCTGTGCACAATGCATAGATACTGATTAGGCATTTCTCTGAAATCCTGAAACACTGCTCTGTAACAGTTTGCAATGTGTCAGCCTCCCAGATGGAGGTTCAAGCTATGATGTGTCCGTATAGACATATTTTATTTGCACATTCTGTAAATACTCACTGGAAACTCCCAGGGAGGTGAAATGCTTCTGGTCTTGTGATGAAGCATTTTCAACATTTATTTCTTGGACCTTTATATGACTATTCATTATATTGCTGAAAGGATGTAATTTCACCCCCACCTTTTTAAATTGTATAAATAGCTACATAGATTGTAAGCCATAAATTCCTGCCTCCGAGTGCTATCTCTATTGCACCTTGCCTATTAAGATTCAGTCATTACTAGAGACCATGGGCTTCATTCCCAAATTGTTTGTGACTGCAGCTTCTCTTCTTGCTTGCCTCCAGATGCACAACTGCAAATACAGTAAAAAATAACTGTGTTTCTTAAAACACTCCCTTATATCTCTTACTACCACTCTGCTCCCAGTTGTAATTCCTGATTTGCAGACAACTGCTGCAGGCAGTCCCGCAGCACAAGTAATGAGTCATGCAGAGCAGTACCAAGTGCCCAGGCAAACAGGGAAAATCACTTACATGCTCAGGAGTGTTGCAGCCTGTGAGGCCACGTGTAGAATTCAGACAGTGGCAATATATCTAGGGCATAGCTGAAGATATAAGCCCTTCCTCCTTCACCTAGTCAGAGCACAGCTGGGGAAGATAAAATTCATGATTGGAACCTGGGCCATCCCAAGAGGGCAGTAACAACAAATCAGCAAGAACAGCCTGCCAAAGGGAGACCAGGCAAGCAATCCCTGTCTAAAATATGCTAAATGAAGGGAATGAGCGCATGGTAGGGACTGAATCCCTTGCATTTAACAGGAAACAACTCAGCAGTGAGAAAGGGGACAAAAGGAAGGAAACTCTCTTTTCAAGGCTCAGTATACTTGTGGAAGTTGATATATTTTTATTGGAACACTTCTGAATTACAATATATATGGAAAAAGTAGCATGCCTGATTCCACCCTCTCTCTAAGACAGATGGTTATGATAGTGAATGAGCAGCTGTCAGTGTGTCTCAGGCACAGATGTGACCTTCAGGACACGTCTAAACTACTAATTGCAAGAAATCTTCTGGCCACCAGGACCTAGGACATACCCTGAGTTGTCCTTTACTGGGATGAGTACTGATCACAGACTGGTTTGGGTGGGAACCTTTAAAACTCATCTAGTCCAACCCTCCTCAATGAACAGTGACATCTTCAACTAGATCAGGTTGCTGAGAGCCCTGTCCAACATGACTTTGAATTTTTCTAGGGACAAGACAACTACAATTTCTCTT
>JAWWMU010000153.1:86715270-86729704 GCA_035048155.1 Cinnycerthia olivascens | reverse complement strand
ACTAGATCAGGTTGCTGAGAGCCCTGTCCAACATGACTTTGAATTTTTCTAGGGACAAGACAACTACAATTTCTCTTGGCAACCTATTCCAGTGTTGCCCCACCCTCATTGTAAAAAACTTCCTCCTTATGGCTAATCCAAATTGAACCATTAACAGTTCTAAACCATTACCATTACAATGATGCACACTAGCTTCTTGTCATCCTGCTTCTCCTCAGTTTGTGTGAAGGGATGGAAACCTGGGCATCCACTGCCAGTAAGGATACAAAGCATGTTATATTCTTTTCCCATTCTTGTCCTGTTAATTCTTGTAAACACAAACATATAAATGAGTCAGTGTTCACTCACCTCTTAATGGGAAAAATGTAATCTGCTCTGCTAGCAAGCATAAAAATCACTCTTCATCAGGCCTCTGACAACACCACTATGTCAGTAACACTTTCTTAGACTACAGGTGGTATTTGTTCAATAATGGTTTTGAAGACCCTGGGCTTCCCCTCAAGGGTGCAAGGGCATAAAAGATGAGTACATATGCCAAAGTCTGTCCTTCCTGAGAGCCATCACTGTCAGTAGACTAATCTGATTGTATCTCTTCAGGTTGCTATGTAGAAGAAAACAGATAAGTAGACCACACATGAGGATCAAATTAAAGGCTGAACAGTTAAATTCTTTTGTCACCATGGTGTAGGTACAGAGAAGCTCTACTCATGGTGGATTTAAACTGATATAAAATGAGGGTAAGTAAAACAAGGGACAAGATTTCACATAATAAGGAGTCTTCCCAGTCCTTGGGGTAGTGTGCCAAATTAAGGCATTCAAGAGAGGATTTTGTAAGAAAAGGCACTGAAGAAATATTGCCCTTGTATTATCACAGTATAAGGTCTTATACGCAGAGCTGAGACTGTAGCCTACTATGTCAGGAATTATGTTTAGAATGTCAGATGAGCTAGAATAAATCATCTTAAAGTAATAAGTCCTTTTGTTGTTATTATTTTTTCATCCAAATAATGTATTGACTTTGAAAAAGCAGAGTGGGTGGAATTTTTCCACTTCTATCTTTAAAAATGTAAAATCTTACATGGTAACAGACAGGAGTTCTAGCAGGTTAAAAGATACCAAGGACCAGAATGCTGTGATTATTTGGGGTCATTGCACTAATATAAATAAGATTCCATGTATCTCACTGGAGGAGAGATTTCTTTTCTGTAAGAATATTACTTTCTTTCCTTAATCATAGTGTCATAGTGGTTTTAGGATTAAATACACATAGATGGTGTCTATACTATAAAACAGGTGAAAGAAATGTGGTCTTAAAACAAAGAAACATTTATGTCAGTCAGAACTAAAAGATATTGCTGTCTGCATGCTGTAGAAAGGAACGGCTGTGCAATAACTCAGCAAAAATCCTGAGCAAAGATAAAAATGTCAGTTATTATGCACTTAGTTGGCAAAACAGCACTTAACAGCAGAAATGACACACAAGAGTGATGAAAAGAGGATATTAAAAAACCTGTTAATTTTACATAATCTGTAACAGAATAATTAGTTATAATTGTGATAATTAATAGCACTGATTTTGATTAGTATTAGAGAATATATAAATATTAAAAAGTTCTATTCTTGCGTGGGAGAAAAAAAGCATGTTTAAGACACAGAAATCCATAGACAGAAGACTAAGAAAATACCTTTAATTTTTCTTCTTTCCAAGACCAGGATCCGGCAAAACATAAAGAAATTAATGAGAATAAAAATATTCTTGAAGTTCTTTCCTGTCTTAGTAGGTGGAAATTATATATTAATTTTTTTTAAGCTTAGTACTATGCTGCTTAATTATCCATTTCTCCATGTTCCCATCTCCACTTGTAACACTGTTGTAAGAAAAAGTATTTTTATGATTCTGTTCCAAACAGTCTCACTTGAATAATTTAGTCTTACTAAAAAAAAGGTACCAGCAGTATTTTATGTTTTGCAAGCCGACAAGAAACACTGCGGAGTTAAACTTAATTTTTCTTCCATTACTCAAGAATCTTTAAAATAAAAGCCTCTTCCATGTTCATGACTCTTGGAAGTGTACTTGTTGCTACCAGAAAACTAAGCTGGATACAAGTACAAATTCCATAAAATATGTGGGTCTGCTCCCTCAGACATTGAAATCTGTTCAGTAAAAACAGAATATTACCCAACTGTATTTCCATTAGACCTCTCACCTAAGAAACAAATTTCACCAGATCTTTTGGGAAACATTTTGTGGCTTCAAGAAGGGTGTGCTATATTCTAAAATTTGCTGGATTGACATGGTGGCAATTTGCACAGAACTGCTGGGATAGTCATCTACTGGATCAGAAGAAATTAAGATGACGCCAGTATTTGACTATCAGCTTGGATGTGTGCTGTTTGGAGTTTCCTGGTCAAATTTAAATTTGATTATCTACATATTTCTTGCCCTTTAAAAAAGATGTGATATGACAGAAGCAAGACATACCAACTTTTCTTCCATTTATTTTGCTGTGTTTATGGGCATTTATCCAGTCTATGGCTCTGTAAGAAGAATCTGTCCAACCCCAATTTTAAAACAAATTATGTTTATGATGTGTGGGGAAACTGTACTATGCTGGATCCAGTGGCCCAAGAGAGGCTGAGCAGACACATCCAGTAGGCACACAGACACAGAACACACATGTACACCTCACACAGACCCCTGGAACAGTCCTGAGAGGGGCCCAGGCAGAGTGTCCCTTCCTCTGAGTTCTTAATTTGTGTTCCCACATGCCACAGAGCTCTCTGCTCCTCTGGGATGGTGGAGATCAGCTCGTGGTGAGTTGATGCATCCTGGATAGTCCTAGGAGGACCCAGTGCAAGGTATTGTTTGGATTTCCCTCCATGTACCATTACTGTATTACATCCTCTGTGTTCCTGTGCATACAGAAGAGCTTTTGTGACATAATGCACAGATGCTGGTGCTCACACAAGCTAATTTTATGTTTAGTCTTTGATCAGCTTCAGGAAGTGCCACACTGAGAACGTGTGGAAAGGCAGAAAATGTTAGAAGAATTTGCCTTTAGGATCATCTTTGACAAAGCCAGTATTTCAATACCTCTTTCTATATCACTTCCATAAGGTCATGATTTTGTGAAGCAACAGGTTTCCAGCTCACACAATGCACCCAGAGAGGCACATCCTCTGCTATCAGAGAACAATGATTGAACCCTGTCTTTTTCCAAGATTTGTGGTTACAAATAGCAGGTAAAATGCAAGGAAGATACTGTGTGATTAATCAACTGGTTGCAACAAGACAAAATAGATCTTTTTTTGCAAGCTGTCATTTGTGAAGGTGCATAATGCAGTACATAAATAGACAGTGCATCTCATCTCATACAAGCAGTATGAGCTGCACGGTTGGTTCTCACAGGATCAATGGAAATATCTGTCCCCCTGCTATCAGGTAACATCCATTTCTGTTCATCAAGGTTGCAAGATGGGTAGTGCAGACTTTTCAACCGTGTATTTTCCTCTAAGCAAGCAACCCAGATCCACAAAAGTGACCCACTGACACTCTGTGGCATCTCAAAAATTAATGAAAATGATACCAAATGATATTGGCATTTCCCTTGTCATTCCACACAGCTCCTTCTGAAATCAGCACTGAGCATTCGGTTTTAATGGTGCAACAAGGAAAATGACACCACAGAGATGTTGCTGGCATCCAAAATTCTTGCCATGACAAAGGCCACCCAGGGGCTCCCAGAAATGGCCTGTACAGTTTTTAGATTTTATAAAAATATCAATCCCTTTTATTCCTTCAAAAGAAAGCAATATACAATGTATAGATCAGTGGACACTGAAAGTGACATTGGCTGAGCCCTGACCCAAATGTCATGTCTGGAGTCAAGAACAGAGGCAAGGGGACGACAGCAGCATTTCAACTGTAGCACTCATGGGACAGAGCAAGGACCTTCAGGCTTCTCAGATCCAGCAGTACTGAGCTGCAGCAGCTGCTGAGCAGATGGAAAACTGCTGTCTACTAGATGCCATTGTAGTACCAGTCCTATTTAGCTCTTTGATGAGTTAGGAGAAATCACACAGCAGTCCTAGAGCACACAGTGACTCTTCAGAGCTTAGAGTGCTTGGAACCAGACACTCTTTAAAACATCAGATCAATTCATCACTTAAATGCATGGCAACTCCAGAGGAGTCGACAACCAACTGAGTAACCACTGGTCTCTGTGTGGCTTCTTTAAGTTGTATTTGATGTCTCAGTGCAATGACATCATTTGACACTGCTGGTCATGCATACTTCAAGGTCAAAAACCTGCTCCAAGTGGGGTAGCTCCATCAACATGCTAACTGTGATATGTTAGTCATTTACAAAGTAGCTTTGTTAACTATCTCCAAAATAACTTCCACTTGGGAACTGCCTCTAAAGACATCCTTTACCAACACTTTGCTGATGGATCATGTGCCAAGTATTTCTTGGATGAAAGAAGAAGCCTTTTGCCTGGAGCAGCCATATGATTTCTGTTTTCTTTTGTTTTTCAACAATCAGCATCAGCTTTTCTTTCTCATTCTTCTAGTTTTATTGATGCCTGTACATCTGCATGAATGTTCCCTTTCCCCTTTCAACCCTCAGCACACCAAAATTAGTGTAAACAGTTCTGTATCATGTATCTTTAAGAGCATTGTCCAGAGTTTTCAGTGAAAATATTAGAAAATATTAGTCACAAGAAAATGTGACTGATCTGAAGCTATTCATCAAAACAAAACAAAAGTAGGTTTTAGAGTGATGTTTTGCAGAGCTTCCTGTGAATGTTGTTTTCCCAGTGTCTAGTGAAGACTTCACGGAATGGTACAGTATCTCCAAAGGAGAACTGAAAGTTACTTTTGACTATTTATTTAATAAATGCGTATGCTGTTAAGGCAATCTACAGAACCCTGAGGTTAGTTCATCCCCACTGTCGAGCAAAGTCGGCAGCTCAGCAGTGAAGGAGCAATGTGCAGAAGAGGCCTGTGCTAACTGCCCTTTGATGTTTAAAATTCTTTTGTTAGTATACCCCTGTGTGTTGCAAAGCTACCACATTTCTAAGAAAAATTGTGAGCATCCCAAAGGAAGCACAAATTTGAAGCAGTAATTGGTGGCCACATTCCATGTGCAGCCTGAAAGTCAAACTGATTTACCATTTTCCTTAGCTCTACCTGTCAATGACAGACACTCCCTTATCAGTACAGCAGAAATAGTAATAGCTCAAATAAAGCAAGGTGCTTGCTGGGCCTTGCTATAACTTAGTGATTTATTGTATATTACATGGGAGCTTAAAGTGAGCCTTATAGTGAATCTCCACGATTTAGCACATATTACAGAGGCGCTTAGCATGTAATTCTGTTGTAAATTTATATTGATTTGCTGTACTATATACAGAACCTTATGGTGAACCTCATTGGGAGGTTCTTCTTGCTCACCTGTATCATGCACTGTGACTGTAGCTCCAGTGTGAAATGCTCTGATTTACAGGGGGCACAGACAATTTCACTGTGCAGCTCTGAGCTGACTCTCTAATGACATGCTCACTGAGTCCTGCTGGAGGATAGGCTGAACTTTAACAACCCACTGACGCTACCATGTGGCAAAGTATCTGCAGCCAATGAAATATTTAAATAAAAAAACAGCTTTCAGAATACAGAATCTGGATTAAAGCATATTTGCTTCTAATCCAGACTCTAATAAGGCATCATACATCATGACTTGTTCACCTTTTACACAAAAATCCTAGTATCACCAGTACTAAACATCAATTACTCCCCTCTCTAAAATCTCCAAGATTTTTAGGTTATATAGTGTTCCCACCTAGATTTGTCTTAGGCCAGGGGCACAAATGTTAAAGTAACAGTTTGTGGCAGGTTGACTGCAGTCAGTAGCTAAGCACCCCCACAGCCACCCATTCACCCACCCTCCCATCAGGATGGTGGAGAGAAATGGAAGAGCAAACATGAGAAGGACTTGTGAGTAAAGACAATTTAATGTGTGAAGGAATAAGGAGAAAAAAAACCAAGTGACATGAAGACAGTCAGTCACACCCTCCCACAAGCAGTTCAGTGTGCAGCCAGTCTCAAGCCATGGCTGCTTTGAAAAGACTTCTCCCAGACTTGTTGCTGAGCACATTACATTGTTTATGTTATCACTTTGGTCAATTTGGGCCAGCTGTTGCAGCTCTGTCCCCTCCCAATTTCTTGTCAACTCCAGCCTACTTTCTGGCCATGCAGAGTGAGAAACAGAGAAAACCTTGATGCTGTGTAAACCTGGCTCAGCAGCAGATAAAAGATTGATGTGTTGCCAGCACTGTTTGACTCACAAATCCAAAACACAGCACCATGTGGGCTCCTTTGAAGGAAATCTGCTCCCTCCCAACCAGACCCTGTACACTGTTGTACAATATCTGAGAAAGCAGATTTCAGTAATGTTGTCCTCAGCCCTAATTTTGAGAATTAAACAATACAGTGTAGAAAAGAATTTAATTTTTTTCCCTTTGGCAATTTCTATCTGTATCAATAAACAGCCAGAGGTGCATGGGAGCTAAGATCCTAACTGAGGTGTGCCAATAAAGTGCCTAAAATTCTCTGAGGTGAGTTTGAGCCCAATAGCTTTGAATTCAATTTAGTATTCTACAGAAAGTCCATGTAGAGTGTGTATGGAAGAGGCACTAAACAGCATCAGTATTAGCTGCAATACTGTAAATGGTGACAGCAAAACAAGAAAATCAAAATGAAACAACAACAAAAAGAGCAAAAAACTAAGGACATAACATTACCAGGATGGAACATCATTGTCAGTGTGAGAGGGTAGAAAGCTCTATTTGTGAATGTTGTGATGAGAGCTTAGTGTCAGCAAAGAAATCAAAAAGCACTCCAAAATTACAGATTAAATTGAACAATTGTTATTGCATACCTTCAATCAAAAAAAATTGCTCTGTAGTTGCAAACTCATCCAAGTGATTTCTCACCTTCAACCAGTCATTCTTCATCCAGGAGCTGGTCATTTTTTCTCAGGTGATGAATTGGAGCTTGCACAAAGCACTCTCAGCTGCTCAGTTATCTTCATATCTTTCTCCCATTGCTCAAGACTAACACATATTTGGTGGAGCTGCTCACAGACAGTTTCTCTCCTCTTTACTTCCTTTACTGCCATACCCTGGGACTGCATTGGCATGTTTTCCACAGATGGTGTACTCAAATGTGTTAAAACACAGTTTCAGAGCAGCTAAATTAATACTCTGCAACAATCTTCCAGGATCAATTTTGATTTCTAGCATTTGAAGAATTTTGAACATAATTGAGCTTTCAGTTAAAAAGAACCAAACAAACTAAACCAAAAAATCATGAAGATGTTGCAAAGAAAATGTTGGAGGGAAAAGATTGCTAAGTCTTGAATACTGCAACTTTGTGAAGAAATTCAATATTGAAAATGTGAGTTGTGGTAGCAAACTTCCAGAGCAAAGCCATATAGATATATGTAGTCAGAACTACTGAAAAAATGACTATCCCACATGCTGACAGATATCTAGAATGTGTGTCTAAATTTCAATAATTCAGATGCAGGGTGAAGTTATGTTTCTGCTCAGAAATAGAAAGGTGGTTGGAATAGGTATATCTATTCATTCATTATGCATCTATGACTTTCCTCCAGCAGATGGGAAAAAATGACACAATAGTACAGGTAAAATGGAAGTTCGTATAAGCAAGCAGACCTCTCAAAGTATTTAAATAAGATGGAAACAAGAAAGAAATCCCTGTAAAATTCTGCATTAAATTACATAAATGGAATACTGCCATTAAATTATTTGTAATTTTGTTGCAATGTTATTAAAGATGATACACCTAAAGATGATACACACACACATGAATATAGATACAAATCTTTTACTAGACTGAAATTTGAATACTGTTATCAAGAATGAAAACAATATTTTGGGTCTATGGTTCTTTACTGAACAGGCCATGCAAATTCAATAGATTATTAAGCTTAACTAAAACAATGAAAAAGATATGCATTATCTTTCAGCTGCCACACTATCTTTTTAAAAAATATTGTAAATACCTATATAAAATATAATATATATAGGTGTATTTTAATGGGTGTTTTTGGGCACAGCATGACAGCTTGAGATCCCAGAGGAGCACTGCACAGTGCACTGCTGCCCTCTGGCTGGAGCCTGAAAGAATAAAATTTGAATATTCACTTACATTCATGGCATCATCATCTTGACATGCTGGAGACATGATGGCTAACAAATTCAATCCTCTTTTCATATCTCATGAAACATGAAGCCTGGTTAGAAGCATGGCATTTCCAAATTAAAAATAAGCTACTGTATGAAGGGGTATGTATCTTTTGTATTATTTTTCTGATCCTACATCACAAAAGAGAGCAAGTCGTGATGTGTACTGGGGGTATGAGGTACCTTCATTTCTCACTGCCTACATTCAACATAAAATTTACCAGAGCAATGATATTACATCACTACATTTTCACTGTGTCTCTAGTGTTCCATTACATGATATGTCTAACTGTAGCTGTACACCAGTTTTTCTGACTGCTTTGCTAGTCTGTATCTTCTGGTATGCTTTCTTCTGCATGCACTTATCATGGATAGATTTCTCCCATTAAAAATAATGTGATTTGGCTAATTTTTTATCTCTTAAAATAGATAGTCTAGCAGTCTGTTCAATGATCACACAGCAAACACGAGACCCAGCAAACAATGAAAATGAACCATCCTATTATACCTGTAAACATTATGAAGGTACCATGAATCAGGATATACTGTCTTGGTACATCATAAATTACACTTTGGAGTCCCTTATCAAAACACTGCCACTCTCCTCAGACATCTGCCTGGTTCCAGTTTCATTTTCTTTAACATACTGATGTATTCCAGACTGTCCAATCTAAATCTTCCTTGATGAAAACCTGTTGCTATGTTCTAATTAGAGCAGATAGGAAGAAAAGATAATATTCTGCTCCTTAGCTACATCTTTTACATGCCTGAAAACCATTAGTAAAACCTATATTCTATCTCCACTTTCTAAGCTACACACAACAATTCAGTTATTCCCAGTAAAAAGGACCTACATAAATGTGTTCACTTACTTTGGCCCCCAGGATTTTCTCTGATAAATTTGCATGTGTTTGAAGCGTGTCACCTTATTATCAAATCCTGAGAAGAATTTAATTGGGCAAAATGATCAGGTTTTTGTTCTTGCAAGTTATACACTTAATATTTCCTAATCTGCCATTTCTTTGCAATTGCTGAGCTGGTGAAACAAGCACAACCCAGACTCATCTGTGAACAAGCACAAACTCTTCACATCCTTGTCCCAGTGCAGTGTCCTATGTTTATTCTTATTCAAGTACATATTTTTTCCTGGAGGCTCCACCCTGAAAGTGTTCAAGTCCAGATGAAAGGGGCTCCAAGAAAACCTGTTCTCATGGAAAGTGTCCCTGCCATTGGCGAGGGGTTTGGAACTAGATGAACTTTAAGATTCTTTTTAACTGAAACCATTCTATGGTTCTATGATTTTATGACCCTGGAAAATCATCATGAGTGTATGCAAAATCACAGATGTCTTTTTTTTAATTTTATATCACTGCACATATTTCTATTATCTAACTAACAGTGCTCTAGACATTGACCTCTGACCTATAGAAAAGTGAAGAGTATTTTCAGGCACCATTTATGTTAATGATACAACAATCACTAATAATTAATTTCAGCTGAGCAGAGTGAATTAACTTCTTCTTGTCTTTCTAAGGAATATGCATGAAGACTTAGTTGGAGATACATGCAAATTTAAAATTCATAACTGCTCATGTTGAAATAAATGTTTTTATACTTTCTAACACAGTTGGAGCTCCTTTATTTTTATTATATAAAATATATTTAGGAAAAGGTGTTGAACAATATTGACCAAATTTGGGACCCACTAGCTTCAGGCTCCATCTGTGAACTTCCTAGTTAAAAAAAAAAAAACAAAACAACAAACCACTCAATTGCCAGAAACATGAAATGTTTTCATTTAATCATATAGTCAATGTCTTTTCAGAGTATGAGTCATTGAAGACCACTTAGAAAACACCTGCAGATTTAATTCATTCGTTCACCTTATCTTGCTATAACTGTTTACAACTTGTAGAACATAATTTCTAGACACCTGAGGTTTTTTGGTTCATAAATAATGGCTTTCTGTCAATCTAGTCAGGTCATTGGACATATACAGCAAGAGGTTTATTTATGATGTTATTTTGTCAATGTTGTGATAAGAAAAGATATGGATAATATATGTAGTATATATAATAAACTTTGTGTTTGCTAAATTCAGTTATAGAAATCCATTCTATATTATCCTTATATATATATATATATATATATATATGCAGTGGCAAATAATTACAAATCCAAGACAAATGAAAAAATGTCTTATAAACCCACACCAATGAATAGCTATTAATCCAGTGTGACTGCTGGAACTAAATATTAGTGTGGCAAGTAAGTTCTCTGAGAAAGGGAATAATTTTCACTTGTGTTTTCTGCCAAGAGCTTGTGAAAATGGTAAGTAACCAGAAAGACAAGAGAGAAGACATCTTTGCAGAGTCCCTGAAAAAGTGTTTGGACAGCAAAAGAGAAGAATTTTTTTCAGAATGGGAAGCTCTGCTTAAATGCAAGGCTAGACCTGGCCAATGCAAATTAGCCTGTAGCAAAGAAAAATAGTCCTCTATATGCCCTAAAATTGGGCATTTGAAAATGTATCATGTGAGTAAGAGAGAGAATCAAATCCACCCACCAAACACAGACTGAGACACGGGAACTGATCATGTTTCTTTAGATTATTTATTTCCTCTTGCTACCTGAGTATAAAATGAGTTCTTTGGAATCACACAAAAAGCTTTAGCATACTAGGTGCTACATTTCAAGTACAATACTTTATAGGGGAGGAATGGGAGATCCATCAGTAGGCAAGTAGCACATTCCTGTTCACACTTTCCTAATTCTGCAATTTGACAGAGTCATTGAGTGAATTTTGTTTTTATTCCACTGATGACCAAACTCTTTCACTCACAAATTCCAACACATAGATCAAAATATTGTGACAAGATAAAGAACACCAGAAATCATTGCTAATGCAGAGCTGGCATATGAAACAAATATTATCTTTAATAATAAAGGATGACAGCAGCAACAAGATCAAGGAGCAGATCTAAACCCCACATCCAGCTGTTCCTAAAAACTTATTTTTCTTTGCACCAGCTGCCATTTCTAATTTTAGGATTGGGTCTTTTGTCCCTCTGTTTTAATCAGGATTTTTCAGTCTCCAAATTTGCATCTTCACTCTTTCTTTCTGGTCTCAACCTACTCTTTCTGCTTCTCTACTCGCAGTCATCTTCTGCATCCTTGATAAAATCAAGTTTCCCAATTAAGTACAGTTTAAGCTCTAAATTCTCTGGCTTTTTTACCCTTTTTTTCTCATTTGCCATTTAAATCTGAATTAACCATCAAAACAGACATAAAACCGCTCATTTTTTTTTGCACAGTAGCCTGACACTGCTGCCTTTCTATGAATTATTCCCTCTTCAGGTCACCATTTGATTTCTTTTAGTATCTTTATTAACTATAATTCTTGAAAGCTCCATTCAGCAGCAGAATTCATGATGTATAGATTATTATATAATCCATCCCATCTTTTTTATTTCTGTCCATTAAGATACTGATTCCTGCCTCTCAGGTTCTACAGCCTCAGTCCTTTGCCCCTCTCTCTACAATGTTCATTGTTCTAGCTTATGTTTTAAATTAAAATCATATTCTTTTGGTTTAGCAACCCACCACTTATTGAATAGACTGGAACAAATCCCATTACCATGCTGAACATGAAATACTGCAGTTCTAAACCCCACCCCTCATCACTGTCCCCATCACTCCCACTTTTCTGCATGTTATACAGTCCTGTTACTGTTGCATAGCTGCTCTTCTCCATTTCACCTTCTCTTTTCTTCTTTTCATCAGCAGGGCTGCCCAAAAATACTCCACCTGTTTCTCAAATGCCTGTTAATGTTATTTCATGAATATATCAGCTTTGTGCTGCCATGAAGGTACATGGACAATCAAGTGTAATTACCATGTACTATACAGAGGAGGTGGAAAAAATCCCATAGCATCAAATAATTTTTAAATATATGTACTAATTTCAAGAACCTTAGCCATCACTGTATGCATTTACACGGCACCACTACAGAAGAGTGCTCCTTCTAAATAAAATATCCCAGGCATTTATTCCTTTCACTATCCATTTCTTCTGTTTCTAACTCATAATGTTTCATGGCAACAAAGTATCGGATAAAAGTTTCACCTAATGCTTCCTTAATGCACGAATCTTTCTCAAGGGCAACCAGAGCATCTTCTAGTTTCAGAGGGATTGACGAATGTTTCAGATCACCAGTGTGATTTTCTTCTTCAAGCATATCATCATAGCTGAGTCCTCTCTTTACTCCATCTAGACCTGCTGCAATAGTAGCAGCAAGGACCAGGTATGGGTTTGCTGCAGCAGAACTTAATTTATTCTCTATGTAAGGGCCTTTTCCACCATGGCATTTGACATTAAAGGCACAGCTGTTATCATTATATGCCCAATTTGCATTTACAGTCTCTTTTGATTCTTTACTGTATTTAGAATAAGCCTTGCGGCAACTGGTGGTAGGAGCCATCAAGCAGCTGATAGCTGCTGTGTGTGCCAAGAGACCTGATAACCAATTTTTTCCAAGCTCTGAGAGCTCCTCAACTCCATAACCAGCAGAAAACAAATTCTTCTGGCCGTTCAGATCCCACAGGCTGTGTGATAGAGCCCCTGAATTGTAGAATCCTGATTCTGAGAAAAAGCTAGCCACGTAGTTATACTTCTTAGCCACCTCTTTAAGGCCTGTTCTAAACGTGAAGGCACTGTCAGCAGCATCTAGGCCAAACGCTGGATGAAAAGTGATCTCCATTTGCCCAGGCCCACTGGAAGAAGAAAAGCTTTCTATGTTGGCACCAGCATAATACATCCCTTCAATGAGCTCCTGAATGAAAGTCTGGTCATGGTTATTTAGTATCGTGGCTGCAGGAAATGATATTGTCTTTGAATTTACAACCTCAGTAATGCCATAAATACAAAATTCATAAGTGAATGCAGCGTGCAAAGAAAAGCCATTGTCCTGAAGCTGGCTCAGCTGTTTCTTGGCAATGTGCCTTGGGGAGGTCATTAGTGGGGTGCCCAGCACGGTGAAGGAATCACATATCACTCTTGCAGTCTGCTCAGTCCAGGGTAGGATTCGAAACGTTGATAAATCAGGGTTCAGAATTATGTCACAATTGAAATTGGTTGCATTTATGTAATCTAATTCATTATCTTTAGGATTCAGCGTCAGTTCCAGGTAACTTCTGGGCATGGCAATACCGTGAATTGCTTTCTCCTAAACACAGAACAGAACGACATATTACCAAACCAGAAAAAAGCTCAATGGTATTTTTATGTATATAAAAGATGTAAAATTCAGATTCTCAGGTAGAACAATGATATTTTCATAAAAGAACACTAAAATGCAGTGATCATTGATGTGAAGGGTAAGAGCTGGTTACTGTGTCTTTATAGAGCAGAACAACTTCCTGCAAAATTGGTATCAAAACTCTGACATCAAAGATAATTTTTTTAATTTCCATAAAGGACAAAAAAATTCTTCAACATTTTTCTTGCAAGTTGTTTATATAATTATGGGGATCACCAGTTAGGTGCACACTTTGCAAGTCATACTTTTATCTATAGTTAGTCTATTTAGCTTCCATACCCTCTAACCATTTTGTTTACATAGACCCAAGTGACCACACAAAACTCATATCAATTCAATTCAGGCTGTAACTTCTCTTTAAATACTGTTTTTCAGATGCAACATTTAACAGAAAAATCTCACCTTCTAGACTTAGAAAGTTTGGGGTAAAATGCAGGGAAGCATTTCAAGGTAAGAAAAACTCAGAATTATACTTTCTTCTCCATTTGAACAGAAAGCTTCAACTGATAAAAATTAAATGCAGGTAAGACCTCAAGGAAGGATCATCTACATTCAATCAAGCACCTTTTCAACTTACCTTATGATCAAACATTTTTCTGATAAAAGATGAAATTAGACCAAGTTCTATCAAGTAAAATTTGGCTCATATTTACATCTTACCTTTATTTTTCTAAGGGAAAAAATTGCCATTTGTGTGAGCAGAAAAGAAAGAACAAATCCAGAAAGGATCAAGATCAGAGCTGAAAATAACCAATTTTGCATATCCAGATGGAAACTGCATTTGATGGCTTCTCTTAATATGAATGAATGAATGAATGAATGAATGAATGAATGAATGAATGAATGAATGAA
>JAWWMU010000153.1:86701450-86715170 GCA_035048155.1 Cinnycerthia olivascens | reverse complement strand
ATGAATGAATGAATGAATGAATGAATGAATGAATGAATGAATGAATGAATGAAATCTATCTTCTTTCAAGCAGGTGATAGTCAACAATACCAATGTGTGACACTAAAAACCAAAACTGCACACACTGATGTGCTCCAAGATGTCTAAGCTGCCCATGTGGCACTGAAAAAGACATCAAAGGTGACTTCTCCATAGCAGTGACTCACCCTCCTTGAACACTGCTACCTAATTTATCCTGCTTCCTAATTTGATTTTCATTTCCTGAATTGTTACTATGGCAAATATTACTCTTAAATCATCATGCACCTCAGTGATATTTTCCTATCTTATTGATAATTATAAAAATTCTCCTATCTAAAATGATTTTATTTTCAGTCATTTTATTTCTTTCAGTGTTTACTCCTTTTTTGCAATTTAGAGATGTTCAGCAAACTAAAATTTTTATGTGTTGAATCTGAAAAGATATTTCTGAGGGAAGAGATTATTAGAACTTCAAAGAACTGAAATTATTATCCTTATCTAATTAGATTACTATTTGGAGGAAAAGAGGAATAAATGACTGCAATGATGAAAGAAGTCTAGATCCTTTGGGAGGGAACAGATAATTTTTTCTCAGTTGGAGTTGCTGCCTGTGGTATGGAAAATATATAATTTAAGGGTGGGGGCATGAAAACACATAAAGGTATAACTAGAAACCAAAAAACTTACTTGGAAGAATCGAGAAGGAACATTCTTTGATCTTGACACACCATGGAGGTCTATTGACTCAAATCTGACAAACTGCACGTTGTCCCTGGCCATCTGCTGCTTAATAAATTCAATGTGAGAGAACAGGTAAAGGAGAGTGGGGTTTCCGAGGCCGTTTACATCAGGGTCTCTGCTGAATGCTAGAAGTGAAGAGGAATGTTCACGTCAAACTAAATAATGAATGCTGGAATAAGGCTGTTCTCCTAAAAAATGCAATAGTAGGAAATCGTGGCATGAGGTGTGAAAACAGAAATGAGAAAAATATAGGGATCATGAAAGAGTTTTGCAAATAAACACACGTGTTTTCCCTGACATCCTGTATAGAATTCCTTATTTTTTGGAATAGTCTGTAATTCAAACTTTTTTTTTCCAGTTAAGAACAGAATACATGGTAAAACCAGGAATTTATGAGATTTGTTGAGTGTTTTTAGGAGCATAAGCAGTAACTGGATGCTTATTTCCTACTAAAAACTGACAGAAGACAGCTACTGTTTCTTCAATGACTTTGTAAAGTGCGTTGATACAAAAACACAATAAAAGGGCATTTGTCTGCTATTAAACCTTTCTCGAGGCCTCCAGAGGAGGATTGATGTCTTCTCCAACACAGGCAATGATTTTAAGGCAAGTTTATGCATTTGCTGTTGTGGAGTCATCAACTGTATTGCAGAAGCTGCAGGGCTCTCTAAACTCCTTGACATGAAGGCAGTAACACCTGAGTGTAACTTCTATAATGGAGCAGAGAGATGGGCACAGTAACTTCCTTTCACCAACCTCAACCTCTCAGCCTGCTTTCTTTTGAGTATTTATGTATTTTTTTAATTCAAATTAAACTACATAAGGCATTAAATTCCACTTAGTACAATAAAATTAAACAACCAAGGGTAAAATTTTATATTAACAGGCAAAAAAATTGGGAAAAACATATTTCTTTTCACATTTCTGGGAGAAAAGTGCTCCGTTTTTCCTGAGGATGTGCGCAGATGAATTTTTTTCAGATGTTTCAAATCCACAGTGGAGGATCACTGACAGCAATCATTCACCACCAGCCTTCAGGTAGAAGTTTAAAACTTCATGCAGCGACACTCTGAGGGTTGGTGGGAGCAGTCCTAATCTCTCCAGTAGCAAATTACCCAAACTAGAGCAGATCTCCTCCAGCAGTAGCCAGCACAAATAAAGCTTTTTGACCTCGCTTTTGGGGCAATTAGGACTGCCAGTTGCAAGGCTGTAAGAAGGCTCACCAGCTGGCCCAGCACAAGGCTGTCAGATTATACCCTGAAAAGGCAAAAAATTCATCTGTAGTCATAGACTTCTCAGAATCCTTGAGTATTACTGGAGCATCCTCCAGCTTAGATGGCAAGAAGGATACTTTAGGTCAGTCGAGTAAGAAAAAGCTAAGTAACAACAGTGCTCCATGAGGAATGGCAGCTGAAAGCACACAACAAAATTTAAATAAATAGGAGAACAGAGTAAAAATTGAATAGAAAGGAAATAATTTTGTCACATTCGTTTCTCTTCAGGACATCTTTCTCTTTAGCCCTTTTCAGCTCTAAGTTCCTGATTGAAATAGAGCATTTTTTTCCAATGTCTTCTATAAACACTGGGACAATATGCTTTTTAAAAGATGAGTATTAAATAAGGAAGTCCTGTTTAATTGTTTTCTGTAACACCCACTCTGTTGCAGATGCTGCCAAAACACAAGAGCAAACAGGGAGGACTAACCTTGTCTTGCTTGTGCCACCAAGGAAGTTATTTGAATACCGCTTCAGTCATTTTGTAAAGTTGTTTTACAACTATGTGTTTCCTGGCATTTATCTGATTTGAGTTTTTTATGAACATAACCATTATTTAGAAGTTTATTAGCAGGTATAAAATGTGGCTGTTCAACAGATTAACAGAATTTTGAAAGATTCCAAAAATCTTCCTAAAGTTTTTATCAAGAGAAGTTTTTTTAACTCCAGAGACAGAAATCTGAGGCTTTCACCTGTAAAGCAGTGCTCAATGCCTTATTTTATGCATATTTAATTTCCTTGGTAAAAATAGTAAACATTTTCTGTCAACCACCTGTCACACTGAGGTTTTTATGTCTCTATGTTGTTCAAAGAACCCTGACATCAGTCAACTTTTGATGTAAATTTTGCAAGTATCTCTTAAAATGTCCTGAAATGTTGTTTGTTAAATTCCCATCTACTGAATAAATATTTTTCATGTAAAAATACAGAAATCATGAAAAAACAGCAACTTTAATTCTGATCCAATTAGTTCTTTAAAACAGTATTCCTGAGAGATATACTCTCTCTTGTTATATAAATCAATATCTAAGAAAAACAGAAATGTTGTGTGCATTAGTATTATTGATGCATAAATTCATTTAAAAATACAGGTACAAATATACTTAATTTAAACATCTGCTAATGGTGTATTGTCTTCGAGCTAGTTATTTGAATAAATACATAATTCCATTGTGTGAACAAACATTAACAGAAAATTAATAGATATAAAATGTTTCTAAAGAACACTAAGAAAGCAGAAATTAATAATTAAAGAAGCAAGAATTTGTCTTCTCCAGCTGAGCTTTTATGATCAAAGATATATCTCTTTAAATTATGAGAATAAATTGTATATATTGGTCTAGTATTAGTCTAAAATTAATCTATATATCAATGTAGCCAACCTGCTCACCAAAAGACATTTATTCATCTACAAAAGCCTTTTTCCAAAATCTTTTAGAATCAACAGAAAGTCAAGCAGCTGTCATATACTTTTTAGAGTTTGTTTTTTATATAATTTGCAGATTAGCTTTCTCATTGAAATAATGTTTCTGTAAATTGTAAGATAGATAAAAATATCACCTCTGATTTATTTTGGAAATATGAAAGGGAATTTGTTTCTTAAGTAATAATTAATTAATAACTAATAACTAATAACTGCTCATTTTTCTACTGCATAGGACCCAAAATATATTTCCTTGGTAGCCACAAAATAAATTATTGTCAAACTAAATCCGTGATGCCAATAATTATTAAAGTTTGGAAAGGTATAGTAGGAAACTGAGTACTCTGTCTTTACTCAGTTCATATAGTCATAATACAGAGCATTAATCACTAGAGGTGAAGTAGATAATAAATATTTGACAGTTCTAGCTGATCTAGAATTGCAGTCTAAAAGTGTTACATTCTTTTAAGGGAGGATTCTGCTCACAAGTAAAACTTTTTCTCCAGGTTACTGGGTGTCTAGAAATAAGGACATCTTCCTTTTTATTTCAGAAAATCTCCTTAAAGAAACATATAAGTTCAATGAGATGCTTAGATTTTTGTTCAGATTTTCATTATAAAAATCAAATAAAAATCTAGACTGGCCATCTTTCTTTAAGCAGATCATTAAATATCTACATCTGTTTGGCAGGACACAGAAAAGAACCTAATGTTTGTTTGTCTACAGTTCTATCTGTCTTTCCCATTTAAGTTACCATTGGGAAACAATTGGTAATATTCATGTTTCTACTGTAATTAGTACAAAATTACTACAACTACAAACTATCTTCATATATTTAAAGCATATAAATCACACAAAACTAAAAATATTACCAATAATAATAACAACTATTATTATTAATATTATTTGTAGCAGAAGAGTGTTGCAATTCTTAGATTATTAATATTGAAATAATCCAGATTTCTAGGAGCAGCTAGGGCAAATAGCTGACAGCAGCTTTCCCTTCTCAGCAACAGAAAAGCGCCAAAACAGAAGAAAGTGCACATCCCAGATCAATCTCTCATTTTCAGCTTGTTCAAGGGCACCCTTTCCCATGGTCCCTTATTAAAACACACCACAACTAAATTAACAGTTTCTCAGTTCTAGAAGAGGCTACTATGTTAGAAATCTAACACGGGGTTTTGAAGGTCTATATTGACCCCCTTTACAAAAGCAGATACCTTGTGTTGATGGCATTCACTAACAATGAGTCCCCCAGGGTAATCACAAAACCACACTCTTCTAAATCCTATGGAAATTCCTGTCAGAACCAGTTTAAACATGTCTGTTCTTCCTTACAGTACTCTGGTTTGTATATTTAATTACAGCCAGTTTACTTGTTTTGCACAGCGTGTTATTAGTAAATAACTAATTTATCACTTCTGCCTTCAAACATTAACTGCCTTTATTTCTCAAATCTTATATGACAGCTTCTCTTACAGTTGATATCATTCTTATTGCTATTTTTTTATTGTCATCTGTTTTTTAGGCAGGGTAAGTAGACATGAGTTTCATTTGAATGTTCTATTGATGTGAATAGTGATCAGAAGCATCTTTGGTTGAAAAAATACGCAATTTTCATTTCTTTCTCACTTAAAAAGAAATTTCATCCAAATTGTTTACTGATTTGATTTCTACAGTAAAGTACATAAAAAGTTGTTTCCTACCCTGTATTTTAACTCACCTATAAGACTCTTAACAGGGGAATAAATATGTAAGCACACTAGAAACTCCTGAAGAATGGGAGACAGTAAAAATATTTCCCTGATCTTTGACAGTGAAATTTTCAATTCATTTTTTTCCCATTCATTTCTTTCTCATGATGGTCTGCTTTCTTTTTTAAACATAATTGCAAAGCAGGTTGTTTATTGTCATGACCACAGATAGGCTCAGCTTTTTCTTGAGTTCTGTAGCTAATTTAGAGACTGACATATAGCTTCAATCAGCCATTCTTTCCAAAGTGAATGACAACAACGTGACACAGCTTCTCAGAGAAGATACATCTTCAGGAGTCAAATACAAAGTACATTTTTATCTCTCAATAAATGAAGGATAAAAAAAACCCTATATTTTTCTGCATTCCAGGATGTTTTGTAACAATGGCTTCTCTGTAGTGAATGAGAAAGTCATCATGGTTACGTACAAAATTTAGAGGATTTGAAAACAAAATGTGCAGGTACATGAAAGAAATTTAAGTTCTGTAATACCCAATGGAATTACCTAACTGATAATCCTAAATAAGGTGAAACTACACTGGCCTACCTTTCTTCAAAATCAAACAGAAAAGTTGGATTTATGGAAGGAATAACTGAACAAAGTTGTGTGAACCAAGGTGCAAACTTCCAGTCTAAAAATATTTTACTTAATTAAAAAAAAATCAAAAGAATCATAGAACAGTTTGGGTTGAAAGAAACCTTAGAGATAATCTAGTTCTGGTGCCTATGCCACAGGCAAGGACAACTTCCACTTGACCAGGTTGTTCAAATCTCCATCCAACCTGGCCTTGAGCACTTCCAGAATGGGAGAGAGCACTACATTTTATGGGAAGCAAGTTTAATTAGGAAAGAGACTTTGTACAGTATTGAAGGTAAGAACTAAACTTTTCATGAATATGTTGTAGGAGGAGATGCAGCTGGCAGACATAACAAGCAGAGAATGCATTTCCCTTCTATTAGGTTGAATCTAAAAATTTTGCAACCTTTAACTATTACTCCAAAGAAAGTAAGCATCTCCAGAGGGTGGGAAGAATTACTGTCTGAATACACCTCTTACTCACACGGAGTCATGCCATGACTAGCTTATGACAAACCAGAGACAGATGAGTTGAATCTCAGCTGAAAGAGCACAAAATAGATCAGAAAGACCGGATAGAAGTCCTGTCTGAGCTTTTTTCTTTTATATAGATTAAGAGGAAAAATGGGGAACTATATAGAGTCACAGAGAAGGAAGATTTCAGCTATTACTATGGGAGATAAGGGACTAAGGAGTTTTTGGTGGCTTTGCTTTGTTCTTAGAGTTTGTTAGATTAAAAAAAAAAAAGGTGAGTTGTATATAGCTTAGTTCAGAAAGAAAATGAAAGAAAAATTTCAAAAATATTATTTTTTTCAACAGAAAATAAGGGCAACCAAGAAGGTTTAGAAAGGAGCTGTGCTTCAGCCCTGCTATCCTTCAACTCAGTTCAAAATGTAGAAAAAGAGACAAAAATGTTGTTGAACCACAGATAAGGTATGAGGAAAGAACATGAAGGAACAGTCTGTCTTTGGTTCTTCACTTTAGGTGAGCTGCAAGAATGGTACAGATGGTGTAAAATACAAAGTGGAAAAAGGTACCAAGTGAAAAAGACAATCCTAAGTCCCAAAGTAAGACATTGTTATGCTGCAGGAATCACAGCAGAGGCAGTGACTATGAAGTGACCACTTATATCCTCTGTTTGTCCACTTACAGCTCCCATAGAGTCTCCATTTCTATTTCCTTGTGACTGACTAGATTTATTGAGTAGAATCAATGGGGGCAGACATGTCTCCTCCAGGTGAATACAGAGGACAGTGAAACCACATGGGGAGCTGAAATTTGGTTCAGAGTGTGTGGACAAATTTTTGCATGTCCATGGAGAGAAAAGCCAAGGCTGTTTCTTTGCTGAAGGATTCGTAATTCTGTCCCCAAATATTCAGTAGCTTTAAGAGTTAGTGGCTTATTATTAAAAATAAGAGCTGTGAACAAGTCAAGAGTAAGAACATGAGGTTAATATCGTAGTAGAAAACAAGATTCCTTGTAGGGCTGATGAAATCCACTTTTAAGTATAAAACACAGCCTGCTAGTGTCGTCTTGATATGTTTTTCTTTAAAAAGACAAGTTAACAAAGGAACCTAGTATTTGGGGTCAGTAAGTGATTCTTGAAGCATTCAGACTTTCTTGTGCGCTTGAAATTTCAACAGTCACTAGGTAGCCACTGGTGCCTGCAGCCATAGCTGAAACATATTTTCCTTCTTCAGAAAGTTTCCTCTCTCTCAAACCGTTCCTGGTCTCATGTTGGTCATATTTACATGGCCATATACTTGATATATACTCAAGAAAACATGAGTCCTGTTGAGAGGACCTGCTTCTGGAGCTGTCCTGGATGCCCAGATCAGCAGTCTGCACTGAGTAGATTTTAAAACAATTTTTATCCTGGCTACAGACCAAGATATGCAATGCAAATTTGAAGCCTCAGGTGACAGACTTATTCCAGTGCTTTGCTCACCTACAGCTGCCTGGGGGTGATGCTGTTTCCTAAGGTCCATCAGCCTCTTTGATGTCAGCAGGCTCAGCTGGTCCTTCTGCCCACTCACAGTGCATGTGGCTGCTGAGGCCACCTGCAGTCCCTGCCTCTGGGACATCACATCCCCCTGTCTCAGAGGGGATAATACACCAAGACTGTGGGGTACCATTAACCTTGGGTGCTTCACATTGCTTGAATAAAGTTATTTCCTTTGGCCTCCTCTCTGGCTGCTACAGTATTACAGTATTATTACAATATTAGTATTAATATTCTAATTTAGTAGCATACAGAGCAGCACGTGGTAAGATTTCAGGTCATAGAGGTCAATATACACGCCCCCTTATGTGCTATATACACTATGCATATAGCACATGCATTAACTCATCCTGTGAGCATGTACATACTATGAATGGTTATTTAATACTACATACATGAAATTCCACCTTATTCTTTACTGTTTGGAATCATCCCTGTCTGTCTCCCAAGAATGCAGGCATTAAACAGCTTAAGAAGCACTTGGTAGTTGATAACTACATAGCAGCTCCCAGAAAGGCACATCGTTGTCAGATATAGACACTTCAGCAAATAAAATTCCCAAATTCAGGTTAGTGCTCTCAGTATATTAGTATCTTATATTAGTATATTATAACCTAATTAGCTGCATGTGTTAGTTTCTATCATTCCAGGAGGAAAGCACTTTAGATTGAGTTTTAGCTTTAGTTTCAGCTCCAGTATCTCTGACATTGTTCAAGTCACATTTTTCTTACTAACCCGAATATCTGACATGTCTACTTCCCCACTATTATGTTTCCCATGCCCAAGCACTTCTTTTACAAAAGATTTAACAAAAAATGGACAAAATGCACATGTAGTAATTACCACATTATCCAATAAGAATTTTGCAAAAAATATACAGATTTATCATTTTAAGAGATGTTAGCCAAGTAACTAACATGACTGCATATAAACCCTCTGATGTACTCTGAATCACTAGTACTCAGCTACATGTTTTAACCTTTGTACTGCTGGTTTCTAAAGATTTTCCCTTAACAGTGTACTTTTATAACAATAAAGCATATTCCTGTTTAGGCCATATCTCAACACTGAGTTGATGTGAAATATAACCACTTGTAATTTTTCCAAACATTTCAGATGAAGTCTTCTGATTTGAGTAAGTTCAAATATTTGAAAACTTGCAAATTATTGGGGATTGTATTTCAGATCTACTCAAGATATCCTTAGATCCAAGACTTCATGCAGTTTGGTAACTGAAATATTTAACATAATATTCTAGTCAAAAAAATGAAAGGCAGTCATGAAATACTGTCTATGCAAAGGCTCATTAAACAGTGCAGAATTTTATCTAAACCTTTCTTTTCTCATTTAAGTTACTGAATGTATTTAATGAAAAATAAATTTTGAACACATACAGCTCTTATTAAGTAGAAACTATTTCTGTTCATTCCATTTACTAGTCAAAATGCACAGTGAGCCCTACAACTTGTTTGGTCAAAGCCAAATGGAATCCAAACCTCATGAGATTCCAAAATGTTTGATAATGAATGCTTTTCTGATGAGACAAAGAAGGTTTCTCCCAGCTCCTTTCAGGGTTGGTTCTCATCTGTAGGTCTCTTGCAGCCATCACTACCACCAGTCGTACAGGGCAGGATTAATCCCAGGTAGCTTTAGGCACCTCAGAGTGAGACAAATAACCTAAACTAATCATCATGGGACTTCTTCCCCACTGAGTGGAAATACACACCCACCTTCACAGATCAATTTTTTATCCACCTCTAATACCTCTTTACATCGACAAAATGCCTGTCTTTACTGACTAGGTAATAAGCTTGGATTAGCTACTTCATGGAGTGGTTACAACTGAGCTGAAATCTCCCTGTGGAATCTACAATTAATCTCATCAGTTCCCTCTACCTTGTAAGTGATGATATGACAAAGAATAATTAGTCCTATGTTTTAAAATATGCTTGCTGGTTTTGCAGACAATGAGAACACAGCGGAGTTAAAATTTTGGTAATGAATTTTGCTAGCCTTTATAAGAGTGAAAAACAATGTAGTACGGAAAGGGAACAGCATCAAGTGTAGGATGAAAATAATCCACTAATTTTTTATTCTAATAGCATGAATAGAGTGTGGTTCAAGTGTGAAGCATCTTTTCAAAACTCTGTATTTCTCATGTAATGCCTTGAGTAAATACTGATACTGTTCATGGATATCTTTTTCAGACTTTGTCAAACTGGGTAATACAAAATGTCTACCAAGAAATCCTGCAGCAACTAAAAACAATTGACATGTTCAAATTGTCTGTTTTCAGAGTATCTATAGCAGGGTTTCCATCAATCTGTCAGGAGATTTGAAAAAAGCAAGATAAATTAATATTATTGTAAACATTTAATTATTATTATATATTGTCGTGTAGTTAATGATGGATATTTTATCAATGAAGATATTCAAACTTCTTGTATCAGTAAGATCAGTCAAAAGGAAAGATGTCTGTCCTGAAAAGCCGAAAATGTGATCTCAGACTGATGCTCATGGAAATGTATTAATCTCATATTCATACAACTGACAAACTGGTGTTTTTGTGCTTCCTGGAAACAGAATAACAAACTGTTCAAGTCCATTACACTATCACAGCTAATAATAGTTTTCAATTTGTTGATCCAGCTAGCCCAGAAGCTTTTACAAAGAAATCACATTCTATTAGTAGCAATTAATTGTCTCTATAAACACTTCCAAAATGGACCTATTGAACAGCATGAAAATAAGTGGAAGTTCTCTCTGCCTCATTTGCTTTTCTTCCCCTATAATTTATAAGAGATGTTTTTGCATTCCAGTTCTCTCACAAGACAAATAATTGAAAACATCATCCCTACATGGGATCAATTTCTACTGCTGGAAATGTTTTTAAAAAAATGAAATTTTAAGAAGTGCAGATGCCACCAGAGCTTTGCAGTATCTAGCAGAAATTTGGGAAATGCTGCCTGCACTCAGATTAAATGAGGAAATATTTCAGTTTTAGTGAAAAAGACATGACCACTTGTGCGTGAAAGTTTTTGGCAGGCAGTTGGGCTTTATAAATGCCTTGCTTTAAAAAAAAAACAAACAAAAAACCAAAGCAGCATAGATGTAGAGCACAATGTCCAATCCTTCCTGAACACACAGAAACCACAGATATCAGTCCTCTCATGCACTAGCTCTGACTTAAGTTTGCAGCTTAGCAAAACACCACAAAACAACAGGAGCATTTTCTTTAGGAGGAGAGCAGGTGATGTTTAAGCATCCTTACCGTCCAGGCCTGCGGAAGAGTCAAACTGAACCTCGGGAGCTGTGTTTTCTGCAGGTGTAGGAGCTGCTGGCAGTCCCAGAACAAGGTGATCCACATCGCTTCCCACCGGTTGCTGCTGATCAGAGCCAGCAGAGCTGACCACCAGGATGGTTTTGCTCTGCTGCCCCATTCCCTCCTTGTGGAAGCTGAGATACTTTTGCTTTTCCTCTCCAAAATGGAGACTAAAAGTCTCAAAGGGCTGGCCCTGCTTGTCAGCTGCTTTCTCCTGGGGTTTCAAATTTTTCTGAGGAAAAGTGCCACCTGCCTTGCCACAGAAATTGGGCCCATGAGCAGGCAGAGGGCCTTCACTCAGCAGGTTTTTTAACTCTTGTAAACTTCGTCTAGAAATGCCAGGTGCTCCCTTGAAGGACTCAGCAGTATAGTTCCCTGGCACGGATGTAGCACATCCCAGGGAGCCCATCTTTGTCACATGAAATTTGACAACTTTTTCTTCCATCCCAGCCCGTACTTCTGGCTTATCCCCTGTCTGCTCACTGTCCTTCTCCCTCTGCACTGCCTCCGTGCAGCCGCCTTTCTCTGCACCCCTTGCAGGCTGTACACCTGTGGGCAGCTTCATCTGAGCTGCTGTATCTGTTTCCTCATGCATTTTTCCTAATATTCTTTTCCCAGTAACAGCATATTCCCAGATTCCTTGTGTTTCTCCACACTTGTCTTCTTTACCATTGCTGCCAGACTTGGAATTATCGTGACCTCCTCTGTCCTTTTGTGCTGGAGGAAAGGTAGTGGGGTTTTGAAGAGACTGCTCTGATGGCAGTTCTGAGCAACCAGTGGTTCCTTTAAGGAGACCAGGATCTGGGATTTTTGAGGTGTGGGACAGCTCCATCTTCTCATTTTCTAAAGGAGGAACATACTTTGTAGGACCTTTGATTCCCTTTTTCTTTCTGAAACCACATATATTGTTGCCATCAACTTCATCACTGTCACTTTCAGGTGTGTTCTGTAACCAGCAATAAAATATACAACCAAACAACATGCATGAATGACACAGAAAATGGCAATGGAGCACTATCACCTGCTGCATTCACCTTGCAATACTTCCACTACTTCTTGATGGTGGAAGTCTCTGTGAACACTTATTTTGATCTTAAAAATATCTCACAGAATTATTTTTCTTATATTTTAGAATAAAATTGGAGAAAACACCTTTATAATACTTCTCTTAGGCAGGTTTAATAGATTATAATATAAGATATAGTACATTGTGTGACATGGCTTGCCAAACATATGTCCTTTAAAGTTGAAACAAATGCATTTAGTACTTACAATTAAGTATATTCCTGGTTATATTAAAAGAATTTATTTTATGTATTTTTTTATTTATTATTCAATTTATTGCCCTGAAACAGAACACTGGCAGTTCTTATCAGTGTGAGGATTGAAATCTGAAAATAAGCAGCTTTTAAATTAATTTCAGGATGCAATTTGGACAAGTAATTGACCATTCAGAACAGTGTTCAAAAGGAAAAACTCATATTTAGGTATTTAAACAGGAAAGAACCCAACATTTACCTTTATACGTGACACTGATATAGTTTATATTGTAGTGGTGGGAGGAACAGATTTTTAAATGGATGTAAGCCTGTGGAAAAAGCGCAAAAAGGAGCTACAAAAAATAAATGTGCTTGCATTATCCCCAAATATATAAAGTATCTGGATCACCATCTCTCCTAAGTATCCTGGTCCCACCTCAAGTGTGATTAATTTGATGGTGACAGGGAAAGGGATAGGAAATCAAAACCAGACACTTTCAAATTAAAAAAAATAGCACAGATCTCAATATTGTGAATAATTATCAAGATAGTGATTGAATTCTTCATCTCACTATGTCTTAAAATTAGACTCCCTAACTTAACCAAAATCACTGCATAACCAATCACAAAGTGTTATATTACTAATGAATACCTACACAGGTATGTATTTAAGAGATATGAACACTCCTTGGTTTGCTTGGGTTGGGTTGGAATTAGCACCTGTAAAAACTCTGGAGAATCAAGGGATACCCTCTGAATGAGACCATTCTTTACCTTTTCCACAAAGGAATAATCTGCACTCTCTCCAATTTCTGAATTTCCAGAAGAAGGGATCTGCATAAAAGCAAAGTGAATGCCAGTCTGGGTAAGGCAAAAGTGATTTTGGTTGGCAGATAAAAGCACGTAGAAGAAAAGGGAGCAGCATCAAGTGTGCATATGTAATGAAGCAGCTACATGGCCTACATTATGTTCATCAACAACTCCCTTTTCCTGCCTTATTCCTCCCTTTTGCCACTATTTTCTCAGTATGCTATTTTCCATTGTTTTGTAGTCAAAAGAAGTTTACGGCTTCTCTCCTAATGAAGAGCTCACAGGAATATTTCCTCCCTCTCTCCCACCAGCCCCAGATTTCCATGACAGGCTGTTTGCTCTGGAGCTCCCTGGGACACTGCTGCTGGCATGGGAGGCAGCTGGCCAGCAGCTCTGTGGGGAGGATAACCCTGAGACTCCCACACACACATCCTGACAGAGACATGCCCGTGATGCAATCAAACACAGTCGCTGGTGCATTCACAACAGAAATCCTTTCCCACCCCAGTTTTAGCACTCTGTGTTTAATGAACCCAT
>JAWWMU010000153.1:86659813-86695499 GCA_035048155.1 Cinnycerthia olivascens | reverse complement strand
GGCTTTTGTCCTGTAACAAGCCGTTTCTGTTCTGGAATAGGAGCTATTGTTAGGCTCCTTCGAGGTAAAACCTATACTGGGCATTATAACAACAGTGTGTTTTTGAGGCACACGGACAGGGATTTGAAAGGCACAGAGCACTGCTAGAACAACGTGCTGCACCAGCTGATTATCCTGGCTTGCATATTGTAAATTAATAGTGATGCATCTGGTTGTATTAGAATTGGAGAGGGATCATTTTTTTGCATTAGAATCTAAAAATATTTCAAAGATTAGATGGTTAAACTTGTCTTATTTTTTTTTTCATTTTATTTTTCAGGTTTACTGTGCATTCAAAAGACTGTTTTTAACTGAGGTTTCATTCATTCAAGATCCCTTGGATGACATAAAATTAAAAAATGGCTATATTGTTGTGCTTACAGCAATCTGACCTGAAAACTCACCTTTCAATAAATTCAAGTAAATGTGATGTTCAGATTGGCATTTACTTATGTGAAAATTCAGGTTTGGCATTCACTTAATACTAAAAAAAAAAAAAAAAAGTTTATTAAAATTACCCCAAAATAATGACTACACATTAGGAGCTATAATTCACAAAAATCTTGGGCATCACCAGCCCCAATGCATAAGTATAAGTGTCCAAGTCCCAAACTGGGATTCTGAAAATCCTTCCTTTTCTTGTAGGCCAGAGATCCTACATTTGTGACTCCATCTATGCAATTTCTGTTACTGCCCCATTCTGAACTGCCCCACTTGTCACAGACCAGAGCAGGAAGCAACTGGAAGTTTGCTAGTATTCAAGAAATGGGCTTACTTATAAGTCTTGACATTTCTTCACCCAGATATTAAAAAAATCAACACCCAGACTGTTCAATAGGACCGAGTTCCTACAAGACAGATAGCATGGAAGTCAGCATTTTGCTTTCAGAACAGTTCTTTCAAAAAATGTTTGCCTCAGACTGCCATCATGCAACAGTATGCACAATTGCACAGTTCCATTTCTAGGCAATGTACAGCTGTTATAGACCTACAGCTTGCCATGGCAGTGTTGCCTGTGAGCCTGTTAGGATGAGTTGTGTCAAAAGGACATATCTGAGCAGGACTATTCACACCAAACTGTCTGAGAGGCAGAGAGGCCAGACAGCGTCGATTCTTCTGGCTTCCCATTTTTACCATTTTGAATGCAAGCAATGAATGTTCTTAATTTTAAAAATACACACTTCAGGTTAAAAATCTCATTTGTCAGAGCAAGAAAAATATTCTTCATAACAACAGTGGTCAAACACTGGAACAGGTTGCCCAGACAGACTGAGGAATATCCATCCTTGGAGGTATTCAGAATTTGCTTCTAAAATGCCCTGAGCTGGCTCTGATTTAAATGCACATCAATCCTGAAAACTACCACAGATACTATACAGAATAAATTATTATGTGATTGTACAGCTGATCAATTTATACACCTTTTTAATTAACTTCTTTACCTTCTTGCAAATATGAAACATCTCTGGCACAGTTCGCATTCTGTTCTACTCTGTTCTGCTAAACGGATCATAAAGACAAGGAGCAACCTCTGCTTTAAACAGTGTAATTGAAGCGCCAATCTTGCAAATATCATTAGCAAGAAGCAATCTTCATGAATGCTGGAAGAATCAACTAGTTCCATCTCAAGTATTTATTAGGTCCTCTTAAAATAAGTGTTGTTTTATTTTGCTTTATGGATAGAGTGAAAGAGGAGAGGAAGGGGGTTCTCTGCCAAGATCTACCTGCAAGGTGCTGCTGGTTTCATAAAAACTGTGTTCATTGGAGAATCTGAGAATCAGATCCAGAAACCAATGGACGTGCATTTCAGATCTACTACAACACACAGATTACTGCAAAGATCATTGTTTGGTCAGTAAGCCTCATCATCTTCCCACCTTTGGGAAATAAGTTAAATCAAGACAAATCTACTGTATCACATGAGAAAAATCCAGGGATTTTTAAAAAAATGGCTTTTATATATACACATTCAGAAAGGCAGTTTCTATAACTAAGCTTTTGCAAAAACCTATTTTCAAATGGATATAGGAGTATTCTTCCTAAAACAAACCACTCCAGGGTCTTTCAAAGAAAAAAAATAAATCCTCCAATGGAGGGCATCCTAAGAGTGAGAAGTATTCTGACAATAGAGAGAAGGGGAGATAAAATTACTGGAATCATGGGGTTTTTTACATCCATCATTGAATTCTGCCTGTGAGACATTATAAGTGGTGAATCCAAATTCCTGAAAAGCCAATTTAGCATTTGCCACAATAAGAATGGGCCAAGAAGTATGGTATAATGCTCCTGCTTGATCAGGAACACGGCTGTGAGAAACCATGCCATGCTCATCTACCCCTTGTTTCCCAGCAGATAGATGTGATGGGTTGGAGCAGACCTCCTTCTTAGGCTTGTCCTGAAATGCTTGTCCCATTTTTATCTCCTCCTCCTTTTCTACTTCGTTACAGAAGAACCTTTTCCAGTCCTAAAACCCTTCAGGTAGGTGTAGCAAAGTTCATCTTCCTTGTTAAGAGGCCTTGACATGGTTTCAATTTGGCATTAGCATAAATGTGCTAAAAATATTTTTGTTTTTTTTTTTTCCCCAGATATCCTGGCTACAAAACAGTTTTTAACATCATTATAAGTAAACCAAATTCCTCAAGGGAATGTATAGTGCAGACTAATATATTCATAGCTATTTATGCTTTGTGACATCACAGGAAAGGGAGCCTGAGAAATACAGCTCAAAAAGGTGTTACCTGGAGGAGAAACAGAGATTAATAGAAAATAATCCCTTTATTTTAGAATGTAGAACTGATACCATGAGTTTGCACAATTATTTAACTTAAATATTCAGGGCTTTAACCACAGTTTATCAAATACCAATATAAAAATCTAGACACTTCAGAAATATAACAGAGAACAAACATCACAAAAGTGGTTACTTAATACTTTAACTACAGATGCTTTGTATGCACTGTCTATGATGAATAAGTACTAATGAGAAAGTGAAAACTGCTCATTATCCCATTAGTAGCTCTTCAGCAGCTAAAAAAAGAGAATCAGCTTCTCTGGTGACAGCTACTGTGGCAAACAACTGTCAGCTCAGGGGAACGATCTGCTGGTGAGTTGATGGAAACCTTCAGACAGGCTTCACTGTTATCCTGGCTTAAAACTACTTCTGATTCCATACAAAAGAGTGGGTTTTTTCATGTATTTTCAAAAAAAAAAAAAAAAAAATAGTTAAAATTATCACTGCTTGTACTCTCCTCCCATTTAATTTGGTTCTCCAAGGGGGAAAATTTCAATACAATACAATGAATTAATATAATTTTAAGCAGCAAAGAATGAGGTTTTGGAGCATTCACCAGGAAATTATTTTTCTCCTAATTAGTAAAAGTTAGGAGAAAAATGTTTTCTCTTGTTCCAGAAGCTTTCAAGAAAAAAAGCCTTTTAAAGATGTTTAACATTCTTATACCATGTACAGACCTCTAAACTAGTGCCAGCTGACTAGTGCCAACTTCCATCCACTCTACACAGTACTGTACAGATATACAGGTTACAATGGGTTTTGCCAGACTTATTGCAGGAGCTTTTTTATAACAAAGACTTGAGCTATCCAGTTCCAAGGCTGGAAATTACATGGCTAACAAAAGGAGGTGTTCACTAAATCTCCCCCACATCATCATAAACTTATAAAATTCTATACTAATACCTAAATCCCGGTATTACAAAGCCAAATGAGAAATCTGAACTTTGAAATCCCTTCAAGAAAATCTAACCTAATGTGTTCCTTCACCAACAGGATATATTTCTTCCTTTACCTCTAACCCTGTGCCTTGCCATCATTACTAAACAACACAGTAGCTTCTATTCACAGGGGTTTTTTCTTTGCTTTTTTTCACAGTTGCTATATAATTCAGCATCAAGATTTACAAAATATTTCAGCTAATTAAATTCCATATTGCCATCTAATAAAACAGATTATTGAAGCTTAGATTTGCACTGATCCATCTCAATTACTGTAGCTAGGTTTCTCCTAAGCCTCCTTTTAAATTTTCCCCATATGGTTTTCTCTTCCTGCATTTTCAAAAGGTAGGCACAAATGGTGCTCGCATTGAGTTGGAACCAAAACAAGACCATGACTAGAACAAGAATTCCTGTGCCCCGAGTTCTACCCCAAACACTTTCTTTCTCCCCCTTCACCTCTATAGTGGCAGTACACCCTCACTCCCCTGGCAGTCACTTTTGCCACAGTGCAGCTGCTGAGCTGGGTGAGCAGCCTTAGGGCCATGCAGCAATTAGGGGATCATGTCCTCTTTCCTGTGCCTCTTTCAGCACAGTAGCACATGGCAAGGCTGCCTTGCAGCGTGGCCCTACTCAGAGCTCACCACCCCATGTGAAAGCACGGGCTGTGACGGGGTCTGGAGAGGTGCCCCAGCAAGAAGGGCACAAAACACTCCTTCCAGTGAGCCTTGTGGCTGCACCTGGCCCTGCAGACTGTCATTAGCAATTAATATGGATTCCAGTAAATCCAGGTAGCTCTTGACATTCTAATCCTGCAAAATACATCGTGTGAGCATTAGTACCATCATCCCAGTTTTATATCTACCCCTGGAATTTTGTCTCACTATGACATGCTCCCTGGGGTGAACTGCAAGAAGCTGCATAGCAGAAACTGCGTAACAGAAGCCCTGACACCATCTGTGGCAGCTGGGATTTTCCACCTTAATATACCCTGCAAATTCCTGGCAAATGTAACAGATTTTACCTGACACATCAACATGGCAGTGTCACTGGCTGACGTTCTGTAACTACAGATCTTTGCACTCTGTATAAAGTCTTCATGATTTAACCTGGAACCACTACTTTGGGAGGCCATGAATCCATGCTGGAAGAGGTTAGATGGTCACCATTTGTTGTCAGCATGGATCGTGACCAGTGCATCATTTTATTCTAGTTACCTCTTGTTATTTTCCACCACCCTCCACAGATTTTTTTTTCCATATACAGTCAATCTTCAAGAGCCTTTTGACATTATGCCTACCAGCCCCATTTTAGCAGAAGATTGGAGAAAATTCATGGCATCTTATGGCCTTTTTTCACATGTCTTGCATGCCCTTCAGGTAAACACAGCAAGATGTCCATCACTCCTCAATCGCTCCATTATTTGCAGGATTACCCCTGCTTGCTGGAAAATGAGGAAAAAATGTCACTTAGTAGACTTGGTCTTTTACTTAGACTTAAGAAGGGAGTTCAGATATTCCTCCACACATCTACCAAACTGTCTCACTTAAAAGCAGATGCCAGCTGCCATTAAAGTGCATTAACACTACAGTGAGAAATGCTCCATGGCAAGGCATGGACTTAGGCATAGATACCCAGTGTCTCTAGGTGGTGTCTCAAAACAAAGGGAAATAAGTAAGAATCTTTACTGTCTCTTAAGAGAAAAAAAAATTAAAACAATCCCGTCATATATTCTTAAAACATTTCTGCTGAATGTTTTCTCTTTGATGTATTTCAACCCTTTGTAACAATGTTCCAGCTGGCTGTAGTCCTGTTTCCATGCCATTAACTTGCCATCACAGATGAAAATCTCTTTAGAAAGAAAAAGTAAAGGGAGAAACATCCCTCAAAAGGAAATACAAAAGGATCAGACCAACCCAACCTCTCTGCAGTGTGCAAACATAGCTTGTGCGGTAGATGATTTGTTAAGTATTTTTCCTGAGGAACTCTCAGTATTTTCTTAGTACACAATTATGCAAATCACTGAAAGTACTAAGTGAAAATGATGATATTTAGTATGCACTCTGAGTATACTAACAATATTCAATGCCATTCATTCTGCAATCTCAAATTTTCTGATTAGATGTCCAAAAATTACTTATTTATATGTATGAGATAAATAATGATAAATTTGTAGTGTCTGCTACTTTAATATACAATTAAAAATTGGCAAAATCAAAGAAATAAAACAAAAAAAACCCATATTTGCCCATGTAGTAGTATACCAGCTTGAAAAAAACTCTTTATATCCACTAACTTTAGGACCTTTCTCAAGTAACATCTGGAATTTTAAAACAAGTCTTGAGCAAATTATCTTTAAAGTTCTCTTTGCAATATCTTTTAGCATTATAGCTGAAGAGGAATTCTGCATTGGGTGTTATGCTTACTTTAAACTTAAGTAATTCTGATGATTAAAACTTGACACAAGCTTAATTAGCTTAATTACCTAGGTATTTTAATGTATTTCTGCTATTGCACCATAGGTCCAGTATTCATTATTTCAATTTCCTCAGTAAATCTGTCCACTCTGAAAAAAAATTCTTCTTTATGTTGCTGTTCTTCATGGATAGAACATTCTTGTTTACTTGCATTCATATTTCCTTTTTCAGCAGATTATTTGTGTTCACACATACAGCATATACTCTTATTCCATTCAATAAAGTATAGTTATCTAAGGTACAATAAACATGGTTTGAAATCAACTTGTGCCTGAATGGATTTAGATAAGTAATTCTTCCTCCTTTACTGATGTCCTTAATAATCATGTTCAAATGTTTAGTGATTCAAATCTGTATTTAATCTATATTCAGATCTGCCGTGTTCTAACTCAAAAGTAGGAAGCATTTCTTTGCCAAGACAGAATCAAGAACTGAACAAGCTTCCTAGAGAAGCAGTCCATGTCCCAAGATTGTCAATGTTTAAGAGGCATTTGGGCAATGACCTTGAAAGTATATTGCATCTTTTGGTCAGTAGTCAGGCAGTTGGACTAGTTATACTGTACTTCACTTCCAGCTAGAATCATTCTATTCTATTCTATTCTATTCTATTCTATTCTATTCTATTCTATTCTATTCTATTCTATTCTATTCTATTCAACTGCTGTTGCTAAATGAATAGATGACAAAGGTGCTTAGTCCATCGTGTTAAAATTGTTCTGCTTGATGTAAACTTAGCAAAAAAATCATTTGGTTGGATAAAGAGAAGAAATATAAGCTTAAATCTCTATCACTAGTGACAGATTCTTCCAGAGGGAGAAACAGGTTTAATCTCTGCCTTGGTAAAAATTATATACTTTATGTTGTTGTTTTCTTATCTACATTTTCTGCCAGTAAGGTTTTGAATTCTCTTGGCACAAAATAGATGCAGTAGAGTAAAATCAAGAATCTTTGCCTTCTTTTAAAATATATGTTTCTATCGTGTTTTCAAAGAAGTCTTGAAAGCAAGCTAGTGTGAGAAGAAACAGAAAGGATAAAGGAGTACTAAATTCCTCATGTTTCAATCTCTGCTCTCAATTTAACAGAATCAAACAAAAAGCAGCTGCCATGTTCTCTACTAACATTAGGTGGCACCATCCTCACGGATTTATTGTTTATGTAAAAAAGCTTAAAAACATTAATTCTGAAATTTTGTTAATACGAGTATGAAATATCTTGATAAAGTTGATGCTTGAATTGCAACTAATAGGAACATCTGATGTTATTTAGACAAGAAAGAGTACTCAGTTTTTGTGTAAAAGAAATCTTTGCTGAAGAAAAGGTGTGAGTAATAACTAGGAGGAAAGCAGGAATGCTGATGGATTTACCCATAAACCTTGTTCTGTAATAGGCTTAATAAGAAGCCCATAATTTACTCTTCATCTCTAAACAGGTTTTGTTCCCAGAAAAATAGTAGTTAAAACCCCCTTATGATTCAACTTATTTAGCTGAGTTATCATAATTTGCCAGGACCTCTTCATCCTTCACTTATCAATGGAGAAATTTCTAAAAAAAAATTGAGAATTGACCATTCCACTTTGCAACATTCATCACTATTCCATTGTGTGGTTCTCCTTGCTTTAAAATGAAGTTAGAACTTTTAGAAATTGAATGAAGGATAGGGTATGCGATGAGAGCAACCAACATCAAATTCAGTTAAGATCAGCCTCTTCTCAAATCATCTCTGTGTCAGGCAAGGCATGGACTTAGGCATAGATACCCAGTGTCTCTAGGTGGTGTCCCAAAACAGGGAAATAAGTAAGAATCTTTATTGTCTCCTAAGGGAAAACATTAAAACCAAACTCTTCATATAGTCCTAAACACATTTCTGCTGAATGTTTCTCTTTGATGTATTTCAACCCTTTGTAACAATGTTCCAGTTGGCTGTAGTCCTGTTTCCATGCCATTTACTTGCCATCATAGTTGAAAATCTCATTAGAAATAAATTCTTACAAGACTCATGACCCTAGAGCTCCTGGTCTTGAGAATTCTTGTAAGAGCTTAACTTTAAATTTTATGTTTAGTTTAACCAAATTTGGAAAATTACATACAGTCTATAAGATAGAAACAGGTGTTTCACACAGGGTGTGAACTGTCTAAATATTTTAGGACCTCAAAAGAGAAGTGATTTTCTGTTTCAGTGTTCCATCTTTAGGTCAACATACTAGGAACTCATTAAATCAGTTTAAGTAACCTCTTTGTCATGGCCTGAGTAGCTAGAATCAAATTTATAAATGCAAATAGATGCTATTTAAAATTTTCATCCACATACCTTACTGCTCTTATTGCTGATGATCCTCTGATACCAAATTTCACCCCAGTATGAACTCATGCCATTTACCAAGGTTCACAGAGACAGGTGACCCAAACAGCCTGTGATGAATATCCCTCCACTCTGTTTATGTCAAAAAAGCAATGACAATTCAAAGTTATTACTTTGTGTAGATTATTTAGGTAAAAACAATGTAAAAGTAGGGAAGGTCCTAAATACCTAGCCATGAAATTATTATTAAATCTATCATAATATTTCAGTACTAAGTAAGACTGGACTGATTACAGGACCCACACACTCTGTTTTCTTGCACTTATTGCTGCTTCAGAGTAGAATTAGGGATGACTGATCTATTTATTAAAAACCAAACCAAGCACTTGTCTCAAATAACAGTGATAAAAGTAAATATTGCAGAGTAATTGAGTATGAATTTTCTATTGCTCTAAAAAATACATTAATGTCACTGTGAAAGTGTTTTCAAAGATGTGCAGCAAAATCTTGCTGAAAACTATTTTTAGACGGCAAGGGTTGCTAGGTCACTCTAAAGCTCCTTTCTGAGTTCCTACTGTTTGTAAGAGCTTTTACAGAACAGATATAATGGGATTTTCAGTCAACTGGAGAATGGTAACACATAGCTGGCTAATGCATGGCTTTTATATAAGTTACAAGTAATCTGGATATGTTTTCAATAGAGCAAAGATTCAAGAAATTGAGAACATACAGGGCTTTTGCTAACCTATCATGTGGGCACTCTAGGAAGGCTTATTTTTGACATCAGAGCTATCTGTCTGCCAGACTTAACATAACTGCAGGGTGATGCTGGAGAACTTTACAGAATAGATCTCGGAATATTAACATGAGCAAAGTGGCACTTTTTTCCTAGGCTCATTTATTGAAGGAGCTGAATAATTTGGCTGAAATATTCTGCAATTCAGCCAGAGGCACAAGAAAGATATGAAACATTTTGGCTCAAACTTGGTGCTTCAGAAAGGTATAAACAATAAAATCAGTATCATATAATGAGAATGGAGGCTGTTTTCAGTGGTGTCTTCAGTGGTGCATAGCAAGTGGTGCTGCTCGCACCATTTGTAACAGATACACAGGGTTCTCACCCTGCTGCTTCTCTTTCTGTTATTGCAGCAGGGAAAATGATCTTTCAGTAGAAATACCTGATTAATGTAAAAGATCATTAATGACCCCCTCTATATAATACTCATTTATGCTCCACTTAACATTCCATTTGAATTCGTAGCTCAAGAAGCAACCAGAAATAAGCATCATCTTAGAGCATTCCTAATATTACTGTCTAGGACATCTCCAAAGTAGACCACAGTCCTCCCAACAGCCTGAGAAACAAGAAAAGATTTGAGAAGTAAGAGGTATATATCAGTCTTTCCTGCAAGCCAGCTGAAGCCAGCAAGATGTACATGCCACTATGACTCAGCAACAACAAACCTGCAATTTCCTCGGGCTTTGGGCATTTGACATTAGAATGACTCATTGTCCATATGGAGAGTTGAGGAGTCATTTGTACAACCACACCAGAGCATCTTTAAAAGAACTTAGGGAAATAACTGTAGATCCAAAGTGTTCTTTTTCTGATAAATTTTCTTAGTTATTTCAGTTATCGTTCTGTGATTGTTTCAACAGTGAGATACAGCTGCTGGTTGTGGCTCCACAACTCATACAAAACAGTATTCCATCTCTTCTTAAAAGTTCTTATGACAGCATCTTTCCCCCAAATCTTTGATATTTGGCAATGCTAAAACAACTAACACGCACATATGTTAATGTGGGTGTCACCACTGAAGGAGAAAGGGAGTTGAGCCATATCCTGCAGACCTGGGCATTTTACATGCCTAGAAATGAGAAGCAGATCCCACTGCACACAAAGAACAGCCTGCCTTCAGAACCAGAGCAGTGCCACACTTCCTGGCACAACCACACAGCAGGCTTGAGGACCTCCCAGCACCCGTGAGGAGCTGAAATTAAAAACACATGCTAAAATGAGCAAAAGTCTCCACCCATGCTTTGAAAGGAGGCTACAGCTATCCATCCTCAATCAAGAAGTGCCACACAGAGCACAGATTTATTCGGTAGAGGAACCACTCTTTGTTACTCTTTCTCCTTCATCAGAGCACCTAAGCATTAGCACCTGGACTAATATTCCCACAAAAATAACAGACCCTCATTTTCTAAAGGTCACCTACACCAAGCTTTGACATCAGTGATGTGAAAAACAAGAGGGTTCAAATATGACATAGGTTTTTAAACTGTCATGTAACAAAATATTTCACTCACCTTTTCAAACTAACAAAGTAACTAACTACAAAACTAAAATGTGAACATAGTATCGCTTAGGTTGAAAGTTCTTTTGCTGTCATTTACTATTTCAGCCATACAACTATAGGACTGTAGCTGGTAAGTGACCATCCATTGGGGAATGCAGGCTGAAGAGCCGAGGTCTGACACTGGAAGACAGGAAACATCAGATAAATTATTTCCTGTCAACCTTTATTGTGTTCCTTGTGTAATTGCATTTCAATACAGTCTTTAATTAAGTAATCATACCCTACTCTTCCCGTATTGGGCCTAACATTTAATGCAGAAAATTAATTCCCATGGTAGTTAGATTAAAGTCTCAGAGGCAACCCTTGGTTGTGTTGATCCCTAGTGTCTGTGGAGCTTGATCTTTCATCCTCAGCTGTATTTTTAGCAGGTTTGGTTTTTATTACATATGAGTTTTTATGAATAGATAACATCAAAATAAGGTGAATTTTGAGTGCCTTTTACCACAGCTTTGCAGGTGGTTAGCAGAGGCACTTCTGCTTTTTGTACATCCCAGGCTTGAACAACAACACACAATTACTGAAAAAAGTTTCAATGGTTGGTCGGTCTGTTTTCAGACAAAAGCTGTTTCTACTAAACACTTAAATGTGATGATTTTTCATGTGGGATATTACATTTGCACTGAAAATTGTGGGGAAAAAAAAAAGAGAGAGCTGAGCTGCAGTTCTCACAAGATATGAAAGTAACATTGAACACAACATCCCCATAGTATTAAACATAAAAGTTTGAGGTTGAAAATTAATGACATCAAGCTCACACCTGGAGTATTCAGTATTTCACTGAAAAGCCAATATGTTCTTCATGGGAACAAAATCCTCCCACTCATTCTGCTTACAAGTGTCAACCTGCATTATGTGCAAATGTTACCAGGCAATGGCAGGACAGCAGAGAACAAATGAAACAAAATTCTCTTCTCAGCATACTTTAACTTCCATATGAATTTTAAGAAAGGAAACTGTAGTTTTGCTTACTTAGCCTGTATCAGCTCTTTTCTTTACAGTTATAATGAACTTTTAGAGGTGAGACCTCCCTGAAGAATGCTACGTTTCTCCTCCTACCAGTCCATGTCTCCAAGTATTGGAAATGCAACCTTTTTTCTTTTATTCTTAGCAAAGCAAGAAAATTTGATATTTGTTGTTTATGTTTAATGCCTGTTTAAAAGCATCTTTTCCAACACATCACTGATCAAAAAAACTGTAAGTTTTTTTGGATTGTCCTGAGGAGTTTAATTCATTCTGCTCTAGTCAATGGATAATACAATCCAGATCTCAGGTTTGCACTTCACAGAACTCTGTCGTGGCTACTTCTGTTTTTGTGTGTCCATACCTTCAGCCTGTGGTTCTGGGTTTGTTGCAGGGTGTGTTTGGCTGCATTCAGGCAGATGTTCTTCATTTTGGCCTCTCTTTTCAGTCTCATAACTAATCCTAAAGTGAGAACATTAAAGAAACCAAATACTCCAGGACTGGGATGAAAACCAAAGCTTTCTTAGATGTTATTAACCTGTGAAGATATTTAATCAATCAAGGAGACTCAATGCTACCATATAGAACATGGGAAATATCTGAGACTTACAAAGATTTATTATGATGCAAACTATTGACTAATGGGTTTTTGTATGAAATTATTTTAGAAATATTTAGGAAATCTGATTTTTCAATGCACAGCTCTGAGACTTTGTTATGGCTCACATCAGACATCCTGTGCCTGGAGCTAATAAATACCTGCAATAGCAAAATTTGAAAGGCAATACTGTAGATTCTTATGTTAATCTTCCTTTCCAAAAGCTACTGAAATGCCTTTTTCTCCACTAAAATCAGATATTTTATGAGAAGTAGTTTGATATAGATTGCCTATACTATCTCATTGCTGCATTAATTTAGGGGACAGGGAACCTACTGCACACAAAGAGCACCTCTAACTAATCTGTTCAAGAAATGGTAATTAATAATTGCTTTTGCTTGTCTTTACCAAATCCACTACTGTCTACTGAGTATGATTCTTTCAGATAATCTCTGTCATTTTGTGGAAACATTTCTCAAGAAAAACATTCCCTCTTTATGGTGTAGTTACAAGGTTATTTTGTTTTTATTATGGCTCTCATTTTTATTGTTATGAAAATAAACATATGCATGAAAGTAGGATTTTTATTATTTCAGAATTAATCAAAATGCCATCAGTTTTTTTGCATTAGTGTAATGATTTTTATGTATGAAGAGCAATAAAACATGTTAATTATCTACCATAATACTATACCACAAATTAATTCTTTTTCCATGAACATCATAAAGATATATGTGATATTGCAGTAGACTGTCAGGAAAAATGCTATTGCAACACACATGTTTATGACAATTTTATATGGGAAAAAACTGTGTACCAGGAGGTAAATTTCAACTCTTTTTGATAAAACTGAGGAAAAACCAGCAGAGCACAAAATCTTACTGACCTTTGCTGCCTTCAGACAATTGTTTCCTGTAGTCCTGCCTTGGAGTTTTAATGTCATGTGTAAGTGAATCTAGGTCTCAGGAATGGGATCCCACTTGCAGAAGGCACCAAAGGGGGAAAAAAAATTATTAACATACTTGTCCTCATTTTATTGCACAAGTTGTTGCAGCCATTGCAAAACTGCCATAAAGAAGAATTTTTAGAAATTAGTTATCTATGAGAATAAATGATATTAGCTTTTAGTGAACAAAACAACATTGTGAAAATGCCTACATCTTTTTTGGGCTTAATGAAGCTTCAGGCAGTAAATAATTCACAGAGGCATAGCACTGTAATCAAAGCTACTGTCCTTTTAATCTTTACTTTCTCATAATCAAGGCCTTCAATCCAGTTTTTTCATTTTCTAGTACAAGCTACTCTTTGCAAATACAGACTGACAGCTATCAATGATATAAGGGGAAGTACAGATCACATCATGTATCCTCATTATAATGTTTCCTATCCCTCAATACAGGCATAACTTAATCACCTTAAAAAATCCCCAATTATTTCTGCTTGAAATCCCCATGAAAAATGGACCATACATCACAAAATAGTGTTTTCTTTGCATTAGTCAGTACATCTTCCTACCTATAAAGCAAATATTTCATCATTCATGCACTTTCCCTTTTCTTTACTGCAGCAGGATTTCCATGTAAAGAATTTCCACATGATTTAAAGTATATTTTGGACTTTTCAAACAATTCCTCAAAAGCTTGCCAAACTTCATGGCCCCAAGCCACGCTTCAGGGTATCAAAGAAGATCTTCTAGTTAGTTCTTTGTTCCCCAGAGGAATTCATAGAAGCACTTTGCTTCTATGTGCTTGAAAAGCTAAAATAACTAAAATAATTTTTGAAAAAACCTACAACTTCTTTTTGTACTGGCCCTCTGAAATTTACCTGCCTAACAATTTTGCCTGTCAGTTTTGAAGATAGAAGATAAAATTAGTGCAGAAAAATAGTTCTTTTTTATGGAAACATCCCTCTTCCTTCCCCCCCTCTCCCGTTAAAATATATTTAGTTCCATGGGAAGGTAAAAATTTTGGAGCACTGAAATATCTGTTCATAAATGTTTTTATTGTCATGTAAATTAATCTTCTTGGCCTATCTCTGGTGAATGTACCTTCTTTAGAAAATCTGCTGCTGGTGGTGGTTTGCAAAGGTAATTTGCATACCAAGTTTGCAGGTCATGGCCAAGTCACCAAGTGGTGCTTTCTGGCTGATTAAGCTGTGGGACACGTTCCAGTGAGCAGGTCTAAAAGCACATGCTGACCCTATCTAAATCTTTAGCCAGCTGAAGCCTGGGAACACCTCAGCTCCCCCCAGCCTCCACTTGAAGGCAACCTGGGCACTTGGTCCAGAATGTGATCCCTCTCCACACCAGCAGCACCCCAGCCTGTGCTGTCGGCCCTCACAGGAAATGTTTCTTCCCCCTTGAACAGACATGCACACTTATGAAGGAGGAGTTTTGTTCAAACAGCTCTTCATTACAAATACAAGTTCTGCAGAATCTGGAAGTTCAAGTGAAAAATTATTTTTTAATGAAAGACACTGAAGCATGACAATTCCCTTTATCATCAACATAAAGGTTTGCTACATAATGAATTCTAACTATATCTTCAGGAGCCTTGTGATCTAGAAGCTCTTATTCTCCTTTGTCTCCTAGGAATCTTCCTGGATAAATGACATTTTCCATGATTTACTGGAAACATCCTTTCCTATAGTGAAGAATGGCATTTCTTTACAAGAATACAGATTCCATTTGATGAGGTTTTAATTCTGTTCCTCTCTTCCCCCCTTATTAAACCATATTTCTGAGGTGGAGGACTGGGACATCCAGATCTGAAATTCATTCACACTTCACAAAGCCTTCAGGCACTTTAAGTCTTTAAGTCCCTGTTGGAACTTTAAGAGACACAAGTTGTAAATTGATGTACCTTCCCTATGGTGAATTCTCAGTATCAGTTGAGCACCCTGTCATCTTTAGAGCATCCAATGTTGTGCCTTACCCTAAAAACTGGCTATAAAGCAGAAAGCATACAACACATTTTCTATGACTTCAGATTTCAGCACAACATCCATTGGGAAGTCCTGATTCCATAAGCCCAGGCATCCACCTGGGAGTCCTGGATTGCTTACAGATAATGGCCACACAATTCCCTCCCTTTAAAGAATCCAGGACCCAGGAGTCAAAGAAACCCAGCAGAATATTTTGACCTGAGACTGAGGTTCAGAAATTAAGAATAATGATGGTGGGCAGAGACCACTTGCTGGTTTTACTGCTTAGAAGGATTAACAAAGTGAATGTTAAAATCTGTTAAAATGTACTAAATCTGGGCAAGTTGAATAGATGGGCCAACAGTATGAAATGCAACAAGACCAAGTGCCAGGTCCTGTGCTTTGACTAGAACAACCCCAGGCAGCACTACAGACTGGGGACAAAGTGGCTGGAATGGAGCCCAGTGGAAAAGGACCTGGGGGTGCTGGTCAACAGCAGCTGGACAAGAGAGAGTGTGTGCCCAGGTGGCCAAGAGGGTTAATGGCACCCTGGCCTGTATCAGCAATAGAGTGACCAGCAGGACCAGGGCAGGGATTGTACCCCTGTACTCAGCCCTGGAGAGGCACCACCTCAAAATCCTGTGTTCAGTTCTGGGCCCCTTATTGCAAGAAAGAAATTGAGTGGCTGGAGGGTGTCCAGAGAAGGGCAACAGGGTCAGTGAAGCATCTAAACAATGAGTCCTACGAGGAGCAGCTGGAGGAGCTGGGGGTATTTAGCCTGGAGAAGAGGAGGCTCAGGGGTGACCATATAGTTCTCTACCACTCTCTGAAAGGAGGTTGTAGCTAGGTGGCCTCTCCTCTCAGGCAGCCAGTGACAGGATAAGAGGAAATGGCCTCAAGTTCCATCAGAGGAGGTTCAGACTGGACGTCAGGAAGAATTGTTTCACAGAAGGGGTTGTTAAACAATGGAATTGTCTGCCCATGAAGGTGGAGTCACCATTCTGGAGTTGTTCACAAAATGACTGGACATGGTACTTAGTGTCACAGCCTAGTTGACAAGGTGGTGTTCGGTTAAAGATTGGGCACCATCTTGGAGGAAAAAAGAGATCTTGGTGGTCTTTTCCAACCTAATTCTGTGAAATCACAGAATCACAAGGTTGGAAGAGACCTTCAAGGTCATCAGGTCCAACCCAAGCCCTAGCACCTCAACTAAATCATTGCACTGAGTGCCACATCCAGTCTTTTTTTAAACACATCCGGGGTGGTGACTCCATCACTTCCCTGGGCAGACCATTCCAGTACTTAATCACTCTTTCCATAAAAAACTTTTTTCCTAATATCCAGCCTATATTTCCCTTGGCACAGCTTAAGACTGTGTCCTCTCATCCTGCCAATTGCTACCTGAAGAAAGAGACCAACCCCCACCTGACTACAACCAACTTTCAGGAAGTTGTAGAGAGCTCCTTTCACTCTTAGGCAAACTACTGTTAGTTCAGTAATATCCACTTATCTTCTTCATGGATGACTCGCATCCACACCTGAATTTCCACATATTTCAGTCTGACTCATCCCTGTTCAAGTTGGAATTGTTCTGTCTCACAGTTTTTGCAACTACACTCTTAGTCTTTGCTTACTCATATTAATAGATTTGCCATGACCTCACATCTCCCCCCTCAGTGCCTTTCCAGCATCTGTGGGCAAAAGCCAATGTTTTCTGTCTGAGGCAGACTGGAAGACTTATTGCCTCTTTCATGAAAGAGGAATCTTTGCTCCTCAGAAAAGCCAGTCACAGCTTTATCACTGCTTGCTGTGGAGCATACACTACAGTTGATCTAAAAAAGCCTTGGAAGGTGCTTGAGAATTAGAGCTGCTGGCAAGGCAAAGAAGTGGCAGTCACTCCCTGCCGCCTCCAAGAATTCACATTCTGCAAGGGGGATTTTCCTCTCATTTAAGCCTGCAAACATTCCTGAGAGGAACAGTTTGTCCTCAAGTTGGCATAATGTTGCATTAAACATTTGCCACTTACTGTTCTGCAAGCTGTTAAGCTTCCTGTGAAAGCAGTAAGATACCACAGAAGCACTCTTTTGTAAACAGAGTCCTACATAATTTTATTAAAGTACTGTGACAATACTTATCTGGGAACAAAACAAGGGGAAGTTGCAGCACTATGTGGGCTACAAATGAGGCAAGGGGAATTATTAGCCTAAATTAACACAGAAAAATAAATTATATTCAGCCAGGAAGTGTTTTCCAAGGAAGAAAATGTAGTAAGGAAAGATAAAACTTTAATGATAAGCATAAGAGATAGGATATGCAGATTAAAAGAAAGGAAGGGTGCAATTTGAGCTTAGTCCTCAGTTGTAATTACAGTGCAAAATAAAAAGAATAACAATGAAAATTTCAATACACTCTAAAAAAGGCATAGAACTAAAAGAGAAATGCACTTATTACAAAGATTCTGGAGAATGTTCTAAGTGAGCAGAAAGTCCCTTCTTTTCTAACTGTACAAGGACACCAGCATCATACTTGGCAATATCAGCCCCTTGTTTTGCTAAGGCCACTGCTATCCTTACTCAATAAACTGTAGAGCTTATTAGGAGTCTTGAATTACAATCCTAATTGCTATGTGTTTCACAAGCCCCCTACTGCTAGCAATCCAATTACAACACAAGAATTGACAGATATACGTAGATGAACATCATTCAGTGAATTCATGTGGTACTTTCCAGCCTAGCGTCTCCATAAAAATGGGAAAACACACTGAAACTTTCTTATTCCCTGTGACAGACATTGGTTGAAAAATACCTGCATCCTAACCACTACCAACTGCACTCCAAATGCATTTCTTGCAGGCTTCTGTTTTTCTGAGTGGATCTCAGTAAAGGTGGTACAGTGAGAATCCCATACTTGTCTGTATCTCTGTGAATGTGATCAGGCTGAACCTGCTCAAGAGCTGATGAGTAAACAATGTAATAAACCAGTTAAAGCACTGCACTCCTTTACAGAAGATGAAACATGCCCAGAATTCTTTTTATACTGAAAGTGGCTGGACCAAAATATCCAGAATGTCAGCACTAGTGACCACTCTTTGTCTCTAAAGCATTGTAGACTGCTTTCAAACTGTCTAGAGGGAATAGTGTCTGTTCTGTACCAACTCCCAAGTAGTGCCCAAGAACTGCTGGGAGGAGTCTGAGCTGATCCAGCCCAAACCAGGGACAAGGTTAATGATCTAGCACTACAGATGACTGAGTTTATTACTTTAGAAGATTTAGAGACACCCCATGGCACTAACCTCAAGGAAGGCATGAGCAAGAATTAATCAGAAAACAATGGTGCTTTCAAGGATTTACTGCAAAAGAACACTATTAGACTGCACCTCTGAATGTACCAGAGGCCAAAAAACAGATCAATACTCCAGAAAGCAACCTCCTAAAGGAGCTCTTGTTCAGCAGAACACTGCTTGGAAGGACAAACTCAGGACTGTAAGCTCAGAAAAGGTCTTCTTTTGTCTGTTACTACAGCAAGGCTGTTGAGTGCTGCAGCGGGGGAGGCTGAGGAGGAAGACAAGGGCATCCCTATTTACAGAAAAGACTGCACCAGAAGTGCCTGACTTACATAAGCAATTTGTTCTCTTGTTTGTGTAAGCAATCCAGCTAGACCACAAATACCATCCTGAGTGCTCAGGTGAAAAGTACTTGCAAGTCATTGTTCTGAGAAAATGCTCTGAAAAGCAAAGTCCAACTCTATGACATCAGTTGCAGACCTCTGTATACCATGACTGGATGCTGGTGAGTCATGGCATGCATAAACCAGCAGCATTTGAGAAGACCTTCATAACCAGGTCCAGTAAAATTTATTGTTCTAAATTTGCAATTAACTCAACCTAAATTGACATAATTAGGAGAATCTGGCTCATAGCCTTTTTATAAGTGTATTTTTAAGTCTCATTTATAAGATAAATGCATCTTCTGTTTTTGAAATGACATAAATAATACTTTTTTTTCTAAATGAAGCTATGCTTCATTTCACCCAGTAAAGGAGCCAAACCCTAGTCTATTAGTACTTGTTCTATGTCTGGCTGAGAAATGAATCAATACCCTTAAATCCTGCCCTAAATGAACTTTTGTGCAAAGTTGTGTCTTACAGCACAGCCGAGGATTTACATCAACAGACTGACTCAGATCCTGCCTGGAGCCACAACTGGATTTTTGTTGCTGTTAGAGAGACCAGAGCCTTTCTTCGGCCACCTCCCTCTTTCCTTTTTTTTTCCATATAAAACCACCAACCCTGATTCTGATCAGGGCTGCAGAGGAACCTCTCCCCTGTGGAGGCAGGCGGGCAGGGGCGGCAGCCGGAGCCGCCGGGGCTGCGCGGAGCGGAGCGGGGCTGCGGGAGCAGCGCTCGCTCGGCAGCGCAGGGAGGAAGGAAGGAGTCGCTAGGCAACTCCAGTAACCACGGATACCCGCATCCCCGGCGGGCCGCGGGCTGCCGGGATTAGTCATTCATCTGGAAAAACACTTTGAAAAAATAAATAATAATTAACGCGTTACAATGCGACGCTGTCTCTGCATAAATGTTGTTGTAATGACGAGATTCAATTTAATAGAACTTACTTTACTGCGACTGGGCGTTTGCTCCACCTGAAGACTCTAAGAACTCTAGGTCATAGAATCATGGAATCACAGAATAGTCTGGAAGAGACCCTAAGGGTCATGTAGTTGCATGTCTCCTGCCATGGGCATGGACAACTTCCACTGGACCAGGTTACTCAAAGCCCCATCCAGCCTGGCTTTGAACAATCCCAGTGATGGGGCATGGTCACTCACTTTCAAACATTTTGAGCTGCAGCATTAGTGACTGAACCAAATCTCTGGCCAAGGGTCACATGATTTTAAATCCTTCATTACAGAAATATCCCAAAGCCTAAAATGCTTCAAGAAAAGCAGTAGAGTCCCTTTACAAATAAATTGCCCAGTGAGATTGACTGTCTCTTCCCCAGCAGTCTGGAATTGGTGTTTGGTTGGAAGGTATGATTGCTTGCTGATTAATATCAAAGTTGCCAGTAATCATGTGCCCACAACTAATGCTCTTCCATCTTTCACATGTTGGAGGTTGCCAATTAGCAAAGGCAGTTCAGAAAGAGCAGCATCCTGGAGGCCACAGCAGTAGGACAAAGAGCAGCAAAGGTCACCAAGCACCTTCCTCTCAGCGCTTGCAGGAATGTGATTGTGTAAATATACACGCATGATTTTAGCAAAGCCAGAAAACCTCCAAAGTCCTTTGTAGTCTGTGGTCACTGCACTTTGAACAAAATTCCCTGCCAGTTCTAAGCCTGGGAACCCATTCAACCCTATGTTTATTTGCCTCACTGCACACATCACCTGCGATACTGGTATTACCAGTCTCTTTCCTACCACTTCTTTCCCCTAATGCTGAATACTTGAGTCAATGAAATCAACCTGTAGTTAGCTTAGGCATTTACAGGAGCATGGATGTGTCCTTGCACAAGTGATGTACACAAAGTGATTAGCTCAGTCATTCCTGATAGGGTCTTGTAAACAAATTATTGATTTCTGGGTGTTTGGGGGATGTTGATTAGAATTAGAGTTTACAGCAACAGCTCGTCTTACTTCATCAGAATAAATTGCTAAAAAGCATATCAAGGGGATCAGCTGCTTAATAAAAAATAATCTTTCTTATCATCTATGATATGCTGGCTATTTTAAATATGAATGTAGAGGAATAAGCAAACTGAACAGTGATAACACACATGCTATATATATTACCTACCTTGCTTTAACTAAAGTAGTTTACTTTGTTTACTATTGGAATGAGGCAGGCCCTGTGACTTACTTTAATCTGCTTATTCAACTTCTCTATTAAACTTACGCTTTTCAACTGTGATCAAATAATACACAGTGCGAGCAAAAAGCTTATGAAAATCTGTATAAACTATTTTGATCAGTCTTAATCAAAATTTGAATTTGGCTTCAAACAATGAACCTTTTTTTCTATGAAGCCTTTTAGGAAATCCCACTGCAAAAATTCTCAATCTTAAATGGTAGCTGCTGAAGATACCATTTGTTTGCTGGAAACATTTAGAAAATTTGATTTACTCTGCATCATAGAAAAACAGAGAAAGGAGAAAAAATTTTTGCCTCAGTTGTACATTTGCAGTACTGACACAGTCAAACTACACTTGGATCAATCTTTTGGTTCAGCTTCAGTGATGTGGATATCCTTGGACTAAAGCATTTTTAAGTATCTCCATAGTTTAATAGATTTTGCTTCATGAAGCCTAAATGTGTATGCACATCTATACAGTGTCCTTGAACTCTCACATATGCTTGCACAGTTAGCAGAGATTCTGATTTAGCAACCAGGTAAAGGCTTCTCCTCAGAGTTGTGAAAAAGTTGAAGCCCCAGCAATGTGGGCTTTCATTGTAAATGATGCATCATGAAGAGTGAAAAGTTTTAGACTAGATAATTAAGATTAATATATTTTATATGAAGGTAATAGTCATCTAAAAACAACCCAAAGAAAGACTGGAACAAGACACACTATAATGAATGCATATTATCAAAACCTATTTGATTTAGTTGCTGGACTATAAATTGCATCACAGATTTATTTTCACATGACTACCCAGACTTTCTGCTTTAGACTGGCTCAGAAATGCCTTGGCCTTTCTCGTAGTGTTAATGAATTTCTGCTCCCCAACCCAGACAAAAACAGAGTCACATCAGGCTGTAAAAAATGAAAGAATAAATTATTTACTAAGTAAAAAATTATATTCCTGAACATTGAAGGTGCTAAAGCCTGTTTTTCTTATAAATCTGTGCCTTGAACTTGTTTGACTTTGGCCAGACAAGGCACAGGAAAGACTGATTTTCACAAACTGTGCTGCCCAAATGAAGTTTTTCATTCCAGACTTCAGGCTCGTTTTTCATGTACATTCTAATAGAGTATACATTCCTGTTGCAGACTTTAAGCAACAGACTTCCTGTCCTCTAACTGTTAATTTATTTGCATACATTTTGGGGCTTAATTATTTTTGAAATGCTCACTACTTTGTCAGTGTAGTAGAAATCAGATAGAACTTTCCGTTATTATGGAGGATTCAAAAAAATCACCACGTACACAGAATTACCTCGGAACATGCAGTTGTACAAAGCCATTATCACCTGGGAAGGTTTGGAAGACTGATTCTTGGTTCAGATTCTCCAGTGACAGCTATTAATCTCTTCATATCTAAACTATCTCTTACAGGAGGGAAGGCTTCTTTGTCACATCTTCTCTTTATTATTATCTCTTCACAGAAGTGTTGGAGTTGGTTCTGAATGCTAAGGAGGAGCATCTCTTAGCTTGCTAATGAGGACAAACACAACATCAGTACCACTGTGACTAGCTTTAGAAGAATTTTCTGAGGTGATAAAACTGGTTCTTTACACAAAAAGGTGCTGAATATTCCCACAAAGGAAAAGGTTGTTTGCATGTTTCTTGTACATCTCTGCAATATTTATTTTTGAACACTGTGTTGGAACATGCAGTTCATACAATGTGATCAAGTGAGTGCTTTAACATTTCAAACTGTGTTAAATGGATCCTATTTCATCCCTACTGAGCTTGTGGCTGAGCACAAAATAGATTTCTCCCCAAGAGAATGCCTGAGATTGTCTGTTTTCCTTAATAATTTATTTCAATACTTAATGTCCTTCAATTTAGTAGGTCAGGATCTGTAATAAATTGCATTATTAATATATTTTTTCACAACATTTTACCCACGGGCTTCAGTGAAGTCCAACACTATGGCACACAGTTTCTGAAATACAACAATTTATGGACAAATTCAAGCACACTAGTGTCAGGGTGGCCAAAATCAATCCCACCCACCTATAATCTTGATTTTGGGGCTGAATGTGCCTGGATCAGAAGTGACCTCTCATGCCACTGAGATTCCCTCATCTTCAAGCAATATTTCAGCTGCTGAACACAAACAGCACCCTCAGGCCTTGTGTATACCAAGTTTGTCCACATTTGGTGCCTTACAGTGTGCAGCACCTGGGAGGGCAAACACAGAGGCAGAAACATCTACCGCAGTGTTTTCCCAGTTCCTGATCTGAGCTCTGCAATACCCATTTTAGGGACTTGGGATTAAAAGCACAAACAGTATTGGGAATACACATTTCCTCATTTTCCCTCCAAGAAGACAAGTTTTTGTCTTCCTGGCTCCATGAATTTTTTACAGTCTTTTAGGCATAGTGGTCCAACTTCATCTGCACTGTTGATTATCTGCCTGCCTGGTGCTTCCCCAGACTCTGAGACAAAGAAGATGTGGTTTCATCATCTCCCAGAACAAAGGTGATGGCCAAGGTCTTGCATTTCTTGGGCAAGTGCTCTAATTCCCTAGCAGATGAACAAAGGCAGGTATTTCTTCAAGGGCAACTCAGGGCTGGAAAGCTCCAAGGCGATGTACCTGCCTGCAATGATTCCCCCCATAACAAAGTTTCTGCCACTGAACAGAGTGTAGTGTAGATGACCAGTCTGTGTCTAGTGTCCATCTTGCTGAAAATAGTTTTTAAATCTTAGGAAAACTCTAACTTCAGAGGTAAAAAAGCAACTCTGTCTCACATAACAAACATGATGGAAAATTGCCAGTGTTTGGCTCCTCAGTCATGGGCCCACTACAGTGGCAAAGTTACAATCTCCAATCTAAGATTTTTAACAACAGCATGATGTGGCGACAAATCAAGAGTGGTCTTTTCTGTCCTGTGTAAAATAGTCAATCAGTTCTCAATTAGACTACAAGGGGGAAAAAAAACTTAGAAAAAATTGTCTGCTCTGTTGATTCATTAGAGTTTTGTAGCTTATTTTTTGAGGCTTTATTCGTGTAAGTTGCTGACCTTGGCAGGAAGGTGAATGGCATCTTGTAGGAATGCCATCTGACTTTCTTAGCTCTGGTGAGATTTCCTAGTGAAATGCTAAACAAACCCAAAAACTAAGTCAAAGATTGGCCCATATGAGAATTCAATGCATAAGAGTCATCTAACTTTCTGAAATTCTTGTCTGCGTAATTCACTTTCAATTTCTATAGTCACTAAAAATAATACTACTGAATCATCACAACTATTTCCTGCCCATGGTAATATAGGCATGCCATATTTGGCATCTGTAGGACTGCAAACTAAAATGTTGTATGATACCTTCTATCAACATAAAGAATTAATGTAACTTAACTGAAGGAAGGATTTTCAAGAAATCATATAATCTTAAAGTTATAGAATCATTAAAGTTGGAAAAGACCATCAAAATCATCAAGTCCAACCTTTGGCCAAACACCATGTTTCCAACTTAACCATAGCACTAAGTGTCTTGCCCAGGTATTTCTTGAACACCCCATGGAATGGTGCCCACCTCCCTGTCCAGCCTCTTCCAACATTTGTGGTCACCCTTGCACTAGTTTGAAAGGAAACTAGTGGGATATCCCAAGTCAGAAATACAATTTAGCAGGAAAATTAAAACAAATGGAGTAACACAGAAACACTGACAGAGTCAGAATACAACCTGACACCCTGTAGGTCAGGGTGTTGGCAGCAGACCAATTAAATGGTGGCTGAAACCCTCTTGGAGAGACAGATGTGGTTGTGTTTGAAGCAGTGATCCTGTAGAAGGGTTTGATCGTCCTCTAAAGGTCCAGTGGTGGCTATGGAGCTCTTGTCCTCTGGGAATTCAGTAGATAAAGCTGCTTGTGGTGTTCCATGTCTCCGATTATATCCAGATAGGAAATGCTTGGCTCTTCCACCTGGGTAGGATGTAATGCAAATTATCTCAGTCGTGCTGTGAGACTCAAGTGGCCAATTAGCAGAAGATATCCCACAGAAGGATAGAGATAAAGAACACTGCTCCATCTTGTTTTAACAGCTTATGAAGATGGTGATAGAACACATACTTTTGGGTACATTTTACATAGTAACCTAAGACAACCTTCAATGAAGAAATTCTTCCTGATGGTCAACCTGAATTCTCCTGGCAGAGCCAGTGTCCATTTTCTCTTGTCCTGTTACTGTCTGCCTGGGAGAAAAGACTAACTAACCCCCAGCTGGCTACAAGCTCCTTTCAGAGAGTGACAGAGAACAGAAGGGACTCCCCTAAGCCTCCTTTCCTCCAGGCTAAACAACTCCAGCTCCCTCAGCTGCTTCTTCTAGGAATTGTGCTCCTTTGTTTTCCTCTGGACATGCTCAGGCCCCTCAATGTCTTTCTTGCAAGTGAGAGGCCCAGAACTGGACACAACACTTGAATTGTGACCTCACCAGTGCTGGTGCCAAGAACAGAGGGACAATCTCTTCTCTGGACCTACTGGTCACTCTATTGCTGATACAGGCCAGGATGCCATTGGCCTTTCTGGCCACCTGAGCACACACTGGCTCATGTTCAGCTGCTGTTGACCAGCATCCCCAGGGCTTTTCTGCTGGGCATCTTTCCTGTCACTCTGTCCCCAGCCTGTAATGCTGCCTGGGGTTGTTTTGACACAAGTGTAGGACCCCGTACTTGCTCTTATTGTACCTCATACTGTTTGTCTTTGTACATTGGCCCTGTCTATCCAAATCCTGCATTACCAAATTTTCATTGGCGAAATGTATGGAAGATTTGATATCTGTCTTGATGTTTTATTCTTTATAAACATGAGTGGAACACAATAAAGACAAGCAAATATTCTAGTTTTTTATGCAAAAGCATCTGATATGTATTTATATGTATCAAATATTTATATACACATAAGGAAAAAGGAGGTAAAAATATTCATTTCCCATTTAGACATCTTAAATTAGGAGTCAGGTTCACCAGAGATGTGATATTGAGAAATCTGGAAGATGAGCAATTGGAAGTTAAAATTTACTTAAATCAAATTGCAGGATAATTGTTGTTTAATATTCTACTTTGATGCAGCTTATTTTCTGCTTGACACATCTGTTAAGCTGTAAATGCAGAACTGTTCTTGGTGAGAGCCTGAAAGCACAGATTACTCATCACCACCTAATTTGCTAGGGATCACAGGAAAGTATATTTGTATTCCACTGTATTACAGCACATCTGAAACATATATATTGTAGTTTAGGAGAGAAAGTACATGACAGCGAAAAGGTAGCATTACAAATCTAACAAATTAGACAGCAGTGATCTTTTGTTAGATGGTTGAAAACATTGGCATTCCCTGGCTGGTCATCTGTCTGTCAGTCTGTAGGAGGCTGCTGGTGAAACCTGTGAGGAATTTTCCAGTTGACTTCAGGCAAAGGTGTTTGGGCTGGTATCACCTCTGTCATGAACTATCTCGTCAGTCTTGTCTGAAAGTAGATTAGACATTGAATGCACAAGTGTTTTGGCAGCCAAGTTATAGAGAACTAAATGGCACATTTGGGGTCATTGGTGGCTTCAGCTGAGACAGGATCAGAATAGACATTTTCCCACAGCCTGATTGATGCCTTTCATGTAATTTATGTTCCTCATTCAAAGAGTGAATTTTCTGCAGGCAAAAGATTTGCTCTGGTGTGTGTTTTGAGTACATTTCTGAGGTCAGTAAAGAAAACTTTTTTTTCTTTTTGTTTTTTTGGGGCTAGAAAATCATCTCCTGATCCTGTGAGTTTTCTAAATATTTTTTCTTGGTTCATTAAAGCAAATGGGACCATGTGTGGTCATATTCATGGGCTGTGACAGTATGTGGTGCAAGGAACCATTCCTTCCAGGAAATAAATGGTGGTGCAAAGTTGGACTATCACTTTCTAAACCACCTGCATACACATGACCCCATCAGGCATGGTGTACTCCGGGGTTTATGGCAGAACAAAGCAGCCAGAGTTACTGATGCAGAAACGGATTAGAGCAAAGCAAAACAGTGCTGAAGAAACACCACTGTTCCTCGTGATCAAAGAAATTACTTTAGAGCAGCTTTCCTCATCATCCAGACCTGAACATTGAACTGCTCATAAAGGCTTCTGCCATAGCCACATCCCTGGACAGCATACACTGAGCTCAGCAGAACACAGCTTGACTCAATTTTATTACACGTTCTATTACTTTTTTTCCTTTCAGATGGAAATATCTTTTTTTTTTTATCTAATGCTTCAACATGACAGTATTAGATTATGTAAAGCAAAGAATTAATCAATAAAAAGTGGCATTTAGCTTTCTGTGAATAAAACATGCCCACTCTTTTTTCTATTTTTTTTTTTTCTTTTCTCTTTTTTAACTATCAAGACTATAATATCTGCAAGGCTGTTTTTCTTTGTTTTTCTTCAATTCTGGTAAAAATTTCCCCTTGAAATTACCTGTTCCAGCTACAAACAGACATGAAACCTGTGGTCAGGCACACTGAGACCCAGCCAACACAGAGAGGTGAGCTGAGAGCCCAATTCCACAGCTCAGGCTCAGGTGAAATAAAGGGTGGGGGTCCCTGGGGTAAAGGGTGAGGGTCCCAGGGAAGGCTCACAAGAGCCATTAAAGTCAATTAATGCTCTCAGGACCCTGACATGTCTCATCATGAAGCAGCAGCAACATTTATTACAAGTTTTTCTTTATTGCAGCTTTCTTACAATTAAAAAAATCAGTCCTGGGGCTATACCAGTATCAGTGTTATCAAAAACATCTTACAAGTTTGACAGTAGAAAGTTTTATCTCATATTACATTTCATCTATCTTGAAAACCTTCTAAATGACTATTCTATATCTTAGTATTTTATATATATATATATATCAACACTGGACATAATATCTTACCTTGCCATGTATTAAACTATTATTATCTCTCCTTTATGGATGTTTCAGTTAAGGCTTATTCTGCTTGTGATGTGCAAGTATAAAATAGAAAGTGTTTTTTTACCTCAGCAGAAGTTTTTCAAACATAGCACAAGGCACTATAATACAGTATATTAAATACAATAAATTGTGGGGAAAAAAGGAAAAGGAAAGATGAAGTCAAATTGTATGTTAATAAAAGGCAGCAAAATGAACCTGAATTTAATTCTTCAGCTGAGAATCATACCTGATTGTCAAAACCCCCTTTGGATGTTTATCTTCAGTGATATTTCTGGAACACTGTTTCAGCTCAGTGTAAAATTCAACTCGCATAATTATTGGTTTACTTCTTTTCTGTCAAACATTTTCTAATAATAAGAATTCTTGACACTGCATTTAAAACAAAAATATTTTCTTGATTGCTCTAGGATCTGACCTGGCATTACTCAATGTCCTCACTGCTGGCTGTGGGTAGTGACTGGCTAAGGTAGTATCTTGCAATTATGGAAATTGTATAGAGGTCTGCTATTTCTGAAGAAAAGCAGCCAAGGAATGTGAGTTTTACAGGACATACTCTGCTCTTCTGAGATGAATTGTGAACACAGATATCTCTGAGATACTCTCAAACTCTACAGATCTGTGAATTTTGGGGAGGAAATATATATTATATATATATTATATATTATTATAATATATATATTATAATATATAGACATATATATTAAACCTTTAACATTTACAGAAAATAAACATAAGTGTCCTGCTTAAGTATCTGAACACCACAGCAAATACCTGGTCTGCTAGATACCCTTAATTTGTAAACAGCCTATAGAAAAAGGTAGAAGTAGAGAAAATGGAATCACCCTGAGCCCCAATGTATGCTAAAAAGAAGTTTTCTAAAGTTAGACAAAAGGAACCTCTTTTTTTTTTTAGAAAAAAGACAGTCTGGTCTCTACTGGAGATTTGATTCCTTTCTTAAACCAACAGTTAAGCATCTATCACCAGTGACCAAAAGTGAAGACTTACTCATAGACGTCTTGTTTTTAAAGTCACATTTTAAAAATCTAGGCAGTGAGGCTTATATTTTTTAAAAAAAGAAAACTGAGGACAGAAATCTATCCTTTAAATTTTATGCATGAACATCAATTTGATGCCACATTTCTTTCAGCAAGGTGGAGGTGGGACCTCAGCACTAAACTGAGGAAATTTAAACCCAAATAATTTTGGATTGTACCTTAAGCACCAAGCAATAGGCTAACTTGATAAAAAGGGTGTTTGCCATCACTTTTGCACTAGTTGTCATTGCACACAGAAGAACACAGTCATTTGGCCACAAAACACAAATGCATGAGGGACTATGGCAAAGTAGGCACACACACTCTTTTTGGGCAAACAAGAGAGCAACCAGAGCTCTAAGCACTGATACATTTCCAGAGGTGTTTTACATACATTACCTATGATGCTCTAATATCAACATTCATCACAGAAGGACTTCAAAATTCAGGTCACCCTTCTCCCAGTACACAATATAATTATTACTCTATGAGGTCAAGATCTTTATTGTCTTCAGTCTTCACAGCCCAGTGAAATAGTCTGATTTCATTCTCCAAATGCTTTATTTCCAGAAAAGGCATGAGCAGAATAATTTGTTGCTCAAATCCCTGTCCACAGTGGACTGAAAGCAGACTGCAACAGAACAGATATAAATTATCCTTTCCTGGGATTTACACATCTTTTAGACATAGTATAGCATCAGCCTCAAATAATTTTAATAACTTAAAATATAACAATTATTATAAAGAACATTAATAAAATACTTAATAATGATAAATTTCATGAAATCTGAAATGGAAAAATTCTGACTATTTTTGTTGGGACCTTTATTTTCTGTTCTTGTGCTCCTGTATGTGTTGGCCATATTGCCACAAATCATCCACAGGCTAAGTGGGTCTATCTATCCATAGCATCTGTACCTGACTGAAGGGCAGGGAGCTTACAGCACTGCTTCTCACAGCAGGAGGAAAATTCCAGGCAAATTAAGGCTTTTGGACCCTTAATACCTTAGGCTCTATTATAGTTACTTTTGGCAGAAGGAGGATAAAGCATAGTTTAAATCTTGGGATTTACTGGTCCCAGAAATAAATATAAGGAGGTCAAAGGCATAGCTCTACAGAGTCCAGGCCAGCACAGTCATGGATGTCAGATGATATTTAAGAAACCAGGTATCCCTAAAGTCAGCTTGTATACTCCAAAAATATCAGTAACAAGTACAAGGGCAAAAGTTACTGAATTTTAGTTTCAAACTATTGCAGACTGGACTGCTGAGCTGCTTATGCTTCTAATTGGGTTAGAAAACATTCCACTGTAAAAACTTCTGGAATTCTGGATGCTTGTCTGAGAGAACAATATATGTGAATACTTAAGGTCTCCAAAATTTTTTCCTGCATGCTGTTTTTGCACAGTGAAACCAAAATACACTTGGTACCTATTTCCTGCAGTTAAGACCATATACATGCATATTTTGTGACATTTCTGCTTGTCTGCTATCCCATGATCCCAAATGGGCTTCTTTTATCGGTGTGCACCTGTATGTCTACCCCAAAAGGCAAAGAGCAATGAAAGAAATCAAGAGAGGCCTACAGGAGAAAAAAGTATCTCTGTTGGGTAAACACGGGATCTTGAGGAGCCAAGAATATAAAATACAGAAATTATAGTTCTGCTGTCCAAGAAAATGGGAAAAGATTAATCAGAATCTCAATCAGCCTAGCTTCCCATAAGTTTGAAGAGCCCTCTTTTAGGGTAGCTTTCTATGAAGTTGCTCAATCTTAGGAAAGTTCTGTTAATAATCAAGACATATTAGCTGCAGTGATGCACATACTGACATTTATCTCTGGTTACAGTGATAGCCTTCCTCTAAACTGGTAGTTACTATAAATCTCTAGACACTTCCTATCTGAATCATGATTTTAAAAACTACATTTCCCATCTTTCATCCTGCCATGTTAATCACCTACAGGGTTGCTTAGCCCACTGAACCACAGACAGGTGATCAGCTGAATACATTGCTTAGAAACACTCGAAACCCAGCTTTCTGCTACTTCCTTGAGCTTTTCTTCATGACAGGTTAGAGTCTGGCTGGTGTCAAGCCAGGACTTTTCAGAGGTGTAAGCATGGCTGAATTCTACCCCAAACTATAAATTATTTCTATTATCATGAACAATAATTATCTCAATGAATCGGTATTTATTCTCCTCAATTAATTTAGAGTTTCAAGAAGTTTTTGAAAAGACTCTGTCACAAAAGCTCTTTAAAAAAAAGTTCAGTGTCAAGAGAGGAAGAAGGAAATTCCTCTCATGGTAATTGGTCAAAGAATAATCAATACTGGAAAGAAATGGCAGATTTTTCACAAAGAAGGAAGGTACCAGAAGAGTCTCTCAGGTATCTGTGTTTAGACATATGATATTGAACATATTCTTAAATGATTTGGTTAAGAAATAAAAAGTGAGGGGAAAATGGACTAAAATTCATTACAAGAATCAACACTGGAAATGGCAAGGCAAGTTGCAAAATGGTCTTATATGCCCCCGTGTATGCCTGATAGAGGGCCAAATAAAATTCATCATTCATGAAAGCAAATCCATACCTATCATTGAGAAGGGGAACAAACCATAAGGTTTAAATTTAAACTTATAAATACTAGACTTCAAATGACCATGAGGAAGGTGATCCTGGAAGTAGATCTTATGTAAAGTTCTCTGAAAACATATTTTCAATGTTAAGAAATTATAAAAGCTGAAAATAGAATATCAAGAACTATTATGAAACCAGTAAAGAAGCAAATGTAAACAAGACACTGTGATCCTACCCCAAAGAGGAAAATCAGAAAATAAGTATAACTGAGATTTGGAATTAAATAAACTAAGATTGATAGGAAAAAATGGGGAAAATTTGAGAGAATTATGAAAGAAAAGAATTATGAAGTTAAAGAGAAGTGTACAGAAACTATCAAAGGCATAGAAAGGGTCAATAGGGAACAACTATTGTTTTTTCCCATAACATGAAGACAAGGTGGAACACAATGAAATTACCAGACAATTGGTTCAGAACAAAAGGAAGCATCTTTTCATGTGACACATAATAAAACAGTAATACTCTTTCCTATAGGATGTTGTGGATGCCAGAAATATAAATAGGCTCAAAAAGCAATTTGACAAAATGGATGAATTGATGCAAGATCTCTGTTTTGAATGTCCCAAAGCCTCAGATTGGTGAAACTTATAGGAAAAAATAATTCTGTACTTGTCTTTCTCAAAATATCTACTAGTAGCCACTGGCAGAGACAAATAAGTAAGCTAGACAGATCTAGCAAAGTTGTTCTTATACTTCAACACAAGAATTCAACTCTTTTTTTGTTGGAAGTATGAACTTCACTCATATTCTAAAATGAGCATATTTTTTAAAAAAGGTCATGGTTAGATTTTCTATTAGTGGCTGGATAGTGATTGGATAGTGGTTGCAGGCTAGTGATGAAATTACTGGTTTGATGTTGTCTCAACTCTGGCATTGAGTAGAAGCTCTTGTCATTCGATGGCAGAGTTGTATGATGGAGTCAGTCTGATTCCCAGAAATTAGATGTTTCCATCCAAAAACCATACTCACAAATAAAACTCCAAATGAAAAGCCCATTAGTTCAGTACACCTCAGCTCTCTTCATTAGCAAGACACATCACGAGGTGTGCACTGACAGCCTTGTGTGTGAGGCTGGTGATGGCAATCTTGTATGCAAGATCTTAGGATGAGCTTCTGTAAACCCTCAGTAATGTAACAGAAGAGTAAATTACCAAAAATTATTGATACTATTCAGGATTATTCCCTGCACTTAACCAGTTTCAGGACTGGGGCCCTTGTCTAATTTTAAGTAGTGTAGGGAATGAAAATTTCAGACTGTAATATATGTTATAAAATAATTTGTGCTAAAGGAAATTAAAAACCGCAGCGTTTGTCAGGCAACAAGCGGTAACAGGCTAAGTGATAAGGATGGACTTTCAAATACCAAGAGGACACTGTCTCCAGAGATGTATATTCCAAGGGATTTTTTTGCTGACAAGATTCCAGCAGAAGACATTTGATAGACATCAGTAAGACAATATTCGATGCCAGAAATTTATCCCAGAATATTTTCACCTGACAGGATTTCATCAGTTCTGAGAAACGCTGCAGCAAAAAAAAAAGAAAAACTACAATAATATGCTAATGAAGAGCCCCCTTCCAGAGCCCAAAATAGAATAGAATGAACCCCTTGGAAATGATCTTCAGAGACCCATGGGGATTTTGGTGCAATAGAGGCCAAAATCTCGGGTTTCCCTGACTCTGGTCACCTGGCTCAGAGTCAAATTGCTTGTGGCCTTTTCCAAATTTATGCTTTGATTACTTAATAAATTTCTTTAATTATTAAATTGGATTATTCATTTATAACAAAGACCATTTCTCCTTTCCATGGAAGAGCTCCAATCTAGACCACAGCAAGTGACAAGAAAGGTATTAGTGGAGGGAATATGAATAGAGCCCATGTTAGTAGACTTCATTACTTTCAGTGATGAGGCTGAACTGGAGATTTGCCCATTCTTTTAGTATGTTTTCCTAATAGATAAGAAGGCATTGTGCTGTTGAATAGCCAAGGAAAGGTGATAAGGTAGGCAGGAAAAGGAAAAAGAAACAGATATTCTTTCACATCTTTAATGCTTAGTTTATAGGATGTCTCCTAAATATAGTGAAGGATTTAGAAACTATTGAAAACTAATAATAAAACCACAGAATCATAGAATATGAGACAGAGGAGACCCACAAGGACCATCAAGTCCAACTCCTGGCCCTGTAGAGCACCATCCCCAAGAATCACACCGTGTACCTGGGAGTATTGTCCAAACACCTCTTTAACTCTGTCAGGCTGATGCTGTGATCACTCCCCTGGGGAGATGTTCCAGTGCCCAAGCACCACCTGGATGAAAAACCTTTTTCTCGTATCTGACTTAAATCTTTCCTGGCACAACTTCAGGCCATTCTTCAGGGTGAGTCAGTGGTCACCATCTTTGGTTGCTCTCTAATACTTTAACATCTTTCTTATCTTACAGCAACTAAAACTGCACACAATACTAAAGATGAGGCCACAAAAATAGTTTAGAAAAGACAGTACTACTGAGAGTTCTTGGTAATAAACAATTTCTTTTTTCCAAGCTCTGTAACTGTTTTTTTATTTTTCTGCATCGTTTTCATTAGAGTTTGCTTCCTCCTTGACTGCTGTGAGAAATAGAAGTATGGTAATATTTTGTGGAATTTAATTGTTTTTTATCAATGTTGTTAAATTGTCTTTCTTGGAAGATAGGCAGATTGCAGAACGTGGATTCTGAGGTGTATTGCGCTCCCTAGAAACCATCACTAGCTGTTCAGACAATACAGATGATAAACCAGATACAGATTCAGAAGGAATTTTAGATATATCAAGTTTAGATGGTTTCAACTCTGACAAATCCACACCTACAAGATTCTATGAGAATATAACAAATAAGGCTGTTTAATAATAGTTTAGCAAGTTTTTGTTGCTAAATATATTGGGAAGAGACAATCTCTTGATACCTGTTAAATTTCAGATCGCCTGAGACCTGGCTGACATTCTTTCTGCCAATTTGTGCTAACTGCACAACATCATTGTTATTCAGGCACCAGATAGCTGTAAGTTTGTTAACAATGTCAAATCTTTACTTACTGCTGAAATGGGGCTATGAAATCTGAGGTCCAGAAGAATGGGCAGCAATGGGAGGATAGCAGGAACTGCTTGCACAGACATGGGATGGGAGTTAGATTTCATGGTGATCAGCATCTGAAAGACAGCAGCAAGCAGCTAATTGTCTATAAATGACTGTATTTACCAGTTCAGCAATTCGAACCTAATGATATTTAAATTCAATAGCCGGCTATACAATCAGGCAAGCTACAAATTAAATCTTTTAAAATTACAGCTTTCTCACAACAAAAGCAAACAAATAAATGAGAGAAAATAATGTTTTCATTTGTAGTGTTTGCACATTTATAGATTTCTGAGGTTTAGATTGACTCAAATGCCACTTAACACTTCTGCACTCAAAGAAATTGATTGCTTTAGCTGAAACCTTGTAAGAGGTTTTCACTCCAGCGATCCATTTCTGCCCTCAGGAGAGGGCACAAAGTTGCAAGACCAGTATACCACAAAATGTTTTGAACATGTTTTCTTAATTCAGTTGTTTTTCTAGTTTTGCTTTTACTCCTTACTTGGAGCTGAAGTGCATATGCAAAAGGAGTTAATTTTGTTATGCAATTTTTTTGTAAGCTGATACATCTATATAATAGGAAATTACATATTTGTTGGGGGATGGAGTTTCTTTCTTATAGATTTTTATCCCAGAAGTTGCTAGGAAACTAATTACGAGATACTTATGGGTACTTAAGAAAGACAAAAGAAGTAGCTGCAGTCGGGGAAGA
>JAWWMU010000153.1:86629613-86659713 GCA_035048155.1 Cinnycerthia olivascens | reverse complement strand
GCCCCTTAATTTCAAGACTATAACAATTCACAGGGAGAGAGTTTGCATTCTCCATTCCAAGGGAGGCTCCAGCCTTCCCTAGCAGACACCAGTCTTTCAAACTAAGACAATATTTCAATCCTATTTCTTATTCTAAGGATATGAACACATCACTTTCCATCATACTTCTATCTTGAACCTTCCCCATTGGTCTGCAATAAGCTTATTCATCAATTTTATATTTCTATCCCACTGTGTCTTCTATGCCTTGAGAGGCACACAAAAATAAAACATTGAATCTTGTAAATACCACAAAGTGTTTCTGTTTGTAATTTGGCTGCACTTTATTGTCTTTGTCATGGCATAATGGCTTTTAAACTCTTAGCAACCTTTTTTTCCCAGTCCCTAAGCAAAAGAGTAAGGCAACCATCCTGCCTCCCATGTTTTTTTCTATTAGGTTTCTAACACTGAGTTTTTGCAATCACAACCTGTTGGAAATATCAAAGCTTATTAGACATGAAATACTTCACTAGCAAAGCAGGTCTACACCAAATAAACTGCTAATAAATGCATTCTGATAGATGTAACCTTACATCCTGAGTAGACAGTAAATACAGCAAGATACAGTTGCACACTGGTATCTTTCAGATGCTGATATTCCACCTGGAACATCTTCCTTTAAACGAGTTCTTTGCCTAAGAACTGGATCAGGCAAACCATAACAGTTCCCTGAGAGCTGAATAGCATAAGCTCTGAGATACAGGGCCACTCTAGAGGAATTACACACTTATGCTGATGTTTTTTATCTGCATCCCCGTGAGATATTAAAGGTGTATTCAGGCTAGCAACTCAGTGCTCTTAAGTCTGGTGCCCTGAGTGTAGAGGAGGATTAAAGGAATATTTGAAGCTGTTACTGACTTCAGCTGTTTGCCTCACACTTTCTTTGAAGGACCACCATGGACAATTCATGACGTCAGGAAAGAAAGGGCATTTTAAAGGTTTGCAGCAAATCAAATCTTCCAGATTATATGAAAATGCCTTCATCCTTTCTGGAGATGATGACCACGTTTCTGGATTTTTTAATGGCTTTTTTGAAGAGCACACAACCATCCCCTAATGTATAAGGCTATTTGTTACAGCTGAAACCAAGGAAAAATAACTTCAGCGTCCATAGGGAGCTCTACAGCTAGCCCAGGTGAGCAGTACTGCTGTTTCTCCTCCACGAGTATGTAAGAGTATCAGACTGTATATGCTTTATCTTCTAACATTTTTCCATTTTATGGGCACACAACTGGGCTCTGGGTGTTCTGCAAACAGGGGCATCTTATGGGTTGGATTTAAAATCCATTCTGCATCAAGAGATATAATTATGAAGCTATTGCTATAGAGTCCTGCCCAGAATCCTACCCTAGGTTTCATTTTATCTCTGGAACTGTGGCCTGTCTGTACAAAGACCACATATATCACATTTATCAATGTCCCTGTCACATTTCAGCCACTCAATGACTGATTTAATAGATTGAATACAGTCTTTCCTTCAAGTGCAGGAACCAAGCTTGTTCAAACAGATCATCACTCTCTTCCACTTAAGCTGTCCTATCAGCTTTGAAAATTTTTCTCCCCAAGAAGAATCAGTTAATCTCCAGGGAATAATAACCTCCTCCTTGCAGAAGGACATCTAGAAGAAAGAAACCTATTACCAATCATAGTAATGCATGGTATGTACACTTTACAAAACTTTGCTTTTCCAGTGACACTGTATTTCAGATGGTACTCTTTCCTGCCTGGGTGCTTGCCTGTTCTCATAGTATCATGTTTTGATACACTATTAGACAAATGACCTAGGCTTCTCTTGGATTAAGCAAATGGTTGTTTTCATATTCTTGCTCGCCACTTGCCTCCCTTGCTGTGCCAGGGTTCCCCTTGGCCTTAGGATACCAAGGAGAAAGACACTCCTGAGCTCACAGCAGAGAATGGCAGGAAATTAAGCCAATTCTCCAATACATAACAGAGGCTCAGGTAAAAAACTTCTAACACTAATTTCCAAGTCACTCTCTCTTCCTTAGCATGTGATACATGGGAATGGCACTGTCCTCATTTAAAACTTCTGCATCAATTCATAGTAATTACAGCATAACTAACATCCATCCATCCATCCATCCATAACTAACTGGAAGGAGGATGGGACCAACACAGGTGGTGATGCAGTTGGCATGCCCCAGCCAGCCAGTAGGTTTGGACTGCACAATTTCCACACTCTAAGTGTCCCACTGAGCTCAGAAGTGATCCAGAGACTGGGCATACATCAGCACTTACCTGCAGAAGTCCGTCCAGTGCAGTGCTTATTCTCTCACTCCAGCCCAGGTGGGAAGTCAGATAGAAAAAGTCATTATATCTGATAGACTCAGCTTCCAGTGCAGCTGCCTCCTGGGGCAGCAGCTGAGTTCTGAAACAAAAACACATAAGATAAGTGCTGGGTATCACAGATCTGTGGAGAGTGAATAGAAGATTAGCATGTTGGTTTGACTGGGACAGAGTTAGACACAGGACAAGAATGATCACATGAAATACACAAGATAAACTGGCACAAAATCATAATATGTGATTTTTCCAATGCAAGCAGTGAGTATTCAGGACCTGACCTTGCAAGTACAAATTGAATGGGTCCTAATAATAATCTGGCTCTGCACACTAAAGTAAAACTTCTTTTATCATTAAACTTCATATCTACGCCTAAAATAAAAAAAACCCTATGTTCTCAAACCTATAAGTTTTATAAATTCATATTCAAATTCCACCAGATAGAAAACACAGACTACCTTGTGTTAACAGAACACAAGATTAATTTTTGTTACCACTTCCTGAAAAGTATAATCCAAGAAAGAGCTTTTGCTTTTATATCTATTTTAATACACCAACTTGAGTGCATTTTCCCTGACTAACAAACTGTGTGTTGACTAACAATGTGGCCCAGAGAGGTGGGCAGCACAGTGTTTAATCTAATCTGCTCTTGAATACTTCTCCATCCCTCAAGGGCAGATTGGATGAGGTTCTTAGTAACCTGATCTAGTTGAAAATGTCCTTGGTCTTGAAAGATGGTCTTGAAAGGTCCCTTCAAACTCAAACTATTCTATGGTTCCAAAAGAAACAACAAAGCAAGAGCTAAAATAATGTTTGTTTTGTGTTGATGGCAGAGAACACAACTGACAGCAACCACATTGAGAATGACTGAGGAATGTGATTTTGCCAAGATCAGAAGGTCTGTGGTCTGATAAGAGAAGAATGGCAATAATGATATCATATTGTGTATATCATTCCTGTTATTCTAAAAGCAAGGCAGACTGTAATCTTAAAGATACCTCAAATGAGGAAACATACAACCCATTGTCTAAGAATAATGAAAAGAGAAATTAAATCCTGAAACAGAAGAATCACCCTGAAGTAATGTTTGATTTTGAAATGGTATTGAGCAGCAGTCCACCAACCCATTTGATATCACCAGTAAGTAGGAAAGCAAGAGAAGTAGTGAGGAATCAACAACCATATCCTTTCCCATTGACATAAATCACAGATGACCTATGCCAGACTGCTTAGACAACACATTTGTGCTTTTATGTGGGTAAGAGTGAGTGAAAATCTAGGGTTGACTGAAATCAGGGAGGTTTAAATAAAGTAGTTTTCTCCATAAATTTCCCACAAAGCTGAGGAGAGAAAGGATGTGACTACACTATGACATCAAACATCTAAATTTAGTTATTACAGGTATCTAAGCTGTGGAACTGTTTTATTTGCTAGTAAGGTCATAGCCCTAATGTCTACTCTGAGGTGAACTTAATTGTTCTTTCAACTCCAGATGTGTTGATTAGATTTCCATTGACAATAATGGGGCCATAGGCACGTCCATATGCAGCTAAATATGAAATATCTAAATTGAAGGATCTTAATATTTAGCCCAGTCTTGCATATGTCTTGTTCTAGGTGTCATCTTTCTATACATGTGTCTCTAAATCACAATTTAGAATTTTTTATTAATTTCCCTCTATTTTACAGTGTAGAAAACATTTTTAATGTGTCCAATTGTTATTTTATTATTTTGTTCAAGTAGCAGCATTAAATATTCTTAATTTATGCTTAAATTTAGTATTTCTTGAATTCATGTTTCATTTTGTGCAGTAGAATTTTTTCACACATTTAAAAATTAACATATTCATAACTGCTATAGTTCTTTGGTGTTATTTTTGCTTAGCACAAGGGGGTTAATGTAGCCTGGGTTAATACTTCCTGGAAGATTAACAATGTGCAGATTATGTAATGTGAAATTCAGTATATCTTGAGCAATTATTTGCTGTTTGGCTCACACAAATTTTCCATTTTTCAGAGATAACATGCCATGGAAAAATTCAGGTATTTCCATTGAAACAGGTTGGATTGCATTTTACTTTTTCTAGTGAGAATAAACTCTTTGTTCTTGAAAGTCCCAACAATGATATCTGAAACCTTTTGTTTAGTCACATAGCAACATTTTCATATCTAATGATAAAGTAAATTCATCTGCATTTTCTGGTGGTAGTTTCAGTGCTGAATGTAATGTGATAAATCTCTTTTTTTCATGCTATTCTTGCTTGTAAGCTCACTATGACTAGGCAGTTGTGAAAGAACACGTGGAAATCAAGACATTGGGGTTTTATTAACCTGTAATTGTACCTGTGCTGTACCTCGACTTACATTTCTATGTTTCTTTGTGGGTGTTGTTTATTGTTCAGTCCAAAATCTCATATAATTCAGTCTGTATACAAATTTTCACAAGTCTTGTAGTTTGCAAAATGTTGCTTTTTAGATCTTATTTGCCCATCTTAAACAACAGTTGATTTTAGAACGAAGCCAAAATCCCAGGGTGTGTCAGGTTGGAAGGGACCACAGTGGGACATCTGGTCCAGCCTCCCTGTTCAAGAAGGGTCATCCTAGAGCACACGGCACAGAATTGCACCCAACTGGACCCTGTGCCACTGACTGTAACCCTTGGGGACCTGCCTTTCAGACAGTTCTCAAGTTCTGATTATTCTTCTTGGTGTTACACAAGGACCATTCAAAACATCATTTTGATTGAATTTGTGTTTACCTTGATCTGGGCTGCTTCAGAGAGCTTCAGGAAGAGCTATCTACTTTGCTCCCTCACAGTGGCCGTGGTATGAAGCCAAGGCAAAAATGCCACACTGGCAGTGCAGGAGGAATGAGAATGCTTACTCCTGAAGAGGCACCCCTTTTCATCCCTTTAACTTGAGCTGGAACCTGTGGAGTCTTCCAAAAAGCTTAGAATCCTTCCATCCACACACGTTTGACAAAGCTGAATATGGATGTGGCTCTTATCTGGCTAAAAAAGTCCCTGCTCACTGAGAAAGACTTGGAACTAAATGATTTTTCAAGGTTCCTTCTAACCCAAACCATTCTATGATTCTATGCCTTCTTTGCTTATTATAGTGCTATAGTCTTGGGTATTTCTGCCCAGTTTTAGTAAAGTTTTCTTTCTTTTCATTTATGGCCAAGAAGCAGATGTCCAAGTACAAGAGGAATGTGCTCTGGAGGTGATACAGAAAGAGCTCCCCTTGTCGACGTATATCCTGACCATGGTGTAATGCACACACAAATTCTGAAGTCCCATAATTATTTTTCCATGTCTGTCAGGAGAAGTATGATGTAAAAAATGTCTATGGAAAATGAAAGATGAGTGGCAGAACATGAAACTTTTCTTTCTTGATTGCAGTAGCAGATTTGGCTTACCCTGTTACCATGTAATTTTGCCAAAAATGCCAAAAGTCACTGTGTAAATTATTCCCAAGAAGAATCATCCTTAGCCTAAAGTTTGAAGTGATTCTTTCTCTGTTTTGATACATCAGTATCTGTTAATGTTTAATACCTGCCCACTGTGATTTTTTAAATGGATGATGTTTTTTTAAAAAAATGTAGTTTTCATCCTCCATAAACTGATTTTACTGGTTTGTTCCATTTTGCCAAGCTCAAAGTTTTACTTTTCAAATTGAAAAATATAAATATACTAAAACTGAAATCTAATCCTAACTCCCTTATAATCTAGTTTAAAAATGCTCTGTTGTCTTTTCTTTTTGAACCATTAAATAATTATTTGATAACTTGAAACTGTTCCCATGTGTCCTTTTCTCTCTTAACCCTAACCCATATTCTGTTGATTAAGGTGGTCTCACAGAAAAGGGGAAGACTGCTCCAGATCCTGATATATTAGAATGAAAAATTAATTATTTTTTTTGCCTCCCATGTAAGTTGGAAAAAACCCAACATTGCTTTCTTTAGGGAATTAATATATCCAGTACAACATATTGCAAAAGTCTTTGTATCCTTTATTGAAAATGGTATGAAAGCATCCTCTAAACTGGCCCCCTAAGAAAAGATAGCTGAAAAGAGGCCTGGTTTGGCAATGCTGCAGGAGAGAGTTTTCAGTGTGGGTCCCCCAGCAATGCAGAGTTATGCAGTGCAAGGTGGCAGAAGATCACACAGTACATGAATTGCAGGATTATGTCTCTGCAAAGTTGAAGAAGTTGCCTTTACCAGAGTGAAAGTCTTTTAGACGAGGCACCTTTTGATATTAGACATTAATGCCCCAGATAATGGAGAGAACCATTATCTGCCCACCTTGCAGGGACTGTGGAGGAAACCCATGCCTTAAAAATTGCAAGGCTCTGAGTCCAACATATAAATAGTTGCTTGCCTCACCTTCTAGGATAACACACTGTGTTCAGGACCTATGAGAAAATGCTTAGTCTAAACACATGGACAATACAAAATAAGGGGGTGGAAAATTTACAGATGGCACCGAAATATTCTGAGAAATTAAGCCAACATTTTCAAGTGTAAATTTTCAGAAACTGTGCACACAGTAAAAGAAGCACTTTCTTTGAAGGAAGCTGCTCAGAAGTGTTAACTCCACAAATGTCAACTGCCCCTGGTTATTTATTTCAGGTTTTAATTTTAGTTTTAGGATTTAAGTGAACATTCAAGCTTGAAAATATTTGTCTGTTGCTCACTTTAATGTTCCAAACTAGGAGTAAGGTAGGTCAAGCAAGTCATGCCATGACTATGAGTCAGCCATACAGCCTGACTCCCAGGTATCAAGACCATTTTCATTATCTAAAGAGGAATTAGAGTACCCAATACTCGTTACTCATGGGCATCAGCTGATCATTTTGGACAAAAATTTGCTCCAGGAAAACAGTAAACATGACAGTCTGTGTTGATATAGGTAAGACTTTATGGCAAGATTCTCTTTCTATTCTTTTAGTCTTATTTTGCCCTATTTAGTTTATCTTTTCCATTTTTCTCATTCTATTTTTTGTCTCATTTAACCTCCTCTTGAAATTGTATTCCCAAATAAGCCTCCTGTTTCTATAATCCTCGCTCACTGACTCCTACAATGGTGTAAATAAGGCTTTGGAATCAGTGCTGAAATTCTTCTGTAATTGATAAGTCAATGGATAAAGTGCATTCAGATTTCTGAAGGTGATATTTCCTATGCCTGACTGACAGAATGAGTGCAGGACAGATGATTTTAACTTCCTCTCATTTTTTTTTTTTTCTTTTGCCTAGCCCAGATCTTTATTTTTACTCACGCCTAACAGGACTAAAATTTCTCATTTCTCTTCTTTTCCTGTTCTCTTTCCCAGTGATGTCCTCACAACCTTATCTTTTAGCATTCCTTTTTTTTTCCTCTTTTCCTCTTTTAGAAAAATATCAATTTAACTTACACTATTTCTTTACAGTTTTTATTCATATTTAAGAACAAAAGCACTCCAATGGTGCAAAGAAGGACTTTTAAAGTTGAGTACAGTCATACAATTTTAAAAATTGATGACAAAAAATCAAATAGTATTTCATTTACTTTATGTAGTTCACAAAACAATATTTGTGCACTTCAGAATATGTATCAAACCACCTGGCATATGTACACAATGAATAGACATAAACCCATATGGAAGGATGGGCAGGTATGCATATCTGTGGATATATTTTATAATTTCAAAAAAAGACTACCAATATAAAATTGAAATCTGCCATAAAAACATATATAGGTCCCAAATGACTGAATTTTTACGTTCCAAAAAGCAACTGGCTTATGATTAATTTCTGCATTTATTGCAATAAAACAGAGAGATTATTAATTTCTATCTGTAAGTTAATGCCTTTGAGTCTTCTTTTTCTGTGCATTAGCAGTGCATAACTTCTTTTTGAAAAAAAGATAAAGGTATGAATATCAAGATGTCAATATTTTACCAAATTTGAAACAGTTTTGTTATTGCTGACGGTAAATTCCATGTACTTTCAGTAGAACTTGTCCTGCAGAGTTATAGATTCAGTCCCAGTATTTCCAGTGTGTCACCATGACAGACAGAGGATATTGCTGTTTTAAATAAAGCCATCTAGTTAAACCCACGACATTTCTTAAATCATAGTATATTTGAAGAGCACTTAATTTTCTATGCCAAAACATTATGAACATATGATACTCGAAATTAATTCTGAAAGTAAATTTGGAGACAGACAATCTTATCTTTTTGTGGAAAGAACAACATTTATCTAAATGTTGTATCTTCCATTTTAAAAAGCCTTTGACAACACGTTTAGAAAAACTACATGTCAGACAGTTATTTAAAGCAGAATGGGAAATTATCAGTGTGTAGTTCAGAAAGGAACCAGAGAGAAGAAGGACGCTCTTCCTGAGCAAGCTTTGCCTCATTTGTGATTACTGCACAGCAGAGTACTCCTTCTGCTGGGCAGTAAAACAGATTCTTACGGAATAGTTGGTTGAATTGGCACTTTTACCTTACTTTAACTTATGGTGAAGAAAGAATTGTTTATTTAAAACTCTTCACACAGTAGTTTGAAAAATTTCCTGTGTTGTTTTTCTTAAACCCCTGTGGATCCTGGGCAAGCAAATTGGAGGATAGCTTTAGAAAATGCCAGTTTAGCACAGACAGAATATGTATCCTCTTAATGAAAGAATCCCAAGAGGAACAGTGGAGCTGACATTTGACACACATTGGTTATTAAACAACATTTCAGGGAGTGCAACAGAAGTGGATTTGCCAGCCATGCCTCAGTTAATAAACTGCAGTAGCTACTGTACTTAGTAACTCTACTGGAAAGTTAATTATTGAGATGCTATGGAAAAAATCCCATTTGCCAACAGTTTTTGAGATCACTTTCATTTTCATGAAGAGTGAAAAGAAAAAATGTAGAACTTTTTACTCCCCAGTGAAATTCCATTGAAACAACCCTTTAAATTTCCAGAACTCATGATCACTAATAATAATTAGAGTCCTGCCAGAGATTCATTATACTATTAAATTCTGCTGAAGATTTCTGAAAATGTAAATATCTGAGAAATATTTCAGCCATAGTAAACTGGATACTTCAACATCTTTCCATTTTAATGAAAGTAGTTCTTGTTATTATGAAGAAAAATAACATGAATGCTATGCTCCTCTCATTATCTTAGTAACATAAATTCTATTTTGCAGCTTCTCTAGGAAATTAGTTAAAAGGAATAGGAAACAAATGCAATGGAGAACAGACATATTTTCTGATTCTCATTCTTCATGGGTTAATTCAGATTTCTTGTTTTCAGAAATTATAATTTTTTTGTATTTTTTTTGCTAACGCTTTTGCACTGATATTCTTTTACAGAAATGAAAATATTTTGGACTTGTACTGATGTAATGTGAGGCAGAATTATGCTCTTAGAATTACAGGGAGGGGAGGCGGCTGAGATACAATACTTTCCAGTAGCAGTTGGATCAGATAATTTTTAACTTGCCCAATACCAGCTGTTTAGGATGACAGTTTCTATACAGGAAATCTGGCTGGGCCTGAAAACTTCTGGAAAAAAATTAGCAATAATAATTTGGTTATTAGCAAGAAGAAAATAAGGAGATCCAGATTGTTTGCTACATAATAATAAAAAAAAAAATCTGAAGTCTTCTCTTGCCAATATTTTAGCTCCTCCTCAGTCTTCCTGTCTTCTCTTCCTCACTTTATGCCACGGTTTTGAACTTGAGGAAGACATGGACATTTAAAGGCTGAACGTGTCATTATCCCTGCGAAATACCATCTTAAATGGTCACACTACAAACTTTAAGGTGCCACTGACACATACCCAGAAAGACCTGTGAAAGAGACGTCAAAATCCTTAGAAATTCCGTATTCACTGAACACTGTATAAGACTTGTAGTGATGAGTAACCCATTCCTACACCTTATTCACAAAGTGAATGATTTAACACACACACACACATGTAGAATTTTTTTCATTTTCCTGGCAGTCTCAGTTGTTCTGCCTAGGATAAGAAGTGAAAACAATATAACCTGTTTTTTTAAATATTAAGCACTCACACTGTAACAGTTGTTAGAGGAACCTCTGCTCTAGACATATGGCTTCCTAAAAATATTACCTTATTTGAAAAACGGGGCCTCAGTCTTCTGGCTTAGATACATGAAATTAATGGATCCCTTTGACCTTAACCTCTCCATACTTCAGCTTCCTTCAAATCAGATAAGGATAAAATATTCCATTGTTTCACATGGCATAAAGTAATAAATCAATGAATTTTGTGGTGCTTCCAGATGCAAGTGATACATCTCACAGAAAAATCTGTGAGAAAGGCAATGATTCAGAGAAGAATTTCAATATATGCACTGCCAGCTGTAATGAATTAGGTAATATTTTAAATATGTGCTTCTGTGTCATAATACATAAGCACTCGGATGCCAAATAAAGACTGTTGATGCATTTTTCATTTTGGCACTTAGAAACTTTTTAGTGCTTGGTTTCTCAGCCTTACTCACATTTTTATATTTGTGCATATGCCTGTAGTCTTTTAACCAGAGGATTTTGCTTCTGCAGCACTATAAGTCTGTAGTTAATGTCAAATTCTACAGACTCTGGATAGAAAAGGACTTATTTCTGAGTGCCAAAATTGTTTTTCCTTGTAATTGTTATTAATCACTGCTGAGAGTATGTTGCTTTTACAGTTTTTCTCACCTGCCTTGCAAGCTTCAACTCCTGTGTGAGCTAAAGAGACACTGAAGAGATAATGTCCCCAGCTGTTTTGCAACCTAATCTTTCAGTTGCTGACCATCAGGAAAAATAAATTATTAATGCACTAACAGAGAAAGGATTCACTCTCACTACAGGCTGTGAAATCACATAAATGAACAGCGAAACAGATAACTATTTATCATTTCTTGCCTTTTCACCTCTAAAGGACATTTTTACTGCCCAGTTTGTTTTAGCATCACTTGACCTTGAAGGTTAGAAATTTTTGTCTGTGCTACATGTCTGCAGACTTTATAGCATTTTTAACTGTTGCCAGCTAAAATCAGCCATATAAATATGTCCTTGATGTTAAATCTAGAGATATGAATGGAGTTTGCAGGAATGTGAATGGGAGTAGCAGGAATATATTTTCCACTTTGTTTTGTCAACGGCTTACTAGTACAAGGGTGGCTCTCAATTAATAAAGGAATAGATCAACCTTGTAAGGAAGTGCCCTATTTACAAAAACAGTGTCCAAGGAAAGTTGCTGCTTGATGCTTCATGCAGAATTGGAATAAAGTAGAAACTGCAGTACTCAGTATCTTAGAGTTGATAGAAAACTGTATATTCACTTCAATGCCAGAGCTGAAGCCAACACAGAAAAACACCAAAAGTTAAGACATGCTGTGGCAAATTTTGCACATTGTTAGAAGAAGACTTGAACTGTTTTATTTGTATGTTGTTTAAGCAGGCAGATTTCTAGAAACAGCCTTTTAAAAAGTGTATAGCCTAAAAGACCAAATATGGACATAATGACAGCAAGTAGGTCACCAAGAAAACAGGAACACAACAAAAATAAAACAGAAATAATCCTGAAGAGGAAACGTACACACAAAAAAAAACCCCAAAAAACAAGCAAAGAAAATAAAAAAAACCCCACACAGGGATCTAGCTGAAACAATAATTTAAATCCTAATGAAAAAAAAAAAGGTTAGACAAAATAATTTCTCTAAGAGAGGTCAGTATAAATCCAGATCAACAAAGATTAAAATAGAAACAGGAGAAGTTCACCATGGCAAATCAGTTTTACAAAGCAAAATTCCTTTATCTCAGTGTTAAATTAGAGACAAACTAAAAGCACGCAGAGAAAATCATATAAAAGAATAACTGCAACCTTGGGTGTAATGTATGAAAGTTAAGCCTGGAATACTATCCATATTTTAGTAAACCTAAAGATCAAAAACATGAAGGGAAGATAAAACTTTTGATGAATCCTGTATGTTAGAAATATCCCAAAGTCCCAGACAGAAAGAGTCCTGTGTACAAAGAAACTATTCCAAGCAATGCAGTATGAGCAAGATACAGACCAAACTTTTTTTATCCACTGGAACTTTTCCAAGACAAAAATGATGGGGTTTTTTCAATAGATTTACTTTCCTGCTGCAAATTTATCCATAATGAAGGTCACACAAATTATGGGTGTTATGATAGCATAAAAATACATGTGTAGTAGGCATTAATTAAACATAGTAAGCTTCTAGGGAACAAATAAAACACCAGAATAAAAGAACAGCTTTTAAACATTACAGTCTAAACTGGCAAGAAGCTAAAATTCATTTGAATGTGCACTGCATTGTAGTTCCCACGTTATATCAATAATGGCAATGTTTTAAACTTTCCTACAAAATACATAGAGACCAATCACATTACAGTAAGAAAAAAGTTTGCATCACACATTTCAAACATCAAAACAAAAATGTTCTATTTTGTCTCCTTCTAAATGCTCCATCAGAATTCCCAAAAGACAAAAGAAACTTTAAAAATATATTAAAAGATAACAGGACCATGGCATCAGCATTGTTCTCTATGAATTCCCTGTAAATACCAACCAGCCAGACATGCTGTTGCAGACCTGACTTTATCACATTTCTAATCTACCTTCCAAACCTTCCTCCGGAGATTGAAATGGTTTCATTTTGTCAGAATATTGTCCAAAAACTGTTCCTCCTTTACATTTTTCTATTTGATATCTAAATAAGATAATTATCATGATTCTGTAAAGTAAGTGTAAAAATGTTTGCAACTCTAAATAGCTGCCATCTTATGACTTCAATTAATGAGAAGGTCCCCTTCATATGGTACAGAATTAACAGAAGTCATGTAAGTGTGAATGAGTGTAAACAGCACTAGCCCAACTCAACTCATGGCGTAACAAATACTTGTAGGATGTATCTCTAACACAAAGTTATTTACATCCTACTGACTGAAATACCAAGGCTCTGTCTCAGTAAGCTCAGACCTAAAGAGAAAACCGTCACTGCGCAAAGTTTTCCTTGAGCCCTCAAAATTAATTTAGGGACATAGCATGGATTGTCTACTTTTTAAGTTAGCCAATGATTTATTAAAATTATGCTAGTCTTAAAATATGCCAGTATTTTCTTCTCCCTCAGCATACATATAATCCAGCCTTATCTAGGGGCATGGAGACTTTACTTAGGAGTAAGGAAGAGGAATACAACACATATACAAGCACTGGTATGTGAAAGATAACTTTAAACTGACTTGGGCAAGAAGTTCACAAGCTGTCGGTACCTCACTTCAATGTCCCAAAGGCAGTATTAACACTTTCAATTTGATTATGGACATTGGGTTGAAAGAGCAGTTATAGTTGGATTTTACACTTTTCCAGCCACTAATAAAGGTTTAAGAGGTCTTTGCTACAGATTGCTCACCTACATTAGCATTTAAACAAGAATCCAAATACGTGCAAAAAATTGCTGAGCTTTTGGAATACTCTCTGCATTTGTAGCTTTAGAAAGTTAAATAAATGACTTGATTTCCTTTTATCAAAGAAGAAAGAAAGTGAGTTTCAACATGGCATTTTTACACACATAAATAGTTGCTTCTTCTAGTACAATCTCAGGGACTAAAAATATTCTCAAAAAGGAAGTTTGCGAACTTTCTAATTAATCTAGCCTATCCCACTATTAATGAAATATTAGTAATATTAACAAATAAAATATTTCTTTAAATACTGTTATGTATTGGAACAAAACCAGCTCTCTCTGACTATCAATATCTGTTGATTTGTATTATTTACTTGCAATCAGCAGATAGCAACATCATTGGCTTGTTTTGTAATTACACGAGAAGTACAAATTTACTTAATCCTTATGGATACCAAAAAGGAAGTTTACCCATTTTTTTTATCTTCATGTTTTTATGCTACTTTTCCATTATTTCTCTTGATGATCTGCACAGCTGAGTTGAATATCTCCCTTTGCTTTTCTCATCTCAGATCTCCAAATCACTAGACAGTGACAAAGGGTGATTGTCAATTATCAACAGGGAGTTGTCTGTACTTGTTTTACATTCTACAAGTGCTGCATGAGTTGCATTATTCTTAAATGGCATTTTACAGAAATTGAGAAGCTATCCTTTTCTTAACTATAATAATCATAGCCATGGAAGAGTTAAAACCAGTAATTATTCTGATGCTGACTCACTCCTCATTGCCTCTGAAGATACTTTTGTTAGATGACTACGAACAGTAAGTTTAAAAGGTTTAACCATGAACTAAGCAGTAATGCATGGATTTTAATTCCGGTTCAAAAAGTTTGCAAATCAGAACTGCAAACACCTTTTTTCCATAATTTTAAGAAGTGAATAAAACAAGTTGTAATGTTATTTTGTTGCTATGTTCAAATAAGAGAAAAGTATCTTGCAAAATGTGAAGAGTTTTCATTGAATAAAAAAACTTTTTTTGTATAGAACATAAAATTGTATCTTTTAAATACTGTTCTGTAATATCTCTTTAGTAAAAGTGGGTCGCAGTTGTCTGTTGTAGTAATAGAATCTAATAGTTTGGTAGGAGGTCAAACTGATGTTAAGTTAATCTGCTTCTGTCTACTATTTCTACAGCATTTTATCCTAGTGCATCCAACACACATGAAAAACAGCTTTTTTATTTTTGCTTCTTCCTTCAAGTCAGTGTTTGGCAGGAAGTAAGTCCAGACCACGTTTCTCCAAGCCAAACACCATAGCTCTTTGTGGCAAATAGGCTAGAAAAGATTTTTCTAAGAATTTTCTTCTATGAAGTTTTACAATGGTATCTCCCTTTGCAAAGAGCAAATAAGACTGGAAATTTTATGTTCTCCACTCATTTGTGCAGTGTCTTTTTTAACCTACAATAAAAGGAGAAAAAGAAAAATCATATTTGAGGAGGTCATTTCCAAGCACATGCAGACCTGCTAGAACTGCACTGAATTTTCTACCAGTGCAAGCCTTTTGGAAGACTTTTTTTTCCCCTAAATGTATCTAACCATCTCATCCATGCCCCTATCCTCTTAAAATAACTCAGTATTTTAATAATCACCTTCTGGCCCTCTCTGGTAAATGGCCTATCAACTAATTTCATAGAGTTAAAATTGGAGGCCAAAAAGCTTTACTCATCTTGGCAAAAAAACCCCACAAAAAACACAGCTCCACAGCTTTTCAGCATAACTTTATTTATTTTTATATGTAAGAACACATAAATTATATGAAACTAAGCCTGTATCTGTGAGACTTCAGGCCCAAAATACCAGCAGCATTACAATCATAGAAGCAGGAGCCTGTAGAGGCCATCCCAATTTAGCTAAAGTATTGCTCTCCTGACACTGTCATCTCATAAACACAAAGCTCTTCCTATTCTCAGCTCCCACTTGCAGTTTATAAATAGCTGTGGTGCTTTGTGAAAAAACAGGTTGCAAACAACATGAGAGGAGCCAGCAGTTGGAAACAACCTACCTTTTTTCCTGGGGTCTAATTGCTGTTTGTATTGCTGCAATGACCAGAGTCAAAGCACTTCAGTGTCTTGTGTGCTTTATAAATGAACTATGTCCTTTTCATCTTCTTCAGGATTTTGCATCATCAAATTGGTGTCCATTAATGGCAGGTTTGTCATAGAGCAGTTGAAATTAAAAATACTTTTCCTTGTTTTCCTTCCATACTACCACTCCTTCATGTTCTTCAGGCAACATTTCTGACTGGCCCAAAGACAGGAAGTGAGCGTTTGGTGGGACGAGGGCAAAGGGGTTCATAACGTCACTACAGCAATTAGGAGGCACCCAATAGCCCCAGTGGCAGCAGGAGTACAAAGAGGACCTACCAGTTACAGGCACTGGCACACAGCCCATGTCATCTGGGCTGCCTGAGGAAAGGCGTTATCAAATTGGACTTTGTCTGGCCAAGACTTGTGGGACAAAGAGCAATTTGTGTAGGAAGCAATGATATTAAAAATCCCAACAGAAAAATGCTGGACTTCTGCCAATCAGTGTATTCACAGCTTTGGGAACTATTAAAGTGGTAATTTTCCCCTCGTAAGGGAACTGCCCTACACATGCACTCCTTTGATTTTATCTTTTCATGGAGATGCTATTAACCTTGCAAAAATCCAGGAAGCCAATGGTCAGACAGTTCTTCCCCCAGGAGTTCAACATAGTGTCTACCAGGTCTGCTCTTAAGACCGAACAGCACCTGTTTTTCCAATAGTTTGCTCCTGTGTCTCCCCGTCCCTGGTATTTTCAAGTGGACACCCTTTGGCCTAAAATCTATTCAAAGAAGATCTGAAAAGAGACCCAATAGATATATTCAAACAGTTGGTCCCAGAGGTAGCTTTTGAAGCTGAGGGTTTGGCAACCACATAACATATATAGCAGATAGCAGCATGTAAGTGGCTTAGAATGACAACACAATGTGATACCCTGCTGCCCAGACAATAAAAAATCCTAGAATAGTGACTTGTCTGAAATCCATCCCATCCAGAAATGTTGTGTGTCATGCCAGACAACATGCCAGACAGGCATTCCTGCCCCTTCACCATCCCCAGTCACCAATCCTCGCTTGAGAGAAGGCTGGAGCCGTACGTATTCCTTTCCTTTTACACTGCAATGACACGGCTGCTGCGTAACTGCCTTGAAATCAACACTCTGCTAAAGCAGGGAATGTCTTAGGTTTAATATCTGCCTTCAGCTTCCTAAATATATTTTCAATTTTCTAGAGAATTTCCTAATTGACATGCAAATTGTAGGTGATAAATAAGGTTCCAGAAAGAATATCTAAATATTAAAAAGGAAGAATGGAGGTAATTAGGAATTTACAAACCTGTCAGCCAACTGCAATTCTCAGAAAAATATTGCAATAAACAAGCAAACAATATGAATGTATTTAAGGGGTAGCTTAGAAGATTTTTAGAGAATCTCTGACTTTAATCCAAATTAATCTCCTTCTAAACCAGGAAAAGATCATACGTATTAACTTACAAAAATTATTTTATACTTCCGTATGACTTTATTAAAAGCAATCACTTAAAAATATCTTGATGAAACTAAAGGAAAATGGATGCAAAAACACTTGGGAGACCATTTCAACTATTTTTTTAAAATTAAAATTAATAGTCCATTGTCCAAAGGCAGAGATGATTGATTATAGAACCACAGAAATTTTTTCTATACCAGTATACCAGATTCTACTTAATAATGTGAATAAGTAAATTATCAAATAAAAGAGTCATTTATTACAGTTGTACTTTATATTAGGCTTTGGAGAATATATAAGCAGATCGAAAGGCAGAATCAGAATTTGAATGCTTGAATAAATTGGAGGATAGATAAAGAGGAAAAAAAAAAAGGAAAAGAAGCAGACAAACAAAAAGTATTACTCTGTTTAGAATTTACAAAAAGAGCAACTGCAAGATGACCTAGCAAAATTTCCTCAAAAAAAACCTGCAAGTCACTGGAATTCATAAACCAAAGTGAATCAACACTGTCTTACCACTGTGAAAAAATAAGCCATACTGAGATGCATAAACAACAGTATTGCAGATATTATATTAGTAATATTTAACTATATTAGTAAATATATTTTAAAAGATCAGTTTTAGCCTTTATAAGTTGGGGGAATATTTACTGAAAACCAAGGCATTTATGCTGCATGCCTCTGTTTTTTAACCAGATGACCAACTGCTACCAACAGGAAGCTGGGCATTAGCAAAATCCTCTTTGACACTCTTTAGTTCAGAAGAAAAACTTCGACAAAAAGTAAATAAAAAACAATTATTTAACTATTAATAGTCAATTTAGACAATTTGTAAATTGCACTTCCAATTTACAAAGGCCTTAATACAAAGACCAGAAATTGTCACATATTTTGTCCAGTGATCAGAAAAACTTTTTACTTACATAAAGTAAACTTAATTTTGGATTATATGACTTTCCTCCCAAATTACAGAGACATATCAGACTTAGATAATCAACACATACAACTTATGGCAGGCATCAAAATGTGTAGAAAATGGTGCTTCTTAAGGTCTGCATTTCATGTTAAAAGGCCTGACAAATGTAAACTCTGTCCAAAATCATGCCTGAATTCTTTCATTTCAACATTGTGTATGGTTGAAGTCACATTCTTAAAAGCATGTTTAAGGACTGAGCAATTGAACCTTTTAGATAAGCAGAGGAAAAAAAGGATTTAATCTTGCTGAACGCCCCCAACAGAAGGCAGCAAACAGAATCTAAATTCCTTTCTGTTTCACACTAGCTAACATTATGTCTGCTGTTCAAGTCAAGTAAATTCATAGCACAGAGCTTCATTAACCCTACAATTTAGGGTTTTGTCCCTTCTAAACTGGTATTTATTTCATTGCTAGCTTTTTAGTGTTCAGTCTAATATTATGCCAGATTGCTTAAAGTATGTTTGAAATACATTAGACATCCTTGTCTGTTTAAATCTAGATATTAGAAATAAATTACTAGTTATTAATGCACTTTTCTGGAAAGTTTGAGACTTCTGTTTATATCATTATCCTTAAACAAACTGATGTAACTTCCTACTCAGGATGAGAAGATTGGCTACTAGAATTCAGAACAGAATTTGTGATGGGACAATTGATGTACTGGACCACTGATGGTACTGTTCCATTACGATTAAAAAACATAAATAATCAGTGAGCCAAAGACCAAAAGAGTAGGAAGGTAGACAATTCACTAACAGGTCGGCATATGTTTCAGCAAAGGATTTTACATCTTGTTGGAGAGGCTCTTAGTCACTCATTATATACTGAAGACAAGGAGAAGTCTGAGAATTAAGGGAGTTGTCTGATGATGTGAGATGCAGGCTCAAACCCCAGAAGATGGATGAGAGGATAAAATTTAAGGTCCTGCATTCCTACCAAGTGCACTGACCCTGCAATATTAGGCCAATTCAGGGACATAGTTGTACTTGAAAATCATGTGAGGCCCCTTCCCTTTTTTTTTTAATGTTTCCTTTCCTTAGAAGTACACAAAGCATTTTAGGTCAAATAAACCTTTGAATGCAAAAACGAAATGAAATTATGATGGATTCCGTTCTTTATCCTTTTTAAATTTTCTCAAGGAAAGGATAACATGAAAAATTAACCTATTACATAGGACAACTCAAAACATCAGTCAGAGTATGGAAACAGATACTGCTCAGAATTGGGCCAGACACATAGCATGGTTTTAGACACTGATGGAGTAGTTTTTTTGGATAGGTGATATAGTAGAGGCATTGGTAAGGACAGTCCATGCCACTCTAGACTGGTAAGATTCAGGTTACCTCATGTGACCAGTTTGAAATATAGGTGCTTACTCTAATTGCTCATTCTTTTTCTACAGTCATGATAAATATTGCTGAAAAGCAATTTATCCCTCTTTAACACTTATGTCAGAACAGGATTTATCAGCCTCTAGAAGGACTTCTCTCACTCTGAATTGCAGAAAAAGCCTAGACCACTCTCACATTTCATTGCTAACTAATGGTGACAAAAGGAAGCTGCATGTCTGCTACTATGGTACGCTTCTACATGAGCGGCAGCCCAGCAAGCAGGGACCTTTAGGACTGATCCTTTTTTTTCATTACTATGATGGATAAATAGATAATTTTAAAAATAAATTCTGTTAAAGCAATATTATCCTCCTAGTGTTAGGCTGAAAAGTGTTTATCAACTGACAGGAGCAGTCATTTACTTTGTTGATAACTTTTTTTCACCTGTAGGCTGTAATGAGCTCTCTTCGCTTTTTGTGTAGCTATTCAGTATTTTTAGAAATATTTTCTTAGAAACCACATCATCTTTTAAAAATTTCATTCTCTTTAAAAACTATTAATTTCACAGTTATATTCAAGAATTTTACCCCCATGTTTGCCTATTTTTTTTCCTCTCTTTTGACTGCAGACTGGCTAAAGAAGGTCAGCTGCATCCTCTAAGAGTTGGCCAAGCTAATTAAAGTTTTATTCCTCTCCTCTACGTTTTTTGTCTGCTGTATCTTTCAGTGAGCCATGCTGACTCCTACTGATTCCATTTTTAGTCTCCTAGTCCTTCTCATGTTTTGAATAGGAATCTGTAACATGTAATTAAGGGTGTGAATTCCCTTATGCTGGAACTGTCTAAAGTTGAGCATCCCCAAGTGACTATTCCCTTGGAAAACATGACTTATGCTCTAAAATGATATAGATAATTTTGAAAAGTAATCTTTTAAATTAAAGGGCAACTTCCAAAGGCAAAAAAACCTGTTTGATCAGAGACGAAGTCACAGTTATTTGTTTCCAAAATTAGTATCATATGTTAGATTGTGCCTGAATAAAGCAGAGTAAAATCTGACTAAATACTTCAGACTATTTACTAAACAGGATATTGTTCTTCCCTAAATAACGACAGTAACAGGATATTGTTCTTCCCTAAATAAGGACAGTGAAATTACATAGAAATTGGGAAACAGTATAGGAAAAAAGCCCCAAAATATCAGCAGTGGAAAAGTATTTATGATCAATTTTATTCCTAATGGTACTTTAAGAAAAAAAGTCAAGATTCCTGCATTACCTTGTAATGTATTTTATTAAAATTGGAGAGAAATTGGTAGTTTTTATCTTGTACAAGGAGTGCTTGGTTCTGAAAGCTTCTGTTCAGGTCAAGGCTTACTGGATCACTATCAGGCTGAGAGGCTTCAGAGAATGTATTTGAGGTGAGCTGCCTTATGAGCCTTACAACAAAGGCAGCGGAGCATCCACTGAGCAGCATAACAAGCTTGTTTCCAGAGGTTGTCTCCAAAGTTTGTAGTGCTAATCCCTGGGAACAGTGTCTGTAAAGCTCATTGCGTAGACATTTGAAAATATCTCCAGACTGCTTCTTGCTTGCTTCAAAATGATTAATTAGATCTTGAAATGTATATTGGAATTTTATTATGTTTTCTACAATGGAGTTTATTTAAATACTGGGATTTCTAATAAAATGACGAGCTACAAGAATGATGCCAGTAAATTTTGGAGTCTGGTTTCTTCTAAAAGTATATTTTATGTAGTGAAAATGTGAGAATCTGCTTCTAAGTGTCCTTTGTTATCCTAAAGTACTGCAGAAAAAGTTATCAGTTTTACATTAATCTTGTCTGCATTCTAAGAATTTTCTTCTGATAACTAGGAGGCCTCTGGATCAAGTTTCTTTTGATATATTGAAATGTTTCCATATCTGACAAAGAATGCCCAGAAAATAGTGGCTATACTGGCAGCTTGAAGAGATCCTTCACTTTTTTCTATCATTGCAAATATTGTTAATCTGAAATACTTGCTAAGGCCTATTTAGTAAGACTCAGCAGTTAACTTCATATCTGTCTACTCCTTTTCCCTCCCTTCCAAAGGTCAGCTTCAAGGACACGAGTTTCACTACATACAATTATCCACAGTGGGGTACATCACATGACAGTATTTTCACATCTGCTCAGGCAACCTTAAATCAAACTATCACCAATTATTTACGATTCCATAAAACAAATACATCCCGAATACAAAATGGGGAACTCGCTTACTCCAATGGTTATGCTGTTTCCCAGTTTACATACTGCCCTTCTGAGTGGTGTGTCTCCAGGAACAAAGCAATCAAATTATTTGTCCTTTATGGCTCTCAGAACAGTGGTTATTTCATCTTGCCACCACATACACCTGAAGTACTTCTGGCCCTTAGAGCTCTGACTATTTCCCACTTGCATCACAGGCACATTGAACACGCTGACCCAATTCTAACTGCTTATGCAGACATCCATGTGATGTTTCATGTCTTTTGGACAGCACCAAAATGTGAAATTACCACCATTATATTTGCACGACAAAATGAGCGGACATGGAAACTGCTGGAATTGTTACTCTATCCCCAAGAATACACTGCTGTTTCAGGCAGGAATTGTGGAATTCTACAATGGGAACATTTAAACTCAGATAGGGAATAGTTGCAGAGGCTCCAGAATTTTGCATCTAAGCAGATGTAGAAACAAACGTGTCCCACTTTTCTTGGTGTGGAGATGCTAACTCTCATTATTAAAAAAAAAATTATCCATATGGCATCAGAAACATGTTGAAGTAATAGTTTCAAAGAATAGTATTATTGCTGAAATGCATATGCCTACAGCTGGTAGTTCTGAGAGCACATCTGAATATGTGAACTGCAGGAATATTAGACAGGAATATACAGTTTTGGGTCTGATGTCAGGTTCAAGAATACTAGTTTGAAAAATTTAAAAAGGTGCATGGCACTAGGGGTACAAAAGAGGCAGTTCTGCATAAAGAAATTTTCACAAGCAAACTCTACTGTAGTCAGTTACATTTTCAGTGGAGTACAGCTCCCTACCATTAGTTTGGTATGTATTATTTTGACCAACAGCCTGTTGACCAAAGTAATATTCTGACTGTGTAAGCCCTGGGAAATAAACAACATAATCACACACATAGCAAAGGCTGGTGCAGAGTTCACCTGGCAGATTGGAAGCAAAATAGCCTAAGACCTGGAGGACCATTGGAATGCCATTTATGTCACAAAAAGTACATGTTTATTGGTAGCCTGACACAGTGTACCTGCTCTAAGACAAAACAAAAGTCTTTTTATGACAAAGCCTTGGCATATTTTTGATCTGCTGAACCAGTTTACCCAAGCAAAAGGCAAAAGAAATTAGGGATACCAAAAGAATTCCAGCACTAGATCATGGATGCTGACAGTTCTCAGATGCTTTTTTGTTTAAATCCAAATACAAAAGCCACTACATCTTTTAGGACATCTGGAGAATTATTTATCTTTTCCTTACAGCTTACAGCTTTTGTCTTGATTTTTAAACACATATAATTTTCCTCATTTAGATTAATACTAGTTAATCTCTCGTTTGTGACCTTTACATCATAAGATTACACATATTTTAGTTTCCAAGTGATTTGTTTTTCCCGTTAAACACAGGTATATCTCTTTTCTAATACACTGACAATTATAATACTGTACAAAAGAGAAATGTTCAGTAATCAAAGAAACAACAAAAGGACATGCATAGATACCAAGAAAATATAATTTATATTTTCTATGGTGCATTCCAAATTTTCTTCTTGTATAATAATTTTGTAATTTAATGGTCTAAAGTCATAGTTGAGCATGGAATAGAATTGCAATAGAGCTTCCATTACCAACTTTAGCTTCTATTTTTTAATTTTTAATTCAATTCTCATAAATAAAATGAAAGGCAATGATTTTTAACAATAATGGGATTCCAACAGTAAATGACAAGATAAACTTTGAGTCTAGTGACAGTGCAGCATACCAGCTGACAAAAGAACATTGTGAGTTATACAAGTGGATGTGCAAAATTTTCCTGTCTCAATAAATTATTATTTTGGTGCACAAAACAACAACAACAAAACCCACAGAAAAATCAATGAACATTTCTCCCTAGCAACAGAGGGGAAAAAATCAGGAGTGGTGTGAAGAGGATGCTGAACAGGCAGTAAGTGACTGATAGCTGTAGTAATCTGAAGAGACTGAGCAAAGAGATTGCAGTTTATTTCTGGTTGCAGCACTAATAATGCAAGGCAGTAAAATATGGGGTTTACATTTCAGAAACAAAAACATAAATGAATTTTCACACTTATCCAAAGAAACTTTTCAAAAAGGAATAATTACTAGTCCTTGTAATTGCTGCATGCTCTTGTAACTGCCATTAACACATTTGATATTACTATTAAGAGTACCAGTTTAGCAGTTTTCATGGGTAGCATTGTTGAAAAACTGAATCACAAAAAAAAATGAAGCATTTTAACAGCAGCTGTATAGGGTCCTTACATCAAAATTTCCTAAAAAGTAATAGTAAATATGGAAATATGGAAAGCACTATTGGCACCAAAGGCCCTGCTTGTCATCTCTGCGCCAGGGCTACGATTTGTCACTTAACATACTTGAGAAAATATTCCCAGGCTGTCGGCTCAAACAGCTTCCTGAGATAAATGCTGTGATATATCCAGAATGTCAAACCACTGGATTGATCCAAGAAGGGTTTGGAGAAACTCAAATTAAATTAAATTAAAAATGTCCACTTTTCCTATTGTATGGGCTTTATTTACTTCAATAGGAATAAACCAGTAGATATGTAGTAAAAGAGCCTAACAAAAGAAAACTTACTTGTAAGCAATATTGTTAATGTATTTTCTGAAATTATTCATCTTTATAATTACTCCTGTAATACCTTAATACCATCTACTCAGATTATATGTTGCTTAAGGGCCAATTATGTATGTTAAATTTGCTAAGTGACTATTACAGCATGCGCCTATAAAAGATTATCATTTCTTCAGTCATAAAAAAAAAATGTTTCTTTACCACATCTTCACAGTTTTAATGCAAACTGGGCATTATGGAGACAATTTTTTTATTGAACAGACAGAAGCAATATGAGAAATTCAACAAATTTTTCCAAAAAACAACTGAAAGAAGGCTTAGCATTGGTTGCATTTGTGAAGTCTCTGTCGTAGTTCTCTAATCCCTCTGGACCAGTTCAGGGCCAATGCATATAATCAGGGTTCCAGAAGGAAACTAAGATGACCTTCTCTTCAAAATACAGAAACCAGTATTGAAGTCAAATATGGAAAATAATTGCCATTACCACAAAAGCATATAGACAAGATCTAGCCCAAGATCATGATGCTATACCAGAAATCTTTAGCACACCACATCTTGTATATGAAGTGCTCATTTACATGAATGGTGAAAAGGTCTGCATTAAATCCCCGTAATGAATTCAGAGTGGTTTTTTTATAAATATGCATGGCCAAGGATGCCAAACAAATATGAAGAATCCACCGCAAAGTCTTTTGATTTTGATAGTGTGCATCACAAATAGATTTCCTACAGTAAAAATCCTGTATCCCTCTTCTAGCACATCAGCACAGAAATTTCCACAGCAGAAAGGTTCCCCTCTAGCACAGGTCTGTCCCCCCAGTCTCTCAGCAGGACAGAGTCCTTTAGGTGCTATTTGCCAGCAGTAGAGAGCTCCATGTGTGCTCTGACCACGCGGGTCCAGACCGTGGAAACAGAATCGTGTCCTGACTGCGCTATTGACCGAAACTTGGGACATAGGACAGAAATTAACTAATGTTTACCAATCATGAGACTTTTTAAAGAACTGAAGAAAAGAAAGAAGCTAGAAAAAAGATTTTGATTGAAGATATCCATCAAAACATAAAGAGGAAAACATGCTAGAGGGGAAAATAAATGAGACCAAGCTGAAGAATGAAGCTTATATAGCAAGAACTGACAACGGCAAGAAACGCAGTAATTTAGAGGGGTTTTATACACACAACAAAATTGTAATCAGTGGAAAAATAAAAAGAAGTACTCAGTTAAATTATTAATGTTATTAAACTTTAGAAATATTAAAAGCAGAATTTCCAGTTAAGACACAATATAAGAAATGCTACTGCTCCACTGAGATAAAAATACCATAGCGTTTGAACTAACTAAAAATCCTGAAGTAAAGCATTTTTTTCTAACAGTCTTCTTTTACTGCTAAATTCACACTTCAAGATGTAAAAATCTGTATTTTACAGTTTATGTTCTCCTGTACATCACAGCATATGAAATTGAACCCAGTAATTCCTGTACTGAAGCCAGTAACTTGCATCTTGAGTAACTTCAGACCAAGTGAATTTGTCGTACATTTACAAACCAATCTACCTTAGTCTTCAAATTAAGAAATTTTTAGAGACCTATATTTTCACCTTGTGAGATATCACTGCATCTACTTTTTGAGTTAAACAGGAAGAGTCCTTTATATGTCTCACTGTTTCCAGTCTTTGAACATTTTCTGCAGATTTGCGTTCTCAAAAATACATCACTCTCTCTTCTATGACACGGCTGTGGACCTACCACTCTCAAACACAAATTGACACTGCCCTGCAGTCCTTTTCACTCCATTATGTTGTTCACCAGAAGATCACAGAAACCAAGAGACCCCATGGCACTGAACCTAACCTGACAAGGGAGGCAAAAAAGGGCTAAGAGGTGGATCAGTAAGGATAAACAAAGAAGTAGGTAACAGGGAACATGAAAAAGGCCACATACAGGCGCCAGATGAATTGGTGGGGATTTTATATATATCCGAAAATCAGGTAAGGTCTGTGTCAACAGATCTGCACAAGGTAATATTAAAAAAAACCTCTACTCCTCACAATTTTACATTAGATATCTAAGGATCATAGAATAATCATTTGTATTCTTACCAAAGCACTACCCTGGGAGTTCATATTGACTTGTCCATTATAATCCCTATACACCCTTAAAAGTAACAAAAGTATTCTTGAAAACTTAAAAATTTTGCTTGTGTTCCTCGTTCTGGGTGTATGACTTTGCAAATGTCAGTACTAAAGCACATTTTTGAGTGAATACAAGCTACTAAGCAGCCTAGATTACTCTGAAGAACTATGCTGGCATTGTTGCTACTCGCTATTCATCAGTCTTTTCATCAGTCACACTTGTTTTTTAGACTGATCTTTGATTACACTCCTTTGATAAAACTGTTTGAAAACATGAACATTTAGTGTTATAGCTATGCAGTTACTTTTATGCCAATCTTATAATCTTATCAAAGCATTAAGTCAGCTTTCTTGGCAATAGCTATTTTCCCTAGAACTACATTGATCTGCATTAATTACGTTCTTTCCCTTTAATTATTTTTTGTTTTAATCTGCTTAGTCATTTTCTATTTGATGACAGTCTAACCCAGCGATAGTCAACTCCATGTTTTTACACATTGGCATGACATAGGCATTAGCACAACCTTCAGAAACCCCTACACAAAAGGCTAGAGTAAATATCAGCAGATCAAAGATCCAACCAGTAGAACCTTAAGTGCATACATTAATTCTAAGTATATAGACCAGGAACAGACATGACATCAAGACCTATACAAAATCCCCAATTCCACTAAAATTTGAGATAGGATTAGTCCATATAGACACGATGAAATCATCTCCAACTGAACAAATTCAGATTCTCACATTTCTTTCCAGTAAATAATTGTGGGTTTTTGCCCTAATGTTATGTTACAGAAGACCCAGACAAACATTAGGAAAAACTGACTGATTTTTAGAGGGACTTAAAGAAGTTAAATGTCTGCAAAAGACAAGGATATTGATAATCAATACTTTTACTTAGTCTTTGAGTAATATTTATATAACTTGTTATATAAAGATATATATTTAAAACATAAGAATAATATTTTAAAGTTTAACTTTCATGAATCCTATAGAAGTAGCATTCCCCCAAAAGATATACATGGTCTTGGTATGATTGCATATTGAAAACTACTTCCTAGTCTGGTCCCTCTGACTAAAAAATAATATAACGTAACTTTTATAGGTCCAGAAAGGTTGACAAAGATGACCAGGAGTAAAAAACTTTCCCCTAATTGTATTAAGATTCCCCTTCTTTACAAAAATGGCTATCAAAGCATATAAAATATTTACACTTTTACATAAAGAATAGGGATTTTTTTACTCTTTATTTTCACTATTCTTAGGAGAAAAGAAAGCAACCATGAGGTGTAACTCACCACCTGGATTTCTGAAACTTTGGTATTCTTTAAATTGACTTTTTACAGCACAACTGCCTATTAAAACATTCAAAAACTCCTGAGAATAGTCAGCTAGGTAAGGACATTCAGTCCATGCCCACATTTTGTTTTTCATTCCCACTGCTTCAGAAAGTATTCAAGCTTTTTCCTATTATAGGCTCTTATAAAACTTGTATTAATCTTCCTAATACCACAAGATGGTGATGATCACATCTTTGCTTCTCATACTGGTAGTATCAGACTTGTCTGATCATACTCCACAGATTTCTCTTTTCAAGCATTTATTTCATTCTTATATTTAAAGTTCCTTAGGGGTCTCACCTCTTTCTGTTTCTTTAACCCACTTTGTTTCATCAGTTCATTAACTGGCACCTTGTAACTATCCACTTGTGTCTCTCTGCCCTACACATACCTCTGATTCTGTCCTATATTATATGAAATAGGAGACTGTTGTAGTCTCCAAGTATCTCTTGCCATCTCAGATCACAAAATACAGGAACTGCATAGTAAGTGACACCTGGTATAACAATCACAACTAGGGGGATCAGATAGAGTCAAATAAAAATTATTATTATATCATCATTAAAATGATCCAGGCATTCTTTACTCAAAAAGAAAAAATCCTTTTAGACCACAAGTTTTCAGAGCTAAATTCTTCCTTCTTTGGGTATATAACTTCAGAGAAACGGCCAGACTTTTTTTCAGTGTAAACTACTGCGCTAGAGCACTCAAAGGATGTTGCAGCAGAAAGTAATTTGATTTTAAAATCCTGATCAGTTTATTGTGCAACGAAGCAGTAAAAAAACCCTGGCATTGTTGGAGGAAAAAACCCCAAACAAAAACCAAACAGCTTGGATTAAAGCAGGTAAAGGGCTGTTTGATCACAGAATTCTGTGATTCAGAGCAAATTCCTCAAACTTTACTAATTATAGAAGTTATGTTGACTTTATTTCTTTATTCCCAAAACTTTCCTATCATTGCAACCACCAAAAAGCAAACAATATTCCAAGCATTAACCTTAGGATAATCTTATTTTAATAGCATTCTGAGCACATTTTCAAGAAGTTTCATATGGAGAAGTGGAAACAGCTGCGAGTTCACCAGACACGTGTTCTAAGTCAGTAAATACATAACACAGTGTAAATAAATACAGCCCAGATCTATTTATAGCCCAGAGAAGCTAAGTACATTATCCTAGCAGAGCCATAGCTCCTGGTTAGAAATTAGCTTATGGCCTCCTGAAGCCAGGTGGAGTGAAAGATAGTATGGACATGTTCTGAACAGCACATCTCATGCGTCAGACACCGTGAAAACCTCCTCAGGACAAGCAATGGCTTATGCAGGTTCTACAAACCCAGGACATTTGGGCAAAATCACAAACCAGCCATGCCTTGCTACAGGGCAATACTAACTTGAGGAGACTCAGATTTAGGTTTATTTTTTGTATCAAAACCAACTTCTGCAAGCTCTTGCAATCCGTATAGTAATAATAAAGTATCATACAGAAGAAAGACTAGTTAAATATAACTACAACAGTCTGAGGCGAACTCAAGCTAAAAATAGGCTGTTATTTCACAAAGCTGGCAGTGACCCATATCGAGGTGTTTCCCCGGCTCTCGGTGCCCAGCCGGGGACTGCCGCCCATGCCATCGCTGCTTCCCAGCGCCGGCTGCAGCGCCTCAAGCCGCCCTTCGGGAACCCCCGTGCCGGGGGAGACGCTTTCCCGGGAGCGAGAGGCATCAGGAGGCTGAGCGAGCCCTGCTGTCCCTCACATCGCTTCTGGCCTACTGCGCTGAGCTCCCGTCTGCACCACCAGCACCGCGCTTTTCATCGCCACTTAAAAGACGCAGCGCAATCTGCGGGCAGAGCGCTCGAAGAGCTTCCTGTCGGCATCAAACTCGCCAGAGCGGTTTTGCAGCCCACGGGCGAAGGGGCCGACGGATTAAACCTGCGCGGGGCCGGCGCTGCGCCACCCCGCTTCCTACGACCCGCGCGGGAGCGGCTCTGCCGCCTCGCCCCGCCACGGCGGGCACGGGGCAGCGGAGCGATGGCCGGCCGCCCCGCACCGGCGGCGCAGGGAAGAGTCTGGAACGCTCGGTGCCGGGGGAGCCGGGGGAGCCGGCGGCAGCGGCGGGGCG
>JAWWMU010000153.1:86614493-86629346 GCA_035048155.1 Cinnycerthia olivascens | reverse complement strand
TCGTGCGGGAGGCGGCGCCGAGTGTCGCTCCTGGTGCAGCCGCGTCCGCCCGGCGCCGCCCGCAGAGCCGCCCGCCCGCCGCAGCCGCTGTATGGTCCTTCCCCGCGCCGCCGCCGAACCCCCGCCGGCAGCTCCGCGGCCTCCAGCGCCTCCTCCTCTTCCTCCTCCTGGTTCTGCTCCTCCTGCCCCCGGCGGTGGCGCCCGCACCCCGGCTGTATGATCAGGCTACAGTCTTCAATGAGTAACCATATTCCTGTGAGTGGTGCCCGCCCGCGACCCCCGCCCTGGCCCCTCACCCCCCTGGCCTCCTGGCTACTGCGCCTCTCCTCCCCTTCTCCCCCGTCTCCTCCATGTTGTCTCTTTGTTCTGTCGCCCGGGCTACGCCGGCTGCGGGCGGCTTCTCGAAGCGCCGGGCTGCGGCTCCCGTCGGGCGGGCTCGGCTCCCCAGCGGCCCGCCCGGCTGCGGCATGGCTCGGCCTCCCTCCCCGCCGGCGCCCCTCTTTTGCCCTCGCCTGCTGGCGCCCCTCTTCCCTCCTCCACCGAGAAAGGAAGAAGTGGCGACCCCTCCGCGGCTCCTCAGCGGCCCAGGCCGGGCACAAAGCCGCTTTGTGAGCTCGACTGCCGCTTGCCCCGCCCGCCGTCCCGGTCTTTTCTCTGCCGGGCTCTGTTCGGCAGAGTCCGCCGGGCCAGGCTGGGCCGCCCGCCGGGAAGGGCAGCGCCTCCGGGGCCGTGGCTCCGCGCCCTGGGCCGTGCCGGGAGCCCCCTGCCGGGGGAAAGCCGAGCCGGGCGGCGGCTCCGGGGGACAAGATGGCTCCGCGTCGGGAGCCTGATCGAGGCGTGATGCGAACCCGTGACCGCCGCAGTCGGGGCGACGGCCCGGCCCGCGGGGCGCTGTCACGGCCGGGACGGTGTCTCCGCGCCGCGGAGAAATTGGGATAGACAGGCCGGGAGCGCGGCACCCCGCGGCTGCGGGGCGGCCGTAGCCCGGGGCTGTCCGGGCAAGCCGGGGCTTGCCCGTGGGCGGCTGGCTGCCGGGCTGGTTGCCAGGCTTGGCCGGCGCTCGCCCCCCGCCGCGGCCCCACGTGCGCGGCTGCGGCCGGGGCGAAGGCGGCCGGGCGGCTGCTTTGTCTCCGCCGTGCTCGGGCGGGGAGCGAGTGCCGGCTGCGAGCGAGGACGTGAGTCCTTTCCAAAATGAGCTCTATGCAGTAGAGGTGGGGTATGCCCGAACTCGGGTGTGCAGCCGGCATTGTTCGGCAGAAAAAGTCCGCAGACGAGTCGTTAAGTACATGTTGAAGCGGATGTTTCCGTGACAATCTGCCTGAGGCCTCAAAAGCTCACAAATACAATCAAATACCTTAATTTTGTCTGAAACTGCCTTCAAGACCTTGCCATCTGTCTTCTCAAGGAAGGCATTTCCTTCTGGAGGTGGATCACAGCTCAGCTTTGAAAGGTTTTGCTTGCCGGTTTTTGGTTGTTTTCCTTTTTTTCACTCACCTAGTAGTCTCGGTGCCGATGCTGTGTAACGTCTGTGACTTCAGAGAACACTGCGTATTTAAGCAGAAAAAAATCAATGCACGGCTTGCTGGTGAAAGTATGCCCTCCAACAGCAAGAAGGCAAGACAGACAAAGAATTAACAAAATCAAGTCGTCTATGACAATAGAAGTGGGATTGTTTGCTCGCTGGTAGCCAGCTAGTGCACATTGCAAGTATTATGAGCTGACAATTGTACGGTTTTGGTGGCACAAAGGTCCTGTAATCTAGTGTTTCTTATTTCTGCTGGAGACAACTTTCCAATATGTCTACCTGCATCTGCTGAGTCTTTCGAAAGCAGTGACTCAGAAGTATGAACCCTGTCTCTTTGTAATCTCATGAAACTGCCAAATCAAGAAACCTGAAGATTACACCTAAATGTCAGCTCTTATTATTCCAGTGATGGAACAGCAAAGGCTTTTGAAATTGTCTTACAGGAACAGAGTCTCATTTCAGGGGGAAAATGTGGAAGTGGTAATATAGAAATTGCACAGCCGTGAGAGGAAATATGAGAATCAGAAATAAAAATGCGTGACAGATATAACAAGAGCCAGAGCAACAAGATGTCTTTGTCTTACTGAAACTAAATGTGTCAGTAAGACAGTAAATAAATAGAAGTTAGCCTTATCTATTAACTTCTTTCAAGTGAAACTTTCCCGTTCTGACAAAATACATGCCACATAAGAATGCTGGATCTATCCCAGCGTCTAGGCTGACTGTAAGCAATCACTTTTTTAAAACATTAACCAGAAGACCCAGATAAGGGTATTACTGAACTGTAAACAACAGATTGTTACTGTCTTCAAAAAATTAAAACTCACTCTATTGGATCAATACAAGAAATATTTCTGTGTTAAATCAAAGTCCATACCGCTTTCTTCTCAGTTACAACTTTTTGTTAGGCATTCATGGCTTAATTAAACTCGATGAAATACATGCAGACACTTAATGCTGTATGTGCTGTATTTTTCATGTTATTGCTTAAAACGTAATAGAATAGTTTTTTAACAGAATGACAGGATTTATGTAGTTTGCTATTGACGTGATAGTGTTAAGTCATTTTGAGATTCCTTGCTTTTAGAAACTCAAGAAGAAGTGCTAGACAAGGGGATAGATTGGTTTCTGTGATGTCTAATTTCTTCCAATATCTGTTAAGGCTTCTTTGCCTGTTGTTTTTGTGGTCCAAGCAGAACTTTGAACCAAATCACATGGCCTCTGTTTCATCATCTCTAAAAGTTGCATTGACTTGTTATACAGGAAGTTTTGAGATAATTTTGCCTTCCCCTTTCACTGCATACTTGAACCACAAGAATATCCTTCCGACAGAGAACATGTCACAACAAATTTGTGATAAACCTTTGGATTCTGCCTTCCCAGTGGTGAGATAGGAACGTATTTTCATAGGCAATGGGTCGCTTTCCATGGTCTAAAATGGACAGTGTTATCACTGTGGATATCATAAGGGCAGGCATTTATGTGCCCAGTAGATGGGAGGTGCATCTTGTCAAGAGTACCTTATGAAGGTGTGCTTCTAGCTTGCATAATGGCTTTGCAGTTTGTACCCCTTACCCTCCCACTCTTCCCCATTTGCTTTGGCAGTTGCTAGTGAGGCTTTCAATAGTGAGAGGAAGTTGGAGATATTTTTTATTCAGTATCTTTTTGTTAAGTGGTAAGATAGAATGATGAACTTCCTTGCAGGTGTTCTCAAATTGTTGTGAAACTTAGTTTATATTAGTTTTCTAGTGTTAGTCTTGTGGTTTCAGCAGGTGAGTGCATGAAAGGTCTTAAGAGGATGTGAGACCACACAGTTTCTTCTGGATGTAAACGTTTTCAGTCTGTGAGCAGGTAGATTGAGCAACCATGAACCATCTGTCACATCTTCTGAAGGTAAAGTGGCAAATAACTGTGTTTACGAGTGCTTTTGTTAGCATGCTTTTCAAGGTGTTACCGAGTTGTGAACCAGAGTGTCAACAGCGTGGGATAGCCTTGCACCTCTCCACTTGCCCTGTATCAATAATGAACTAATAGATTACTTTTGTAAATCATTTTTGTCAGACATGAATGGTTGTTTCAAACCCCAAATAAACAGCCGTGTGAGTCTGCTTGTCAGTGATGCCAGGTACTTCACCTTTCTGTCTCAGAGAAGGGCATGAATTAAAGCCTTCCTTTTCAAGATGCCTTCCTCCTGCTTGAACAGACCTAGCTTGAATTGTAGTAGATCATACGATCATAATTAATGCAGCTGTAATGGACAGATTACCTTCTCTCAATAGGTGGTCCTGGCATATTAACCCTAGTTTTGTTTTCCAAGTTTACTTTAGTGACTCTAATAGTCTAAATGTTGGCCTTTCTGTTGGGATGGAAACTGCTACTTTTTCCAAAATCCTTCAGTGTTAAATTTCTTCAAGGAAAATTTATATGTAAATTGAAAAGAACATGCTGGGGTACCCAGCTTGATGGTACAAATGGTGAGTTGGTGTTACTCTGTTAAAGAACCCTCTGTCTTCAGCACTGTGTGTTTAAATTTCACTTACGCAACTTTTTGCTTTCATGCACCATCTTGACTGTTTTCATAGCTTACCTACCAAAACTGTATGAGGCAATGTTGTCATTTTAAAGCTGTACTTTTGGGCCTTTTGAAAGCTCATGATATCATTTGAGTTCCATCAAAGCCCAAGGTCATCATAATTAATGCAACACTATTTTCATAGGTGATTTCTCATGTTTCAGGTCTTTTGCTGAAGGTGGGTAAAGCCTTGCGCTCTGGCTTAGCTCCATAACAGAAACAGCATGCCTACGTACTACCCATCTTTAATTTTTATTTGACTTGAGGACAGAACAAAACTAGGTTGGCAAAGCTGTCCTGGGATAGTACAGTGTGTTGCTGCCTAAAGGAGTTGGTCTGCCTGTGAAACTTTCCTGCTAGTATTGGTGAGAAGTGATGGCATTCACATCAAAGGCAACTGTGAGCTCTGGTTCTCTGTAGCGTGGCAGCAGTAGTTGCCAAGGCAAACAGTGAGGCTTAAGTGCATGCTTGGTTAGGTCCTTAGATGTGTGCATTACCAAGGTTCTGATGTGTCTAATACTGACTGTTAAGTCAGCAATTAACAAAATGAATTCCTTTGTAAGGGTTAATAACACATGGAACTCAAATGTAACATTGCATAATCTACTTGTTTCTGCTTTGTATAAGAATTTGAACTGTGCACCCAGTTTCTAAAATGTCATTAGCAATCTGCATTAAAAAGAAGGATTTTTTACTTAACTGTTTGCTGCCTGCCCTTTTCCATGTTTACCAGACTGGTTTGTCTGGTATCTTGAGTACTCCTAGCTGGAGACTAAGGGCAGCCTACCTAGGAGGCTGGATGAAACCTGATTAGTTCTTTCTTCCTACCTGCCCTAGTATGGCAACTGTTAAATAAATGTTCTTTTCTCCCCCAAATCTGCATTTTGCCAATTGAAAATGGCAAAATGACTCCGTTCTGTGGCAAAATGGCAAATGACTCCTCAAGCTCACTTGCGTGCATTTGTGTTTCTGACAGCCTTCACTCCCTCGTCCTTTAACAGGGCAAGGGTTTGTCTGTAATTCTTCTTAGCAATCTTAAGAAGACACCGACAGGAGATCTGCCAGTGCAGTGCAAAAAGCAGCACAAGACCTTGTGCAGCTCTATCTGCTTAAAGCTGTCCTGTCCTTTTTTGCTGTTCTGCTTCTTAAACTAATTGAAAGTGACTTTAAATAAGCTACCTTCAGTTCTTTTTTTCAGTTGCTATTTTAGCTGTTCCCTAGATCTGGTTCTAGGAGGCTTTTAAATGCACACTTGCCACCTTGCTAGGGCATGGCTGGTGAGTCAGATGATGATTCTTGGAGTTCTTCCGAGTCTGAATTCTTCTGGTTCCTGTTACTCTGTTGACCTTTGACTTAAGAGAATCCTTCTTACTTCTTTTCCACACCTATTATATTTAGAGTTCTTGCTCTCTCTCAAGTTGTTAAAAGTAAATACTGAAGTATCTTCTTACGAGTAGTTAGCCAACTTAATGCTATCGTTTACATCACTGCCAGGTGATGGTAGTATCTCTGGAGTGACAGCAAAATAAATATGAAATTGTCATCCTAGTTTCTTTCTGTTGTCTTCATTCACATGTTTGTTAGGTTGGGGTTTTATTGTATATTTCTTTGTTATTGTTTGTTTTTTACAAACCATGCCTGTGACTTCATGCACACATTAAAACTCTTACTGGGAAACTGTCTGAAAACATGAAAATAGGATGACTGATCAATATAAATATTTTTTTCTGCTAAACATTTGTAGGATTATGTTTCTCTCTCATACCTAAGTATATTTAGTGGACATGTGATTCAACTTGTACCTCTCTTTTAGAAAACAGAACTCCCCTCTTTTTCCCTTCTTTTCCCTAGACAGGTATAAACAGTAGAACTGGTAGAGTAGCTGGGCACAAAACACATCTTCTGTATGGGTTTTACGGGCCTAAAAGCACGTATGGGTGGTTCATTTGCAACATCTGCAAATAAATGCACAACTTGGAGCAGTTAATTTGCTATCTTAATTCCTGGTTGCTTCTTGCAGTAATTATATACATAAATTTACCACAGCTAAGCAGCATACCGCTGGACAGGAATGACCTGTTCGATAACCTTGCCTATGTATGTTTTTAGGTAGACCATTACTGCTTTCTTGGTATATTAATGAAGTCATGGTGTAAAAAAACTGTTTATGCATATGAAGGTTTATGCCATTGGTCTTCAGCCTTTAGTGAAATGTTCCTTAGTTAAAAAATCTGTGTGCCTCAAAAGCCTCAGTTTAAAAGCTCACATTGTATCGTTAGGCCACAAAGATTACATTTGCTTTCAAGGCCTCCTATTTGAGTCAGGCTTTATAAACTTTTTTCTGTAACTTTAGTAGGCGTTGTGATGTCTCTCAATTCAAAATGGAGAAGGCAGTTGTACGGGTATCTTGGAAGAACTATTTCTTTTTATAAATACTGGGGTTCTTAAAACTTGTTGCTGTGTTTAGCACATCTGAAATTGGTATTTTAATACATTACAGGATTTGGTGTTGCAAAAACCCTACATGGAAACTTGGTAATAAGTAAGTGTACTTATTTTTTAGTAATCCCTGCTAAGAAAGGTAACAGGATTCTTACACAAACCTAATTCTTGGAATAAAAAATAAACCTTGTGAAACTGCTTAGTTGTGGTGTTTTTATTTTTTCATTTTTTAAGGCTTGATGTCTTATAACCTTGTTTCACCTGTACTCATTTTGCTTTTTTCCCCCCCTTCTCTTTACAGCAGTTCTGTGGTGTTCTTGGTCACACATTTATGGAGTTTCTGAAGGGCAGTGGAGACTACTGCCAGGCACAGCACGACCTCTATGCAGACAAGTGAACTGTAGAAATCCATTACTACTCCACCAAGAAGCCCCCCTAAGAGTGGTTGACCAGGATAAGAAGTGTTGAATTGAATTGGCAGAGCATTTAACAACGGAATTCAGACCTGGATGGGGTAAACCTCAGTGCACTGCCTTTCTTTTGCCTCAGTATTACTGGATTGAAGAATTGCTGCTTCTTGATAGGAGGTTCATTTCATTTCCCATTGCTCCCAACTTCATACTTCCAAGCACTGAGAATTTCACGTGGAGTATAGTGAAGTAGACTTCAGTTTCTCGGCATCACTTCTGTATTAGAATTTTTTTTTTATTTTCATAATCTTGTTGCATGTTTAACTAAATCAATATGGCCCGAATGAACCGCCCAGCTCCTGTGGAAATCACCTACAAGAACATGAGATTCCTGATCACGCATAATCCAACCAATGCAACCTTAAACAAATTCATAGAGGTAAGGCTGGTACAGAATTCTCCCTGATGTATTTTTTTAATCCCTGAACAATGTGCTATATTTATAATTTCCTTTACTAGCTGATAACTGCTGTAAAAGCCATACGAGTAGGTACTGAGATTGTATATTGATTTTTCTTTTCAGATACTGGTGCTGTGCTTTGAAGGTCTGCAGACAAATCTGCAGATATCTGCAAATCTGCAGACTAATCACACATACTTTGGCCTTCACAAATGTAATTCTGAGAGTGAAATAATACTTATACTGTCTAGTACATGGTACATTAAGTACATTGTTTACGTCTGAAAACAGGAATTATCTAGCAGAGTTATGTGTAGAGCAATACAAACATCTCTTAGTGGTAGGAGCTCACATTTGGATTGGGTTGAAGTGGTGTAACATTTCATTGCATTTCCTGCATAGCGATACATCTTGTGAGTCAGAACTCTAGGAACTAGTAACAAGATTGCAATATGCTTTCACTGCCTAGCTTCCTTCCCTATTAGCAGATCACGGTTTTAGTGTAGCTTAAGAGGATCCTCTGTGTCGTATCTACTTGAGTGAAATTTGTGGCAGTGGGCTTACTCTGCACCCGTAGCTGCTGAAGCTTTTAAGTGCTTTGGTACGTGCTGCTGACTAAAGCCAGTGGCTTGGCATATATTGCTAGTATTGAATTTATCATCTAAACTGTATTTAGCGTGTTGGAGCTATAAAGTGTTTGGTTGTATAAAGTGTGTGTGTGTGTGTGTGTATGCTAATAAGTTCCTTGCAGAGCTACTTCATGGGAAGGTCCAAGTTTGTAAAGTCCCTCCTTAGCAAGATTTTAGGTGTACTACAACTCAATTCTGTATTCGGTGCAGGGTTATTTACCAGAAACAGAGTGAGAGAACATTTGCTTGCCTCTATACTCTCACAAGTAGATCAGGTATGCTTAGGCTACGCTTCAGTCATTACCGTGACAGTTGCAGTGTGAATAATATTTGTGGCAGGGAGAATGAAGAGGGATTGCTTTTTATTTTTTTTGTTTTAATGTAGGGTAATAGCAAAATAGAAAGCTAGATTTTGTCATGACAACTCAGGAACTGAAATAATTTGTTGTCCTGTGTTTGTAACTCTTAAGAGTAAGTGGTCTAACAGACCTATTGTTTTAGGCAGAGAGAGAGGGAGATTTGAACTTTGCTCAGAATACTTTTGGTGAAGTTTGTAGCTTTGCAAACCAGGAAACTTCCTGTTCCTTTAAAATGAATGATCTTTTGGAGATGGACTACTTGATTAATTAATATTTATCAGGATCTGAATTTTAAAATAAAAAAGTATGATTCAACATGACAAAACTTAGTCTACACATAAGACTATATTTGCAGAAAAGCATAAAGTATCTGGTGTTAGCACACAAGTTGTTAGTCATTTCAGCTTTCTGTGTCTTTGCAGGATGGCAAGCATGTGCATGAGTTTTGCTACTGAAAATTTTGGAATGAATTACTAAGTTAGCTTATTGAGCAAATTAAATGGTCAGTGAAGCTAGTTAGATAGCCTACTCTTACAGCTTTTTTTTTTTTTTTTTACTCCCTAGGAACTTAAGAAATACGGTGTTACCACAGTGGTAAGAGTGTGTGAAGCTACTTATGACACTGCTCCGGTGGAAAAAGAAGGCATTCAGGTTTTGGTAAGTAGTTCAGAAGCAGAGTTCAAAACCAACACATTTCCCTTTTCACTGTACCCCCTTCCCCCAAATAACGATTGTTTGATACCACCTTCTTAACTTCATGAGTGTATTCCAGCAGCTGATGGAGGAAAAATATGTGGTGACATCTTTTCTTGTCTGGAAAAAGAGTTCAGTTTTGAGCCAAATCATGTGATCAATGAAAACTGATAGAGAGGAATGTATTTGTAATATTGCTATAGCTGGACTATTAGGAAATTGTAGGTTTGAGTGGTTTCCTGAGCTGTCAGCTCTTTATCCATTGTGTCTCCTCCTGTTTTTGCCTATGCATACAGCTTACAAGAATTCTGTCATTGTGTTTGTCATCCTGTGTTCTAGGACTGGCCCTTTGATGACGGTGCTCCACCATCCAACCAGATTGTTGATGATTGGCTAAACCTCCTCAAAGTTAAATTTCGTGAAGAACCTGGTTGTTGTATTGCTGTACACTGTGTTGCTGGTCTTGGAAGGTGAGTGAAGTTTTAAAGATTTGTGGAACAGTCATCCCTGGTCAGACTTGTTAAGATCTACTGCATAAGTTTGAGACAAATGTAAAATAGTCACATATCCAGTATTGGAACGACCTCTCAAAAGTAGTCAAGGTGGCAGGAACCTGTTGTATGTATTTATTAAAGGTCTTTAGGTGACGAGTTGATGCTTCGGTCACAGCTCTCACAAAGTCTACAGAATTAAGTTAACAAGTATATTCTTGCACTGAATATATTGATGAGTGCCCCATTGAGGTTTTTTGTCTGTTTTTCCCTAATGGATTTGGGGGTTTGTGACTTGCCTGCTTTCTCTCCATCTCCATTTCAGCAGTATTTCCAGTCTCCTTGAACCAAGGGCATTGTAACCGTTACCCACAAACAAGTGGGTGGTTCTGGCACATCAAGACCAGTTTTCAACCACCGTCTATCTGGGGGATGAAATGTGTTTTCCAAACTCCCAAAGCTGTTTGTCTCATTTCTAAGTGACATGACAATTTTTGGGAATAATGCTAAATATTCTCCTCTTAGTCCTGTTCCTTCTGTCTGCTGCAACTATCTTGAATAGAGTTCCAAAGGTTGTGAGAAAATAATGTTTTTTCTGCTGTTCTACACTACCTGAGAACTAGATCTGTTCAAAAAGGAGTTACTATATTGTAGCCATGGATTTCAGCATGTCCAGTATAAAATAGAGGGTTTTGGGTCTTGTTGTCCATAATCCTGGACAAATTGCATTATGGCTTCACACATAACAAAATTCACTGTAGTGATGAATGTTGGAAATGCAGTGATGAATTGGTTGGAAAGATGGTCCTAGATTCTTTGTATCATGTAAGTTTTCTTTTAAATCCCTAAACATACAAAACCGCTTAAAATTACTACTATGTGCACAAGTCTGTTGCTAGTGTGTGGTGTGAGATTTTGTCCTGTGGATTTTTGTGATTTTTGGGTTGTTTTGAGTCATAAATTGCTAATGTATTTGAGTTCGATTTAAGTCAAGTTTTTGTAACTGAAAATTGATTCTGTAAGAAGAGGAAACACCATGGCAAACAAGGAAATCCTCAGGGGAGTGCAGCAGCCTGTGAATTGCATCTGTTCCCAGAACTTGTTGCACTAGTTCTTCTAGGATTTGTCAGTTCTTACTGAACTCAATCGTGCTTCTGATTTCTGCTTTGGCATCCTGACTATTTCTAATGATGATTCATTTTGGAGAATAGAAACCCATACACAACTCTTCCTCAGAATCAATTGATTTGAAACAAATGGTTAAAGATTATTTGCATTTTGTTTCTGTTGTCCTCTCCTGTACCTACAGTCAGATGAATGAAGCTAAGGTTGACCAGAGTTAATTTAAACCCCTGTTTAATGGCTACCTCAAAACCACGTGATACTGTGTCTTAGTGAATGTAGAAATGCCTCCTGCTTTTCTGCTTTCCCAGCGAAGAAACATCTTATATGCAAAAAACAAAGTAAATAGTTCTTCTGAGTATGCTTTGAGAAAAGCTAAACTGAATTTCTTTTTTATTGAACCAGAGCTCCAGTCTTAGTTGCTCTTGCACTGATAGAATGTGGAATGAAGTACGAAGATGCAGTGCAGTTCATAAGACAGTAAGTGTGATGCTAACATGTAGCTGTTCCCAAGATTCACTGTGTTGATACATCCTTGGCACTGAAGGAAATTCTGAATGTTATTCTTGTCTTTGATGCCTTTGTTTTTAAGTAAGGTATTTAATTTAGTACATCTGAAATTGTACTGCATACAGTCAGTGTTGTAGGACTTGGACCTGTGGAATGGATTTTTTTCTGTTGAAACCAGAATCCATACATAGTTACTTGAGGAGGTTTAAAAAAATACCAGAACAACAATTAACAAACCCTCTAAATTTCAGTTAGATTTGCAGAGTACTCTTTATTTATTTTGCATAAGAAAGGCAGAATAGCTTTGTCTTTTCTGGTGGTTTACTGAAGGCAAATATTTCTTTGGACTTTCTAATCAATGTATGTAAGTTGGATGAGAACAGTTTTAGTCTCAATGTTTTAATTTCTCAGGTTTCAGCTATATTTAAAAGAAGCTGCATCCATTATAAACAACAACAAAATACTTCTTGCATAATTGCCAAGCCTTTGAAGAATTAAATTTGGCTTGTACTTTTGTATATGAAATGAGGAATAGGAAGCCAGGTACATACTCCAAACAGTGAGCCAACATGTACCTTTTATTCACATGCATATGGTTTGACAAAGCAAAGGCAGCTCAATTTCTGTTCAGCATCTTATTATGGGGACTTGAAATGTTTATGTACTTACTATTATATTATTCATAATTATTTTAAGAGAAGGAATAACTTCAGCTCTCAAGAAGACCACCTTCATCTGCTCTATAGCTTCCCTTTGAAGTTTCTTCTACAGATCTTAATGTAGAATCTCTGTCTTGTGCTTATCATAGTCTAGAACACCATCTAAAATGCTATGTACTCGTTTGAGCATGTGGTCCAGTGAGGTATTTGTGAAAGGAAGCTACCACCCTCTTTCCTGGCACTTAACTTCCAATTATCCCTACTCTGATTACAGCCTTAACTTGGAGGTGGCTTTTTTAAGTGACCTAAAAATATTTTTCTCTGGTTGGTGATATTATTTCACTGGGCAGTAAATTAATGCTGTGTTTCAAATCTGGTTTTTTTCCATTTAGGAAGCGACGTGGAGCTTTCAACAGCAAGCAACTTCTGTACTTGGAGAAATACCGCCCCAAGATGCGTCTGCGCTTTAAAGACTCCAATGGTCACCGAAATAATTGTTGTATTCAGTGAAGCTCAACAGCCTATAGTACTTCTTTGGGAATAAAGGATGGAAACTAGAATTAAGCAGACTGCATGCCAAAGACATCAGTCTGCTATTTTTTAGTAGTAAAGGAAGCTTCCTTAGGAGTATTTATTAGGCTAAAGGCTCAGTAGAAATGCAACTTCTATGTTTAGATAAATATCTGTCTATTTGGAGACCAGTAAATGTTTCTGCTGTACCCTGTTTCTGAGCTGTCTCCTTGTTCGTTAATTATCAGATCAAATATTCTTTAATCATGCCATTGAGTCTTACTGACCTAGTTTCAACTACTAAAAATTGGGGTACTAAAATAAATCAATCTGTAGAGAGATTAGGTGCCAAAATACCCAGCATATCAGATACATGTTTTTCCTTAAAATGAGCATAGTTCTGATAATGTGAGAACTACCAGCTTATCTGGACCTTACTATGTTTTTTTCTACAGTCATTTCAATATTGAAGAATATGGCCTCTAAAGTAGTCTTGCCTGCTCACTGTATGTTTTGTCTCCCACAATCGCACTAGAATTATCAGGATTTGCACAGTCTGTCTTTTTAATACTATGAATTACAGCAACTTTTTACCCCTGCATCTGTACTTTTCTGTTACCTGAACCTCTCCATATTACAAGTCATTACTCTGGTTATTCATGTAGATCTTTTAAATTGTACAGAAGCACACAAGTCTTTAATGTCTCCAGACAAAAAGCCTTACAGTAAAATTAATGTTTGCACTTCATGTGCAACTTAACAGAGGGCCTGAAAAGGTTGGGAGGGGCTATTTAATATTTCTAGTAAAATGTTGCCTTTGTCTTGTGCAGGAAGTATAGAATATGCCCTTTACTTTAGTAAATATTTTTTTAAAACGTAGAAATGCTTTGTTATTGTAGCTAAAAATTCTTAATCAGAAAATTTCTGAAAAATCTTGTAGTTTTCTTTTACTGTACCTATTGAGAGTTGTTTACCAACTATTGCTTTGTTGAAAGTGTGATCTTTTTCTTTTCTTTTTGTTTTTCCTCCTTGAGTTTCTGCTATGACTTGGGCAGACCTCTGTAATATTTTGTATGCCTTTCAAGCTGCGTAACTTAATATTTGGATACTTGATAATTTGTTTTATTATGTAATTGATAAAATGGTGATGTGTATTAATGTTAGTTCAACCATATATTTATACTGTCTTGGGAATGTGTGGTTATAGTTCTGTGGGAGAAATACTTTTGCCAGTGTTCACCAGCTTGTAAAATCTAGTGCGAGAGCTTAAAACATCTAAATAAATACTGAAATGCACTTACAAAGTTTGCTGAAATGGTCATCACTTTCACTTGTTTTTGTGTACTTTGTCAGCAACCTTGAGGTGCCTAAATTCAGAATCTAGTCAGGCATCTGTTTTCTTTTTTTTTTTTTAAATCTGGGCCTTTGTCCCCTTTGCTATAATGTTTGCTGTTTGTTTTACTCATAAATAAATGTGGACAAAAATTAATGGTAGAAAATACAGTATTTTTTCATGCAGCTTACCTCGTGACTTGCTGTCCCCAGTACTAAAATGAGTTAGTGTTCTTGAAGCTGTTTTTGCAGTAAAGCAGAAGAGGATATGCACCAGTAAAGCTTGGAGAACACTTGAATCAGTGCCATTAGAATTCAGTTAAGAATAGTATGATAGAGTGCTTCATTTTTAAGACTGAACTATGTACAAACAAGAAGTCCCAAAAACTGTGTGAGCAAAGACCTGTTATGTGAGTTTCCAGAGTGGTGACTTAACTTCCTGACGAGGACTGGCAGGTGTCCTTAGTAGCCAGCTGAGGTGATCGATGCTCCTATCTGCTTAGGGTTGAACTTCGGTTAATACATCTCTACCTTTCTAAATAGTGAGGTGGGATCATAGTATCAGTCCAATGAGATTTCTGAAGGATTGCTTTTGGAGAAGTTACAGCCTCATTATAAAGAGCACTGTATGATTTAAAAATACCTAAAATAATATAATCTAGCACAGTCTTTAAAGTAGAAAAACTTTGGACCATCTTTCCTTTGGAAAGCTGAATGTGGTTTAAAAGGTATTTTGTTCAATGGAATACAGCTTTATTTGACTGAAGAAATAAGATCTTATGGAATGACATCCAAAGTTATCAATGTTTCTGTTGTCAGGATGGACTAGATTATAGGAACAATGGCAAAGACAAAGATCTTCACAAATTCTGTAACTTCTCATTACACTGGGCTGATTATTGTAAGTACTGGTTTAACACAGATTAGTATCCAATTCAAGTTAAAAATCCTGATTTGGTCACCCATGAAATTAGGCGAAGTCTCTAAAACAACTACAAGTAAAATGCCTGGAATTATTTTACTTAAAATTATTAATGCAATTTCTGTACGTAGATCAGATTTTGCTCTGTCTTTGCAGCATTCATCATGGGTAAGTAGGGTTGTGTTTCAGTTAAGAACTCTAACACGTTAGTGGTTCA
>JAWWMU010000153.1:86580043-86590576 GCA_035048155.1 Cinnycerthia olivascens | reverse complement strand
TAATAAAATTAATTAATTTACATTAAAGCGCTTGGTTTGGTGTGGTGTTTTTACTTTGTTGTTGAAATTTGTGTTTTTCTGCTCCTTATTTCCATTGTAACAGGCTTGGGTCACTAAAGAAGTACAATTCAGTAGGCTTGTGATGTAGCTCCATCTTTTGAGTCAAATTGGTATGCAGTCCTCTCTCAATACACATCCTGTATTAAGTTCATTAATCTTAGTTGATTTTCACATGTCTTTATTGTAAAGACTGTAAAATTACCTTTTTATAGCACAGACATTTTTAGAGAATGGGAGCAAATGTTTAGTTAATATTTCATGTTACTTATGTGATTCTTTTCTTGCGCTGGGTAGTCTGCCCAAGGTACTTGCACGCAAATTCTCAGTTCAAGGAGTTACAGCAAACTTCTGTAAAACAGTTGGAGTTTGATGTTTCCTTATGTAAGTTATGTCAGCAGTCACATAATTTCTCTTGAAAATATATCTTCTTTTAATAGAAAGTATTTTTCTGTTTCTTGAACATATGCATCACAAATGTCAATAGGAAAAGGGTTTTCCATAGGAAGTATACTGTCCTCATTTATAATCTTGAGACTTACTGACAAAATATCACTGTGTGTTTTATTGCTTCACTGGAGTTCATTAGCTCTTCTCAAGGGTTATCTAGATGTGTTGATTACTGCTTTAGACTGGAACTGTTCTTTTCATTGAAGCATAATGTTACATCTTTATGTTGTTATTCCCATAAAACATGGAAATTTTAAAATGTTCAACCATTTCCATATAATCTGTGATGTTTATATGGTATCTGCTGTGGATTTGCACATTCCTGCCATTAGTGGGATTCAGCAGGACGTAGCATTTGACAGCAGTGTAAAGCAGGAACAGCAGTGATGTTCTGTTTGGTGTGGTTATCTAAGCTAAAGAAATCCAAGGCTAACACCTACAGAAAAGAATTTATTTCTATACTTGATATTTACCTTGGTCAATGTGTCAAAAAACTGACTATTTCTGTCATAGTTGTGACTGAAAATAATCAAGGAAAGTGTTATGTTAATAAAAATAAAGGTTTATAAACATCATAGTTTTTGATGCTGTAATTAGGGGTGTTTTCCTTACTACCTCTTTCACCAGAAAGTAAGGCTTGTTTTCTTCAGTTTTACATTGCTAAAGAATTAAAAAATGGTCATGCATTTGTTTTAGCATAGGGAAAACACTGCTTTAAATTTACAAGTAGACTGTTTTACTGTATGTTATTCTATTATGGTGTAACATATATAAAAGTGAATCAGTAGTACAGCCCAGCAGTTTGGAAATTTAGATACAAGTATTGGAGAAACTCATTAAGGTGAAGGTCAGTGGTTCCTTTTCCAGTATAAACATGTTGAATGTGACTCATACTTTTCTGATTTGCAATCTGTTCAGTTGTACACTGGTGCACAACTCTTCCTATTCAAATAAGTTTTTTCTTTATTTTTTCCTATTTTATTTTTCTAATTTCTATACTTATTGCTGAGATAATCTTTAGATATTTGTTACTAAGATCACCTCTACTTTTTTTGTTCTTTCCGATTTTGCTTTTGTTGGTTTACCTTTCTTAGGATTGTGTCTTTACCTCCATTTCTCCTTCATGATTTACTTTCGTAGTCTTCTTGGTATCTATTGCTGTTCTGTGTCACTTTTTCTCTTCCCAGCAGGGTCTGTGTGGAATGCTCCTCATCAGGGGCCTCATGATACTGTCTTTACTAGCTGAGTTGTAGCTCAGGTGGTTTGAAATTAGCAAGATTCTGTGCTTCAATTCCTCTGTAAAATTAAAGCTACAGCACAGAGTCTTGTAAGTATGAAAATATTTTAATTCTAATATTTCAAACTGTCTGTCAACAATGAACTGAATTTTCTGTTGTTATTAATAAAGGAGGGTGTATAAATTCCTTAACTTGAGCAAGAACATTGTAAAGCCCAAGACTAATGTAAGCCCTTTAATATGCTCCAGAGTTGTTTCAGAAGCTGTCCTAGTAGCTTTTATTTTTCGTGTTGTCTTCAATAGCTTAGTAGTTTAGTTCTACACAGAAGGGTGGATGTGAAAAGAGTCTCTTTTGTCACAGTCTGCTCCCAAAAGCCAGTTTCATGTTTTGCAGGAACACTGTGGAAACAGACACTGCAGTGCAGAGCTGCTGGGAGGATTTAATTTTTGAGAGCATGAGAATGAGTAGCTGGAGTTAGTGTGAGGTCAGGTTTTCATCTTAGACAATGGGCCAGTATTAGATATTTACTAGGAAAATAATATCTAATAGGACAGTTACAATGTAATTTTTTTTGCCAGTGTGTCCAGTATGTGGCTTATAGCAAATAAGAGATTAAGGAAATCGCTTGAGTGGAGTAAGACCAACTTTATCAGCCTCATGCACCTTGTGTGTGATATCTTTATGTTTGTAAACACACACAGATGTAAAGGTGGCTCTGTGGATTGGAGAGTGGAAGTGGACAGTAATTTCCACAAACACTTTTCCTTGTAACTTCTGTGTACAATGCAGTAACTAAAAATTATGGTTAAAATAAAATAAGTGACCATAAATTGTTAGCTTAAGAAACTCCTAGCTTTCAGCTCTTGGCAATCATCTGATTACAGAGGCTCAGAATGCTGATTGCCTGGTGCCATGATCAGCCTTCCTTAAGAGGAACTTCTAACTTTCTAACATTTGAACTTCTAACATGTTGCTTGGTTACTTTATTATTTTATTCTTCATGGCAGATGATTGTAGCTAGATAGACAAACCATCAGTCTTTGGCTTCAGCAGTGTTTTACAGCTTCCAATTTTTGTTATTTTAAAAGTATGGTTATTATTGTACCGCCTTCACAAGGGCATTGGTTTTTGTAAGTTACAGTAATATCAGACTCGAGAAGGACCAGGAGTTGATAGATTTTCTGAGCTGGTCTAAAAATTCTAACAATTTTTAATTTACCTTCTTGCTTTTTTGACTTTTGTGATTGATACGTTAATTTATATAATTTTTAAGTAAGCAATTTTTAGATATATGTGTTATGAGTTTATCAAGGTTGGTGTCTTAATAGTGAAAATCAGGCATACTTGATTGTTTTGAATCTCTGTTATATTTGTTAGACCTTCCTATGTGTTTTGTAAGTCATTTGGGTGTTTGGCTTGATCTCACAAATTTTGCATCCCATGGGGATCAGGTTTCATTAATCACACATAAGATCTTTAAATAGGAGAGGCTACCACTGCAAGAATCCAACTTAGAGCAAGTGAGGAGAATGGCTGGTGTAGTGACCTGACTGCCTCTTAGGAAATCTGTTTTCAGGAGTGACCTCTGGGGTCTTTCTCAAGTTAGTGGAGGGTAAGAGTTCACTGAAGACCATGTACCCTGTCTCTCCTGGAAGGCTGAGTGCTTGTTGCACTTACAGCTTTACAAAAAGTCATTACAGACACAGACATGTGATATGGGTGGGCCTGAGAGTTTTAAAATGGTATCCTGTGTGAAAACTGATTTTTACACTCTGCGCTTCTGGATCAGCTCTTTCTGCTGTTTACCTTTCTTCACTTTCTCTTAGGTGGGAAGGGACAGTGAGGGACAGCTGATCCTCTAAGACTGGGGACCTTCCTGTCGCAAAAAACCCCAATAAAAATGTGAGTCCACAAAAAAGCTATGAGGACTATCTACGGAAGTTTTATGCTGTGGGTGATAGCTTCTTGTACACTGAAACTGCCTCACATGGAAATTTTCTGTCCTTCATTTCTTCATTTTTTCCTCTTTTGTTTGATTTTAGATGGCAAATTTATTTCTTTTTTAATGTCTCTTCCCCTATCTTGCTCAGCATTATAGCTGCAACACTTTTTGATCATTTTAAGTTTTAGGCTCTTTCTTTGTTTGTTTTTTCCAGTTATTGGTCTGGATGATACTATGGATGAAGAAGGAGTTAAAGAGAGTGGTAACGACACCATTGATGACGATGAACTTGCTTTACCTAATAGGAATTTGAGAAGCCGGGCTGAAGAAGCATCAGTCCCATCACCAAGGAAATCACCACGTTTAATGGCACAAGGTGATCACAGATTGTTTGCACATTTGAAGTAAATTAAATCTTTAAAATCCCATTCCCAACATTTATAAATTTAACTTGGTTATATGAATTCCAATATAGAAACGTCCTTTTTTGTACCCTGCAGCTAGAAGCTGACATCCATAGGGTATGAGTCAATTAGAATTCCTCCTTAGTTAATATTTGGTGTCTTCCTCATGACTTATGGTCGTCAAACTAAATTTTGAGATTTTGATCCTTTTGCCTACATAAGATTAATAATGTGGTTCTTCACCAACAAAAGCATGATGGAGTTGCAAAATAGCATTGCAATATTAGGTTAGCATGTATTTATTTCCAATTAAAGTTTTGATTCTATTTTTATTTGCATATTCTCATTTTATTTTGAATTAGATTATAGTAATTGCAGTCAGAAAGTCTTTAATCAAACTATCCTAAGACACTTAATATTTTATTAAAATATTTAAATTCTTTTTGTTAGCTACTTTATTATAGTTATGAGTTTTCTAACTTACTGAACTGGAGTTATTTACTGCTCTGCTTTTTTCCCCTGTAGAGCAGGTTGAGTTAAAAAGATAAAGTTACTTAATATGGAGATCAGAATTTAAGTAAGAGCCTGTGGTACAAAGCTGGTGATTATGCTGTTTATAAAGACACTGGAATGGTTACTTGTTTAGAAAATATAAAAGTTGTCATCAGATGAAACGTGACTGGATCTCAGCTTTGTAGACCTTTCTTTAAAAGATTTTCAAACTTCTGTTATATTTCTAATCAGAATATAGATTGTCCAGTTTTTGTTTGAGGTAGAAAAGGCTGAGAGGTAGAAAAGTGAGTTAGTTTTAATTGTCCTTCTATCATCACTTGTGTATTGTATGTACTACTTAGAAATTCTGTGGCCTTTAGAATAATGGGATTTTACATCCAGACTATGTCAAATTCAAATGCAAATTATCTGGTTTTGGGGAGGTTTTTAAGTTTAATAAACAACTAAGTTTTAAGTTCTCTTTGTATTCAGTAAGCTAAATTTGGGTAAGTCACTTTTGTTCTAGACAAATCTTGTATTTGCAAAAAGAAGGAAGCAGAAAAGCTAAGAGATTTTCTTTTTCCCTTCCTAGAAGCAGTACGGAGTCTGCGGCAGAGCACACTAGCCAAACGTTCGAATGTTGCTCCTCCTCTTAATACCAAGAAATCATCCGTAAAAAGTGGATCTGCTCCAAAAAATGGACAGAAACAAGAGAGAAGTCCAGTTAAAGAGACAGATGTTTCTGCACGCTTGAAAACGGAGCAGCCTAGGGAGGTTAGGCGTAGTACAAGACGATCAGGTCAGGTGGAAGGAGCAGTAACAGCATCCCAAAGTAATGCAAAATGTCTGCCTGGTCCTGAAGATGTGAAAGAAATAAAGTCTGAAAGCCCTGAGCATGCTAAAGTTGAAGAAACATCCCAAGAGTTAAGTTGTGCTAATTTAACAGAACCCTGTTCTCCTTCTTCTGGGGAAACAAAGGAAACAGTAGAGGTTGCAATGAAGACTGACTCTGGGAGTGCTGAGTCAGTTTGTTCAGTATCTGCAGATACTGAAATGATTCCAGTTAAAAATGAAGCAAGTGATGTGACTGATTCGTTGGGCTTGGAAAAGTCTTCAGAAGAAAAGACTGACAATAAAGCAGACGAATCAGAGAAGAAAGCGGAAGAACATAATCAAATTGAAGTAACTGGAAAAGATAATGATTCATCTAGTGCTTGCATGAATACAGATGAAATTTGTGAGACCTTTTCAGGTTTGTCCAGCTCTGTGAAAGAGGAGGTTGATTGCAGTTCAGGTTCCAACAATGTGGAAGTCCTTGATGAAAATACATTGTCAGTAAAGGAGTGTATAACAGAAGCTGGAGGTGATGACAAGAGAATGGAGAAAACTGAAACTCCATCAGAGAAACTATTGGACAGTACAGACTGTGATAATAAAGACTTGAAAAGCAAAGAGTTTCCTTCTGCTGATCCAGGAAACAGCATTTTAGAGGGCACTGTTATTGACCAATCAAGCCAAAATGAACAGCAGGAGATCAGCAGTAATAAAGTAGAAGGCCCAGAGGCATCAAAATTTCAGGATGATGAAAAACAAATTGGTATTTCAACAAAATGTGAAAAGAACATTAGGCCTCGGCATAGTAAATCTGTAGTACAGAATAAACAAAATGTGACTGCAGGTACTCGGCAGAAATCAGGTGCAGCACAACAGGAAATGACACGGTCAAGAGTGAGAGCTGGTGTAGCTGTTTCGGGCCTTCACAGCCCCTCTTCAGCAAGTCTGAAGAGAAATGCGGATGAGCAAGAGAGTCATCAGCATCCAAATAACCCAGTTAAAATTAGGAAGAAACAATCTGATCTGGGTATGAAAGCAAAGAGTAGTGTTTCAGGGGTGACTGTAAAAAAACAGACCAACACAAAACTGAAGAAAATACCCCGAGTCCAGGCTTCTGGGCAAGCCCAGAAGTCATCAGTTCAAAAAGCAAGTGAGAAATCTCCTACTCACCAAAGCTGTTCTAAAGATACCCACCACTCTGTACATTCATTGTCAGGCCATGTTTCACATCCTGGTCAGAAGCAAGCCAGCAAACACCAGCTTGCAACTGGACTAAAAGCAAATAGCTCCACAAAGGAAGAGGCAGAGGCTAAAGATCCCTCTGCTGTAGAACATCTGAAGGAGGATGATAAAGAAAAAAACAAGTCAAAAAGAAATGATAAGAATCTCCAACCTCGCCAGAGAAGAAGTAGCAAAAGTCTTTCGCTTGATGAACCTCCCTTGTTCATTCCAGATAACATTTCAACTGTTAAAAGGGAAGGCTTGGAACATTCCTCTGCTAGTGAAAGCAAACATATTTGGGTGCCCAGCAAGCAGTGTGGCTTTTGCAAAAAGCCACATGGCAACAGGTGTGTGTGGCAGTGTGTCTTAGGAAATTATTACTGGTCTTGGAAGATAATATTTTTTCCTTCCTCCGAGTTTGACGCTGCTCATGCCAAAACAAAGTCCTAGCCTTGAAATACAAGTCTGTTTGTCGTACAGTCAAGTTAATTTCCTTTGCACTCATACACTTTTTTTTTGGTCATTTAAACAGAGCATTCAAAACTAGTTTGACCCAAAAGTTTGAATAGAAATATTTTATTATATGAGTATATATTTGGATGAATGTATAATTCTTCTATGCTGTTTAATTATGCACTTTAAACTTTACTTTTTTCCATAGAAAAGAAATTAGATATCTGTGTTCCAGGTTGTCATTTCCTTCTTCCCAGGAACCACTTGAGTGGAAGGATGACCATCTACCAAAAGAATCAAATAGTTGTTTGCATGTGACTTTTATCTGGTACAGGTCCAATTCTAATAGCAGAGATACAGAGATTTTTTTTAACCTTGTATAATCATTGCAGTGAGGTTTCATGTAACAGTAATTAAGTAGTTGCCAGAGAGGATAGAAAGAAGAACATGAAAAAACCCTACCAAACTTCCACATGGGCATATCTGAAATTGCCTTTAAACTTAATAATGGGATTGCATCTGAAGTTGATAATATCCCTCTGTGACAAAACTTACTCTACACAGTAAGTGAGCTGAAAAAGACCATTTGGTTTCACTTATGATCTATCAGTCCAAGAATAAGAATTCCTTTATTACACTTACTGTGTTTTAATATTGAAGTATTTTGTGTTACTGTTCTACCTGCTAGCCTACTTTTTGTTTTTTAATGTCAAATTGAAGATATTTGTAATTAGCTTATATGAAAGAAAGTTTTAATAATAATTTTTTGTGACTACGCTTTAGAACTCCATACATGAGAGTGAAATATGGAACAATTACCTTTGGCACCTGAGGAGGTTTTTTGGCATTTGTTTGTATCTGAGAGGCCATTCTGAGCTTTATTAGCTCATTGTATCATATTTGAAGAACAAGTACATGAAAATGCATTGTACAGCTATAGTAACTGCATCATTGTGGCCTAGTAAAAGAATGAGATTTGCTCTGCCTGGTTGCAGAAGATTACCTGATTGAAGGGGTGCTCAAATTTGGTTCCATGTTGTTTTATTTTTTAAAAAAAGTTCCCTTTATTTTTAAGACTCTTATCATTTGTGTCTTTTTAAGTGTTTAATTTTAAGCAGATTGCATTTCCTTAGTTATTGTCATCTTAGACATTACCATGACAGTAGAACTGTGTGAGTAGCCTGTATTTTAGTGAATTGTTTACATCCCAAAAGGCTGCCTTCTGGTTACAGAAATGCTTCTGTAGATATTTTTAAAGCTAAATACAGTATTTGGAATTTAAACTACTTGATAGCTGTTAAAAATGCAGCTTTGACTAACGTGTGCTATATTCTTTCTATTTTTGCTAATTTTTTGAGCATTCTATGTTTGGTTTTTTTTACGTCTTGTTAGAGTTCAGAAAGTCTTGATTTTTATTGCTAAGTGGATCTAACCAGTGTGGGAAGATGTGGCGGTGACTCAGTTAAATCTACTTAGTTTATAAAGTCAAAGTAGCATTACAGAAGATACAGGGGTACACGGCAATATAGGATTAAGTAAAACAAACCAAATTTTGCACTGCCACTTCTTACTGCTGTCAGAACAATAATATAGTTTATGAATCACCAGCTGAGGTTGGGTTGAGACAACCCATGAGTTGCCACAGATGGTAATTACAGATATCATCAGTTTTGTAATGCCAATCTTCAGGGTTTTAGCGTTTTTGTGTTGGAATTGTGTTATTTTTTATGTCTGTGTTACAAAACTGTTGATACAACCAGCACTTTCTTCAGCAGAAGATAATCAGATTTGCTAAATGTGGAAAGAATTTTAGCACATAAACACAGAATTTTTGTATATGGAATGTGACTGAGACACAGTAGTGGAATAAGGAAGCTTGCAGTATTGAGCTTCGTGCCTAAAAATAGAAGATTTAAGACTGTGAGTGCATGACTTTATCATTACTAGTCTAAGTAATAGAGTTTTAATTTGTTCTGATTAGTTTACTTTGTAGTTTTATGCTACAAATAACTTAAACCTTGCAGATTCACTTGTCATTAAGATACAAGAGGAAGCTAAACTTGTATCTCCAGAGCCTTGGCATTTTGTCCTAATTTAATTATTAATGCAAGAAAAAGAAAGCACTTCTAGTACAGTGCAAAAGAGAAGTGTAAGATGATAAATTTAAATTCTGTCTTTTGGAAACCCATCAAAACTATCAACATTTACTGTAATGAAATGGAGATTTTAATTTGCTGTTTGGACTACTTTTCAAGGAATTTTTGTTTCCCTTTTGAAACCATCTAGCTGGTCACTCTTACCCTTTTTTCATTCGTTGTATAAGAGAAAATGAGAAAGTGTAAGACACAAATGCTATCAAATGACTGTATGTTCAAGAAATGTCAAAGGCAGAGCTAAGATCTGAAACAATATTTGTATTTATATCTTGCTCTATGGTTATTTCAATTTTGGAAATTTTATTCAATGCTATGGTATAAATTGGTTGTAGGAAAAGAAGTTAAATTGGAGTTGCAGTCCCAAACTGGGAAATAATTTGCCAAGAGCTTTGTAGGATGTCATATTAAAGTAACTTTTAAAATTCAGGATGAAGAGTAGTAGTTACTTGAACCTTTATGTATTCTCTGTCATAAATGTAAAGCCACTAACTTGTTATTATTGTAATACCAAGCTTGGAGAATTGATTCAAGTTGAAGATAATGTGTGGAAATCGTGGCATCAGCTTTCTTTGTATACAGAATTCCCAAAGGGTGGTGCTTACATAGGCCTTACACAGACCCAGAGTAATTTTACTCTGCCTGTTAGAACAACAGTAGAAAGATGGTACTTCAGTGTTGTTTTATTTCAGATCAGCACATGACAAATGGAGTAAATTTGTATCTAGGAATACGTGCAGTAATTTGCTGGCCACATGCAAAGTCAAAGTATGCTTACCTTATGCTGTAGATACAGTGGGTTTATCTGGGAAAGGAGGAATTTTGTTTCATAAACAGGAGATTTGCATGATCAAAGAAGTTTACAAGTTATAACATCTTGCTTTGTAAGAGACAGTGCTTGCTTGCTTTCTGTTAATATATCACATATGTTTGACAACTGAGCTTTGAACAATGACTGCACGCTCTCTTTTCCATTTGTCTTGAAGTTTATAAGCTGTAACTATTGTAGCAGTTTTTTATATATATTTTCATTGCTCAGAGCGTGGGTTGTCAGTGGTTGGCTTTAGGACTCTCTCAGTCTGTTTGCTTGATGTATTGTGATCTATCTCTGCTACATAACTAAAAAGAATTGCTCTTCCATATGGAAACTAAGCCTTGTGTTTCTGCACAAGCCAGATGACAATTTACTTTTTGTAATTTTCAGCACATCTGAATGGGTATTTTTTCATTGCAAGGTTTGGATTGTTGTTACTCGTATTATTATTATTTTCAACATGTTTGACGTTGCC
>JAWWMU010000153.1:86507111-86579943 GCA_035048155.1 Cinnycerthia olivascens | reverse complement strand
AATGGGTATTTTTTCATTGCAAGGTTTGGATTGTTGTTACTCGTATTATTATTATTTTCAACATGTTTGACGTTGCCAGGGTGTTCCCATATTGCTGTCAGATGTTCTCTAATCTGCTAATAACATAAATCGTATGCAAAAATTTAAAGTTATCTATCTACAGATGAAAAATGTGTATGTGTATGGATATGCATATCACATTGAAAAATGTTAGACTGGAGTTACTACTCAAGTTCCTAATGAATCCAAGTGATACCGAAAATACTAAGCTTTGTCACAAACAATAGTTACTTTTCCAAAGGATAGGTTAAAAGTTGTTAAAGATAGTTGAATTTTAAAAATGGTAGATCTACAGACATTGAGAAATCTGCTAATGTAAGATTTCTCTGGTTTTCACAGTAGATGTTCAGATTCTCTTCAGGCTGGGAGGACTGAACTGGTTCTTTGTTTGTACAAATAGACAAAATTTAACAGACATTTTTCAGGTTGTCTCCCTTGTCTGTAGTCTGTCTTCTTTAACAAGAAGATCGATCTATTTTGGATGAATAATTTGTAGTAGACAAGTTGAGATACTCTGTTTCTAAGCAAATGTTCTAGAAGGCATTATCACAGAGCAAATTTGTAACTTCCCTCTTGATTTCAACAGTTCCAAGTAAGATTTTTTTTTAATAGGCTGTGGGAGTTTGAGGATTCTTTTCTACTGTTGTTTTGTGGGGTTGTTTTTTTTCTGGTTTTGTTTTGTTATTACTTGGGCTTTGACAATCCAATTTGAGTGGTCAGACAAACTGACCTCAGATCTCACAGAAAAATTAAGTGATACTGAAGTAGATTTTACTTAGGATATTCCTTTCCCCCCACATTTCAACTATACTTTAATATGGAGGAAAAGTTAGTAATGTTGTAAAAGGTAGTTAATTGGAAAGTGCTGAAGTTGATTTAGTAAAGGTACAGTATTCCTGATCTCTTGCTTATACATAATTCTTAAAAAGTTTCTTCAGAACTGTAGTACAGAAAAGTACTTTGGCTGATGGATGCAAACTGCAAACCATTTTTACCCATAGTAAAGTTTATTAGGAGATTTGTATTTTAAAAATAGTGCTAAATGTCAGTAAGTTATAGTGGATCCAGGTTATCATACAGTTTGCACAGCCAATACAAGAGAGTGGTTGAGAAAGGAGCGTAAGGCTCCAAACTTATAGCCATCCTTGAAGTGAATATGCGTATTTTTTTTTAGGATGGTGATGCCTGGCATCAGTGGATAGTACACAAGAAACAATTTGTTGTGAGAACAATCTTCACAAGGAGCAGTAATTAGAATAATGATGGTGCCTGAGTTCTAGTAAATGTCCATTAGATAGTATGAGTATGTTAAGCAGCAGATTATGCAAGATGTTATCAGTTTACAGTAATGGATGATGCTTTTAAATTTTCTGCCTCTGTTACTGCTTTCTTCCTCTGTGAAAAGCCTTGCAACATTAAGAGCTATCGTGCTTTTCCACCCACAGCTGTAGAAAAACTGAATGACAGTGTAAACAAAACAACATTGTAATATATAATTAACGAACGGAAGGACTCCACTGTGATTTTTATTTACAGTCACATAATTGCATTTGTAGATTTTATACAGATTATGTTACTATGCTGCAGTATTGGCAGGATTATTATTAATACCAGTGGCATTAGGGACTCAAGCAAATGGATACCATAAGTTGTCTAAAATAAGTTTTATAAAAGATGAGCGTAAATGCATTTCATAAAGCATATGATGCTTACCCTGCAACATGCGACATATGTAGAATCCACTGGTAATGGAGCTTCCCTTAATGATTATATATGTATGTATATTGATATATATACATAATTTTTAGTGCAGATTTGTAATTAATAATAGGAAATATACTCATATTTTTTCAAGGTTTTGGGGAAATTTAGTGGTTTTGGCTTTGTTGCTTGGCATGCTTCATGAATTCTTCTTTAATTCAAAAAGCATAGGGTTGTTTGTCTTCCTGCTGCTTCCTTTTTGGAGGGGTTCCTCTAATATGAATAGCAAAAAAAAAATTATACCTTTAAGAAAGAGAAGAAACATGGCATAATATATGGATTATTGAAATTTACTACTTATGCAATAAATTTGCAGTGTCTTTTTTGTATTCTGAAAATTCCATGAAAAGAGATCTGCTGATAGTGATTGAGAGAGGTTTGTGGGTTTTTTCTAGAAGATCAGAACTTGAAAAGCCACGTCACTTGTGTTAGACTTTGTCAAAAAGGAAACAAGTGGAACTGCTTCTGTCTCTGTGCATTAACAAGGTAGTGCAGATTTATTTTGGACAGACCATATTTCATTTGAGCTTTGTATCAAGCCATACTATTTAACTGATGTGGAACATAAACTCTGTTAAAGCTACCATGCCATGAATGTCTTGTCTCTGCTTTAACATTGGCTGGGCTGCAGCATCAGTGCAGCAGAGAAATAGCTGAAATGTTAATGCACATTTACAACAGATCTGTAGAAGATTGGTGAACAGTGCCATTAAGGAACTAAGTGCAGGTGGGGGACTTGCTTTAAATACTGAAGTCTTTAAAAAGTGAACAGTGAGTTTACTCCTCTTAGGTGAGTTCGGGGCTAGAGTGTTATTTTGCATAGTTTGGTTTGGGTGTTTTTGGTTAATATTTGAGTCCTGTTGTGGTATTTTTTCCAATTGCCATGTACCACAAACATGAAGGATTAAAGGAAAGCATTTGTTTCAAAACTAAATGATTTTCTGTGGCAGTGCGACTTACATTATTAATTAATCTTAAAATGCTGATTGCTGTTCCACACTGAATAACTGTTGACAGCTCCCCATTTTTATTTTGTGTTACTCAAGTATAGCTTTACAATGGAAAGCTGTTTTATGAGTAAGGTGGTTTCTGCCCATTTTACAGTAATGATTTTCTCTGGAAACTTGCTACTGTTACATAACTTTGAATATATGAAGGTAATTTTAAAACATGGCCCATATATTTAGAAAATAAATTGTCCAAGCCTGAGTTTTTCATCTAACAAATGAATTTAATTTACTACAAATAACACACCAAAGGAAGTCGTCCAATCACAAGAGAGATTGTGACAGGTTTGCATTAATTATTCTGTCTCTTTTTTTGTTTCATCTGTTACTTTCTGATTTTAAGGTGTCTCTTTTCATGCTGATATGTGGACTACCAAGGGGATTCTTTCAAGGAATGAAACAGCAGCATATTCTATGCAAAAGTCCCAATGAGCTATAGTACTCTCTACTGTCACCTATCAGTTTTTTTTTAAAATTTTTTCTTCCAAAAAAAAATATATTAAGGAAAGCAAGTCTTTCATTAAATATGGTATGATTTAATATTTTAAAACTTATTTTTCTTTCTCTTTCAGCTTTACATCTTTCAATCCAGCCTTACAACATGGGTAAAAGTCCTGCACTTCAAATTTGAAGCAATCTGCAGTCAGAAACTTTGATGTTACACTAGTCCAAGATACCAGAACCACTTCAGTCAAAAATGACAACTGTACAAAAGGACCTCCTGAGCCTTCAAACTAGGCTTCAGTTTTTCTTGACTCCCGTATTTAGTTTGAACATTGCCCTTTACCTGATTATAAGTGCTACAGATCATAGTTGTTTTGTGTGCAGATGAGAGAAACAGATGTAAAAATGGCCTTGTGGTAAAAAGGATTATCTACATTACTGGTATCAAAATCACTATGTTCTCTCCCAGCCTCAAAAGTTGCAGTCTTGCATTTGACTAGTGTGGAAAAAAAAACCCAATTAGTAGAAATAGTGAATTTTTTTAGGCAGGCAGCACCAGTATTTTTATTACCATTTTGTCTAACTAGGTTTAAACAAAACAATTGTAAACAATACATTGTGTTTTATAGAACAGGCATTGTGGACATTTCCTGATTCTTTCTGTAGTCTTGGTTTCTGAATCCTGAATTTTGAAGTTCTGTTGTTTGTGTTAAAACATAGTGTAACTGGAACCTTGTGAAGACTGGAATGAAGCCAAATGGATCTTCCATCTTTGGTAGTTTGCTTGAATGACATCTGTCTTTCGGTGTGTAGTCTTAGTGAAGAATGATCTTTTCTGAGCTGAATTCATTGTAGGGTTTTTTGACTTTTAAAATTTTTATTATTTATTTGATAGACCTGAAAATAAAGATTTAAGACTGGATACTTATCCTGGTGCCTTACTTACACACCATCTCTATTACCACCCTTAATATGTGTGAGCTAAGCTGAAAAATTTCATGTGCTGTCAATTTAAAGTTGAAGGTGTGCAGCATCTTTTGTGTTTTAGTTTAATCTCTCAGCAAATATCCATTTTCTAAATATGAATCAAAGTTTGTTTTGGTTACTAAACGTTGCACTCCATCTTCCTTGTATAAGCAATTAGTTTTCAATGCCTGAATTTACAAACTGAGGAAAAAAATATATTTTAATAAAAATTCAATTGATAGCAGTTGTGGCTTCATGATGGTGTATTCTTCGTTTCCTTTTATTTTGGAACAACAGGCATTAATTCCTTAGGACACCAAAACACCCTTTAAGCATGATGCTTTGGCTGTGTGGTTTGACTTTATTTCAGCTTTTGTGGAAAATCTTACATGGGAATTTTATAACCAATTTCAGTGTTCCCAGAGCTTTACTAGTATTTGATGCAGTGGTACAAGACATGTTCTGTGTAAAGTACCCACTGGGGACCTTTGCAGTTGTGAAATAGACACTCACTTTTTATTTCCTGCTCGTGCATGTTTGGCTTCAGGCTCTCAGAAAGGAGCAGTCAGCTTTGTGTAGCAGTCCTGTCACTTCTTTCTTGTTTTTCTGTTGTGTTTGTAAATGCTGTGGTATTACTCTGCTGAGACCATGAGAAGTAATTGTGCCCTAACATTACCTTTCTTGTTTTTGCAATTTGCTGGAACATGAATCCAAAAAGATTGAGATACTGACAAAACGTGAAGGAACCTCTGCCTTCCTAATTAAAATCATGAAGTAGATGGGCAGATATTGTTTGTTAGTGACAAGTAATACTATTAATGCAGTTGCAGCTCAGAAAAAGAAAATTCAAAATGAGAAAATATTTTTCTTCCCAAACTAGTTTAAAAACCAGTATCTACAAATCTAGCCAACGTCATCATAGGCGTTTTCTCAATCTCATGGACTGCTAAAACTTCTCAGATTCATTTTGCATCAAAATAATATTTTCTTCAGCAGAATGTAATCCTGACATATTTTGAGTAGGGAGGGACAGAGCATGAAGGCACAGTTTTTTCTGCTGTTGTTTCAAATGTCTGTTGCTAATAGAAGTTTTCACCTCTTTGAAGTAACTAGTTTTTAAGTACACTACCTGCATCAAGGCACCTGGAACATTTATTTGCAGTTCTGGAGAAAGAGAGGTGCTCAAAGCATTGTAATGTATATATGGTTCTGCTAAGTAGGTAAGTCAGCAGACAGCAGATCCTAGCCAGAGTGGGGACATAGATAAGTTAGGAATCATTTTGCTTAGAATCACCTTATGGAAGTGATCTATAAGGTATTAGGTTAAAGAAATAGGATTTGCAGGTCAGTATATTTAGCTCTTAAATACATTGCTGAAACAGCCAGGTTTTCATGAATTACTTTTTAAGTCAGATCTGTCTTCTATGAAATTCAAAAGTTAGGAATTCAGTAAATAATTTTTAGGAATTAACAAAGAACTTCTGCTTTCTTTAATACTTTTGCAGTCTTTCTGGATTTTCTTTGTTCGTGTATGTTTAAATACATGCCTTGAATATAGTTTATATAAGTATAAAACCAAATGAAAATAAGAAATAAAAATCAAACAAAAAAACCCCAACAAACATAAACACACTCTAAAAGCAAAGACAAACAACTCCCACTCTAAGCCCTGTCAAAGATCTGAAAGGGGAAAGAGAATGTAAGTGCATATTGCAAGAGATCTTCCTACATAATTTGAAATCCATTCCTTGGTGCCAGGTTCATTATTTGTAAAAAATAATTCCTACCATGTAAATCTCCTGAAGTAGTTGTTTTTTAGCCTGTGGAACTTTGAAATTGCACATCGTTCCCAAATACTTGCGCTGGAAATTGTACCTATCAGTGCAATTAGGTATTCATGATACCTGATGAAGTTTTCAAAATGCTTCCACAAAATAGTCAGAAATTATGGTTTTATTTTATACCAGGTGATTTTTACAATGCTTTGAAAATACTATCTGTATCTCAAGTTGATTCTGCTTTTAAAATAATGCAGTTATGTGACTTGTGAGTTGAAGGGTGTCCTTTAAAAGATAGTAATTTTGGTGTTTGAAACATTCTTTAAGTAACGATTAGCTCTGAATAAAATAGCTGAGTAGCACAGAAGTGGGTACCTTATTTAAAAGAAAACAGGCACTGCAGTTGGACAGATGGTTTTGGAAGCCAAGCTCCTGGCCCCATATTCACCAGTAAAAAGTGTGAAAGGCAGCTTTCTAGAAATAATTTAGTAATGTTCTAAGGAATGAGATGTAAAATACCAACTAATTTAGAATATGCTGATGTGCCCATTGTGTTTGTCAAAACACTTAAAGATCTCATACTGCTGTGGAAGATTGCAGCTGCTGATGTGTTTGTGATGAATGATGACAATCATATTTGTAGGAAAGCAAGGATAATATCTCGCAAGAAAATTTTCAAGTCTTTTCAAACAAGTTTGCTGTTTCTGAGAGTTGCTGAGTTTTTTGATTTTAACATTCGTAAGAACATCGATAGTAGTTTGAAAAGAAGCTTGATAAGATTTGTGAGCAAGTTACACAAACACAGTGAGGTTTTAATTGTCTCTTGGACTACTGTAAAAAGCAAAAAGACAACAAAAATACCTCTCAGGAAGATCATACCATGTCGTAAGGCTGGAGATGGATGTAAAGCTCCAAAGAAAATCACTTACTAGGTAAGAACAAATGATTGAGATGCACAAATCAAAGCAATCATTATATATCCTGCTGAAGGTGCTGTATCTTCTTTCATAGTCTGCTTTCGCATTTTGCACTGACTTACATCTTCCTTTGTTTTCAGGTTTATGGTAGGTTGTGGTAGATGTGATGATTGGTTTCATGGTGATTGTGTTGGACTCAGCCTTTCTCAAGCACAGCAGATGGGTGAAGAAGATAAAGAGTATGTGTGTGTGAAATGCTGTGCTGAAGAAGACAAAAAAATGGAGTGTTTTGATCAAAATGTACCAGATACTCAAGTGAAACTTGAGCATAAAGAAGAAAAAGCAATTGAGTGTGAAAAACTGGGGGTGTCAAAGCAAACACCTTCTTGTAATCTTAATACAACGGCTGAAAAAACAAAGCAAACTGAGGACACTGGGAAGCACAAAGTCAAAATTTTCAGACGGGTGAGTCTTATTTAATGTTTTAAGTTCTTTTAATTATTTGGGCTAGAAGGTTTCTGCCTTTCCCATTGCCAATTAATTGACCATGTTTCAGACATTTTAGTGAATTTGATTTAAATTATTTGCAAAGTTACTTCACTTTCTTACTGACTTGACTCTTTCAAGAGGGTATTGCTAAACTCTTCTTATTTTGAGCAGGGATGTGGGCATGTCATATCCATATAGACCATCCCAAGCTGGAAGGGACACAAAGATCATTAAGTCCCACTCCTGTATGTGTATATAAACATATACATATGGGTGTGCAAAGAAATGATGAAGAGCCCAGTGCATTTTCTTTAAGATTTCTATATCTATTTTAGACTTCTGTCGATTTACTGTGTGTTATAAGCTGCAGATAAAAATATGAAACAATACAACAGTATTTTAGTTTTGGTTGTTTTTATTTCAGATTGTATGTAGAAAAAAATGCCTAGTACTTTGATTGGGGCTTTTCTACTTTTTCTGTCTAATTTTACTAACCAGAAGATAATTAACAAAGATTATTGAGACAATTCTTCAGTCCGTTGGTATATAATGTTATATTCATGATATTGTAATCATCAGTAATCCTGTCTTATTTCTGAGTAGTAGTATTGAAATTCTGGAATGAAAGCTGTTCTTCTTAATTTTAGTTTGCATATGCTTTCTAAACATCAGTGATCTTTGTGGCTAAAACGGGTTAAGGGATGTTCATTGGTATCCTTGACTTTTTAAAATAACTGCAAACTTAGTGGTTGTCAACACAGAGCTTAAATGCAAATTGTCTGTATCTTGAGCCAGTATTTAAAAGAGATTTTTAAGCAATGCTTGGCAGTAGTTTGGGATATTGTTCAGTAATTCTTCAGAAAATAATATGGTGGTATGTACATCCAGGGTATATGTTGTATAGTGTATAAAGGAAAAAATGAGAAAAATATGTGGTAATTATGTAGAGGTTGATTGTAGCATTCAGTAGCATGCTAACATGTAAATGTTTCTTTCAGGAATCTGGGGATGGGAAAAATTTATTGGAGTCCAGAGACTCAGATACTAAAAAAGGGCAGCATGTTCCTGCTCGAAAAGCATCACAAACTGCTGCTGTTCCTCGGATGTCCCCTGAAGATAAAAATGAAAGAATAAATAAAGACTCTCTCAGTGCAGTGGAAAGGTCCACAAAATCAGGTACCAAGGTTTGGGGATGTCCTCCATGTTGCAGTTCACAGCTATGTTCAGTGAAGGATGGTACCTTTCTGTACAGCATCAGTTTTTCAAATCACATTCCATAGTGGACGTGGTGATGGTCTGAAGAGGTGTTTGTTCCCATAACATTTATGATCTAAATTTCTCTTTTTTTTTTCAATTTTATTTAGTAGGTAGATGTGTCCTAAGTAGATGTGTGTTTCCTGTTTCAATAGCAGAGGATGTCACATAATCAAAAGTGGGAGAAAAAGTATAGACTTATTTCATTATCAAACTTTATTTTACATTGTATGAGACTTTGAAATAGTCTTTGATAAAATACTATGAAATGCTCTATATACAGAAAACTTTTAGTTGCTATATAAATTATATATTACTGATGGCTTTTGACAATAATTAACAAATTGACAATTTTATCAACTCATTTCAAAGGGGATCAATCATTATATTGCTTGCTGAGTCATCAAATTTTCATCTAAACTTCATTTGAAAGGCTGAAGGGGCATATTTACCCTCCCAGAAAGCTCTGTCCTCTCCCCAGCTCCCTTCCAGGAAGCATTTTTCTTCTAAGATCATTGTAATGTGAAATTGTTGTCATTTGGGACTGAATTCTCAGCAGCAAAGCTAGTGAGATTTTGTGTGAGAACTGTGTCTTTTACTCTGAAATTCAAGCTTTGAATTTTTGTCTAAAAATATGTAACTTAAACCTTCTAGTCTTCTGCCAATACTGATGCATTCCGGAAATTTTTAACAATTTGTTTCGTCTTCAATTTGTTCCTTTTCTTCTGACTATAAAATGAAAAAAATAATATTACTCAATTCCCATTGCTTCCTAAATAGAAGAATGCTGCTCAAAATTAGTGACACGTTCACATGCTGACACAAATGAGGTTTCAGTTGACTCTGAAAATTAGTAATTTTTCTTTAATGACTTTTGTTTGATTAGACTTATCTATTATTTATTACACAAACCTTATAATTCAGTGTTACCTGAATCAGAAGATGAAATTATAATAATTGAAATAATTCTAGTGGCTAACAGATGCAGAAGTGCTAAGTTTCACGTAAAATGGTATTTTAAAGTAAAACGTATTATGTTTATATGTGTTTCATAGTATATTATTTCTCAGTTTATTCATTGAAAAATGAATCTATGCTGTTACAAAAATTCAGAATCAGAGATCACACTTAAGATCAAGCTAATGAGCATTGGCCGTCTTGATTTGGTGTGGAAGAAAATTCTGCAAATCAAAGGGCAACTCCCCTGTTTCTGCTAACGAAGTTTTTAATCTGGATCAGTCTAAGTAACATAAAATCCAAACCAAAGAAGAAAAAAATCCCAACCAAACACAAACCATCCATCCTGGGGGTCCACTCCTTCTTCCTGAGGATCAATTCTTAGCAGTTTTAAAATAAAATTTCATGAAAGTAATTCCATCAGCAGCAAAAGTTTATAAATAAACCTACTTGAGTATTTTCCAATTTTTAACTGTGTGTTTTGATAGGTATGCATGAGAAACAAGAAATTAAGAAAAAGAAAAATGAGAAAGGATCCATTAGTGCAACACACCTTCCAGCTGTGCCAGCTTCCAAGCCTTCTGCTGATCAGATAAGACAAAGTGTTAAGCAATCTCTTAAGGAAATTCTTATGAAAAGGTAAAGATATATTAAGAAATGAAATTATTAATTTGTATTTATAAATATTTTACTTTGTAAGGCAAAGGAAAAACTGTTAATTATTTGGATGCATTTTGTAATTTTTGCCATTGTGTTCTTTTATAGATTGACAGACTCCAATTTAAAGATTCCTGAGGAGAGAGCAGGAAAAGTTGCCACAAGGATTGAAAGAGAGCTGTTTTCTTTTTTTCGAGACACTGACGCAAAGTATAAGAACAAATACAGAAGTTTAATGTTCAATCTGAAAGATCCTAAAAATAATGTATGTGTGATTGTCTGTTGTCCTTTGCAGAAATCCTTGATTTGCAGTAGTTAAAGGAACAGTCTTCAATGTAGAATCATTATCAATCCTCCTGCAGTTTAACCTGTTTGGGTTTTTTTCTAGGTTTCCTTGGTTTTTTGATGTTGTTTGTTCTTTGGGTACTCAGTGTCCTCTGTGGTCTTCCCCATCATTAATTCTCCAACTTCTTGCTCCCAGTGTACCATTTTTTTGTTTGGTTTCAAACTGTAGTAGATATAGCCTGCCTAGTTTGTATTTCTCTTCAACACTGATCTGTTATTTAGATATTCCTGTCCTCCCCCATAATTCTTTGCTGTTTACTACACCTGGTGTTTTTCTGTCCAGGATCTCCTCACTGTGCTTCTTCACTCTCAGATTTCTCAGACTTGGTCTTCACTCTCTATTCTGCTTTCTAGGAGCCCATTATTTAACATCACACTTCCTCAGCTTCTGTCTTTTGTTCTTTATCAGTTACTCTGATCAAGTTTCTTTGTTTATAGTATTTTGCCATTACATTAAGCCAACTGTAAATTATAAGAACTTCTGTCTTAACTTTTATCTAATAGTTAACTTCTGCTTTCCTTTTACTCATACTGCTAAAGTGGTTGGTTGTCTTTTTTTTTTACCCTGGGACTTCATTTAGTCAAGAAGCATAGGGTATCCTCTTTGATACTTTCTTGTCTTTGTTGTGTAACCCAGAGGATTTGCACCTTTAAAAACAAAACCAGTAAACTGTCCGAGTTACTGCTGCAATGGGCATAAACTCTGATCTTTGAAACAGCAGTTAATTATAAGTTTGCTCATTAAGGATATATGTAGATACATTGTTCTGTAGAATAAATGGAGCTCTGGAATTAAGCTCTTTATGTTATAAAGTCTAGTACTGCTTCCTGCCATGGAGATACTTAGAAACCCACACACTCCATTTAGCTGTACAGAGCATGTTGTATGTTACTTCTCTGATTTATTTCCTGCTGCAAGCTATTTTTGTCTTGATAGCAATAGTTACTTTTCTTCTTTCTTCCAGATATTATTTAAGAAAGTACTGAAAGGAGAGGTTACTCCAGATCATCTAATAAAAATGAGTCCAGAAGAACTGGCTTCCAAAGAACTGGCTGCTTGGAGACAGAGAGAAAACAGACATGTGAGATTTGTCAACTTACATTGTTTATTTGATAGCCTAAGCATGTGTAACTTCTGTTTGCAGGTTAAGTGTATGCAGAAAGAGCAGAATGGATGTTGCAACCAAGCGGGAGAATCTCTATAATTAATTTAGCACTCAAAACTCAAAGATATTGTTAGGACAGCAGTGAAAGGAGTGTAGTCAGTTTCTGGAGGGAGGAGACCATGCACTTTCCTTTGCCTTGCAACTTTGTTGCTGCTTGCTCTTTCTGCTTTCTGTTTCTAGAGTGAAGGCTTCTTTGTCCTTATTTTCCACAAAATTTTAAAGCTGTTGCTGGAGCTTTATAAACACTGGTTTCTTAAAGAGGGAAAGATCTATTTGGACAAACCAAACCAGAGCAAACTGGTATTGTTTCTATCTTACTGCTGAAGTGTTACAAATTCAGTCCCCAAGAAGTAAATCCAGAGCTGAAAACCTGATCTGCCAGTCAAAAAGGCTGCCTAAAGGGACAACAAACAAAAAATCCAAGCAGCAAAAAAAACCCCAAGAAAGTGTAGGAAATTTACTAGGTTAGTTTAAGTGTGACTTCTTGAAACAGAAAGTCACTGTATATACTGTGCTGACAGTTTAGAAGGAGAAACAGGAATAAGAGGACCTGCATTATTTTTGTAGAATATTCCTTTTTTCTTAGACATTGCTCCATTTCCTAGGCATTTAGTCTGATGATAACTGCAGCTGCTTGGAAATGGCCATTAAAAATTTTCTACTTTACAAAATCTGGATTTGTGTTGAAAGAATCTTTGATATTTATATTCCACGTCGTAGAACCTGAAAGCACAATGTTTGGGTAGTGTAAATTCATCTGTGTGCTCAGAACGAATGTTTGGTAATAACTAATTTAGTAGAAGTGGGATGCTCTTTTAGAGACCTCAATGTGCTTTGCAATAGTAATTATTCCTGTGGTTTTTTCCTTGTCATTGCACATTGTGGCTAGACCTGTTTATGAATCATGATAACTTTTTGCTACTTTCTGTGGAAGAATACTTGTTGATTATCTTGGGTTGTTTCAAGGGCCTATAAAGAATGAAAAGTTTGTTTATTCTGTATGTATCCAAAGCCCATCTTTTGTAGTGGAACTTTTTTACATTTATTTTAATAAACATCAATGAAATTCTGCAAACAGACCATGCAAAATAATATTCCACTGCTATAAGAAATATCTTCCCAAAAAAGTGTATGCTACTCTAAAAATTGCTGAGGGATCCTAATTATTTCAGAGAAATGCTTCAAAATTTCTAGAAACATGTAAAATAAATAGCAATATATCACTTGACTGTATTTTTCATGTTACTATTTAAGCAAGACATTAAGACTGCTACTTACTAGGTTTATTTTTTTTAATTTCCCCAGGATATTCAAAAGTATGTTGGTATTTTTCAGACAGATAAAGCAATTATAGAATCCTTGTTTCCTTAGTAAATCAGGCTTGAGATATTTGGCATAGCCAACACAATCCCTTCCTGGTATAAGAAATGGAGATGTGCTTGAAGAGGCAATATTAGAAATAATGGTTTATGTTGTTTTTTATTACAAGAAAGCAAAGCAACACCAGTGCTATTGGAATCAGCATGTACATTACTTTTAAAAATACCTTTACTTTTTTTTTGTGGTGAAGCATAGTTTATGTACTAAAAAACAAGCTGTTGAAAAATGATACAAATTTGCATGTATTTATATCCTTCATTGTCCCAATTATTATGGGAAAAGAATGGATGTATTTTTTTCTTTAGCTCTTGGGAAATCAGAATTACCAGTATTTTCACTTAGTGTTGAATGTTTGCTTTATAACTTATTTAAATGCATGCCTGGTAAGTACTTGCTGCTACACTGTAGGAGAAGTTAGGCTGTGCTTGCATGTTTGGTTTATGAAACTACTTGACACTTGCAAAAAAAGAATGTATTATTTTTCTTCCTAGAGGGTTTCCTAACTGCAATACTGTTATCTCTTATATTTCTGGATTTCCAAATTCTACTGTACGGGAATCATTACACATAACTTCTTGTTTTCACAGACGATTGAAATGATTGAGAAAGAGCAGAGGGAGGTTGAAAGAAGACCTATCACAAAAATTACTCACAAAGGAGAAATAGAAATTGAAAGTGAGACACCAATGAAAGAACAAGAGGAAGTAATGGAAATTCAGGTAGAAAAGAAAGTATTTAGTTCATAGGCAATATGAACAATGTGAAGTGTTTTGTTTATGAACAATGTGAATTGTTTTGTTTATGATTTTGTCGTTCGGGCCTATAAGTATCTGTTAGGTCTGGTTTAATCTTTTTATTATCTTTACTGTCTTCTTGGCCTGGTGATTTTGTTGTTTTCTTTCCTTCTATGTTGTGTCCATGACTGTGTGTATGATGAATTCTGGCAGTAGAAGAGAATAGAAGGTAGAAATTAGAAAATATTCGGAATGGTACCTAAAGATATTTGAGAATACCAATTAGTTATTGTAATGAATTGGAGGATTTGTGATCGAATTTTAGGCTATGCAGCTGAATGAAGAGCTTTATGTCGGAAGGGAGGAAAACACCATAAAACTTTCAAGCAATATTGTGAATGTTAACAGAGGGGTAAAAGCAGCCTAACTGAAGTGTGTTTGACTTTTCTTAGGAACCTAATACAAAGTTGTTTGAGAAGTCAGAAGAAGCTGAAAAGGATAAAGAAATAAATGAATCTGCATCTCCAGACACCACAAGTCAACATAAAAATCATCTCTTCGATCTAAACTGCAAAATCTGCATAGGTAATTTGGGAAAGCACATGAAAATAGATTGCACTTCTATAATTTTCAGTAATAAATCTCAACATACCACAGAAATTTAAATAAATGTGGGTTTTTACTTAGTTGGCTGATGAAGTTGTTGAAGGAATGTTTCACTTCATAATTGACAAAAGAGACTATTAAAAGGATTGCCTATTGGCATAAACTTCTTTTTTTAAAAAAACAGCTTCAGAGAGTGAAATCCCTATGGTGGATGTACATTCTACTGTTGACTCCTCATTTCTTTATCCTATGCCATTGCAGTGGCAAATTTACGTTTAGTACTCTATAAACATACACAATGTATTAATTTATACAGCGTGTAAATATGTGTAAAATATGTATCCTATCCCACTCCAATGGCAGTATGTAGTATTTCCTTGTGTTCAGTGGAAGTCCTCTTTTTGTTTCTTTAATAAGAAATGAAACCCATTGTGCTTCCTGTTCTGCAGGCCGCATGGCACCACCTACAGATGATCTGTCTGGGAAGAAGGTGAAGGTGTCTGTCGGGGTTGCGCGGAAGCAGTCGGACAACGAGGCAGAGAGCATTGCGGACGCCCTCTCCTCCACATCAAGTATCTTAGCCTCAGAATTACTGGAAGATGATAAGCAAGACTCATCAAAGTCATTCACACCTCTCCCAAAGTAATATAAGCTGCAGAGACAATATTTTTAAATGAAAGACACTATTAATCTTATTAAACTATTATGTCTAAAGCTACTTTTTTAATGGCATTTCATTAATCTGTTTGGGTAATTGAAGCTGTACACATTTTTAGAATGGAGTTGTCTTCTGGAGTAAATGATATTCATTTATATACATAATACTACATATACTGTTGTGGTTGCAAACTTTTAATTACCACATAGTTTGCTTTTCCCAAAAACCCAACATTTTTTGGCGCAGCAAGGTTTAAAAAGAGTTCATATTACAAAAAAATCAGTATATAAATTTCATGTTGTCTTTTGCTGTTAAGGCACGTAGTATGTATGGTGCTGCATTTAAATTAGTGTGTCTTTGTATATGTGTATATATAAATTCAGGGAATTTGAGATTACTCTAAACAGAGCATTTACACTGATGAATCAGGCTAGTTTCAAATTCCAAAGTAGTGCTTTTCTAGAAATGGCAGGTAACGGCAGCTTGTTTGATGTTTTGCGGTATTTGCTATCAGATCTCTCTTCATTTTCTTCCACAATCTGCTAGTAACTAAAATGGAAATTGCAGTTTATGAGGCTGTTTTCTTTCTGGTTTGAGGGAGGCTTTTCTGGAAAGACATCAACTCCCAATTATTTAAAATTGACCAGAGTTCATGCTGGAATTTTGCCTTTATCGGGACAGTGTGGTCATCTACCAAGGATAGTGAATTTTGATTTTGAATAGCTTACAGCAGATTCAAGGTAATTTCCAGTGCAGACAGAAGTTAACATAGGTTACAATGTTCCTGTAACAGCACAACATCTGGTACTGCTGGGCAGCTTAAAACTGCTAATAGCACTCCTAGAATATTTTGATAGCAACATGTTGGGAGATATTGAAATGTATAAATCTTTTTCATAAGGAAACTCAGGTTGACAAATACTCTCCTGTGAAATTATTTAAGTCATCCCATTAATTTTTTCAGCTGCTTTGTTGACAAAACTGAGGCTTTTTTTCAAAGGAGGAAAAACAGTTTTGTACAGGTGGAATTGGAAGAGGCACTCACAGAAGGTGTGAAAGTGATGCATAGATGAGAACACATAAGGAGCCAGCTTGTGGGACAAGGAGAGAGTAGGGTGACACAGGCATTCGGGTGGTGGATAAACATGGTGGCACAAAATGTGGGAGTTAGGAAAGCAGTGTAAGCCAGCAGTCAGTGTGTTGGCGTCTTTTACCTGTGGCAGGGGAACATCTTTCTGGCTCTGCAGCAGGTGTATGCATTTGTGTCCTCTTCAGTAGTAGCATTTGATAATTCCTAGGCTAAACAACTTCTTTGTTTTTAGAAAATATTGACTAGTGAACTAATGTGCTGCTCAGCTGACTGTCCTTCCTGTACCATAGAGCTACTCCACTGGAAGATGAGAAACATAGTTGTCTGCCTGTCTTTTTTTTTTGTTGACCCTCCAGTATGCTTAACTGAAAAAGAAAATTCTTGATAATACCACATTTCTGTGATAAAGAAGAATTATGATTTACACTGTCTTGCATGATATATCATGTTGTAAACCAAGTGGGTTTTTGTTTGTCTTTTTTTTAGGTCAGAAACACCTGGTACTGTGGAATGTGAAAGTCTGTTTCTGGCACGCCTGAATTTCATCTGGAAGGGCTTTATCAATATGCCTTCAGTAGCAAAATTTGTTATTAAGGCTTATCCAGTTTCTGGCTCCTTTGAGTATTTAACAGAGGTATTTATATTTATTGAAAAGAATGAACAATTCATTTATTCCTTTTACCAACTTATTTACCTTGTAGACTAATATTAGTATAATTATGGAAGACAGTGATGCATGATCATTGTACTGAATAAATTTGTGGGAAGACCTAGGTTAAAGTCTATATTTGTAAGTCAAGCACTATTCATTGCATGAACTTCTGGTTCATCTTCCCACAGAAATCTGTGTAATGGAGTTTTGTTGTTTTTGTTTTTGTTTTTTTTTTGCTTATCTGGTGGCAATTCTGGTCCTAACCTTGCACTGTGACTGAATTGTCCCTGGAAGAAAAAGTTTATGTAACGTTCCCTTCTGTGTCTGAGAGACAGGAAAAGCATCCAACTGCTTATAATAATTGTCTTCATGTCACAAAATAAAGATCAGAGAGCTTATAAGGCTCAAGTTTTCTTCCTGACAGCTACACAGGATGCATCAGCTTTCCAATTAAAAGAACTTAGGTCTTCTATTAATAAGGTTGTCTTTACTTTGCTGTAGATCTTCAGGGAAGAGCAGGCCATGCAGTAATCATTAATACTCGTGGATTGTTATATGAGTATGATGATATGAGTGCTTTTCAGAACTCTTCTGCTTTATTTCAAAAAAATTATTTTTTGAAAGTCTGTTTACTTTGCTTGAGAGCAGTGAACTCAGTAGTATCCAAGAAGAACTTACATCTATATATATGTGCACATGTAGGTTTTTCCCTCATGATGAAGATTTTGAAAATTTATTATAAACATGGGTGTGGAGCTCTCCTTGTGGCATGATCTGACGGGTGTCAGATTCAGTGTTCCTAGAGCACAGTACAGTTATGTTTGCAGTTAAAGTTACCAGAAAGGAATACCTTTGGCAGGGTATAGATGAACAGTGTTGAATGATAACTAATTTAGTACAAATTGTTAACTTTGCATTGAAAATCTTAAATGTCCAAAATTTCATTTTTTAATTCTGTTGTAACTTCTACTGATTTTCTTTTAAAGTACAATTTAAGAAATAAAAGAACTAAGTATGTTTTGAATTTTATGAAACAGATACTGGATGAAGGATATACTACAAGATTTATTCGGATTCACATTTCTGTTATCCTTTCTCATAGGATTTGCCTGATAGCATTCAAGTAGGTGGCAGGATATCTCCCCACACTGTCTGGGATTATGTAGAAAAAATCAAGGCTTCAGGGACCAAGGTAAGAATTTTACCTTGTAAAGACTTGCTGTTTAATATGCATCTGAGTCGTCCTAAAGATACTTGGTTTTTTCTCTCTGAAACATTTGCAGAATATGTGAACTTTAGAAATATCTCATGGTTATGTTGAATTGGATGGGTGACAACTGCTGGCATTTATTTTCTTTCTAATTAACCTTAAATTGTCATCTGCTCTTTGAGCATATGTGTCTTCCTTTGACACAGTAACTTGTCAGGAGTGTTTGGATACCACTTCACCTCTCAAGTGTTATCCTTTCATTTTCAGTAGTGTTACATTGTGCAAAACCATCTCAGTGTCTCTTTGCTGGACTTGTCCCACTGTGTGTGACTTGTCCTTGTGCTGGGGAGCCCAAAACTTGAAAGTCTTTTACAGGTGGTGTCTCACAAGTGCTGGATAGAAAGAAATAGCCATTTCCCTTGGTGTGCTGACTGCCTTGATTCTGACACCCAGATTGCAGTTAGCCTTCTTGGCATCAACACACCACTGGTTCATACTGGGCTTGTCTAGCAGGACCCCCACATCATTTTATGCCAAGCTGTTTTCCAACCAGTCAGTCCCCCAGCCAGTTCTGGTACGTGGGGTAACTCTAGCTCAAAGTGCAAGATTTTGCATTTTGCCTTTGCTGACACTGACAAAGGTCAGCCTGTTATTTTGGCCTGCTGAGGTCCCTCTGAATGGCCACCAGCACTTCAGCATACTCACCACTGCCTCTGCTTAGGTGCCATCTTAGTTTTGCAGAGGATCTTCTGTCCAATCTTCCAGGCTGTTCATTAATCCATTAAACAGCATCAGCTCCAGCATCAAGTCCTGAGCTGGACTTTGGGCATAATTCTGAGATCTGAATATTGGTCTTCCACTGTTATTAATGGATATGTTGGACACAAGGCTACAAAAGGCTGCTTTTTAGTAATGTTAAGGGTAGGGAGTGGAATAATTCTTTGGAAGCTGGCAAGCTTCCCTAAAACTTGTTACTTATCTGGCAGTTAAAATATTGGCTCTTTTATAATGCATTTCAATTAATTTGTTTGTACTAAATACTTTCTAGTTTTACCTAGTTCTGAATTGGTTTTGGCCATGTTTCTGCTCCTTCTGTCTCTTCTGTTCTCTGCCATTTTGGAGAAGCTTTTTCTCCTCAGCACTGTTCTTTTAAATAAAGAGCAGTCAGTAGAAAAAAATAACATTTCACAGAAAAATATTCTTGACCATCTTTTCCCCTGTCTTGTACACAGGAGATCTGCGTGGTTCGCTTCACCCCAGTAACTGAAGAAGATCAGATCTCCTATGCGTTGTTGTTCGCCTATTTCAGCAGTAGAAAACGTTATGGTGTAGCAGCCAATAATATGAAGCAAGTGAAAGATCTGTACCTCATCCCTTTAGGTTCCTCAGATAAAGTCCCACATCACCTTGTGCCTTTTGATGGGCCTGGTAAGTACAGCTTGGAATTTGGAATTTTATTATCATAATGCTACTTAGAGAAGCTGGTAACAGAAATACAAGAGGAAATAAAATTTAAAAATGCTATTTTATTCAAATATGTAATGAGTTTTCCATAGTATTGTTATATTAGTTTCCTTGAAAAGACATTAATTTCCCCTTGATAGATTATTCTGATACTTCAAAGATGAAAAGATTAGTGTGCACAACCTTATTTTTTATATCTGCTACCTTCTTTCTCTAACACAGGTAGCTTTGTAGGTTTCAATGTCAGTAAACTGAGTCACACAGGTGGACTGTGGTAAAAGGCATGAGTTCCAAATTGATACACTCAATTAAAAATAATATTTTTCATTCTTTGAAATGTATTCATCTTTTTTCTCAAGTATTCCAAAGTTCCTTGCAAAAAATTCATTGAAAGTTTAAAACATAGATGGGCAAGGAAGAAAAGGTCCTGAAATGGCTCTCAGTTGTTCTGTATACATCTGAGTTACCTTGCATCAAATTATCTTGCTTATAAAAATTCGTGGGTAATCTTTATTTTTGAGATAGACAGGGCCAAAATGAAGAGAGGATGAACTACAACTCATTTTTTTGCAGTTACACAGAACAAAATAGATAGTGAAGAGATGGGTAATAGTGTGCCTTGAAACACAGGGCCTTTCTTGGAATGAGAAAAACATTTCTGAAATTTACTCCTGGTAAATCTTGGAAGAAGTATGTCTAACACAAACTGATGAGATTTTTTGTTTGCGAGTGTTCTGTGCACCCATTTTTTTCCTATTATACTTTGCTACCACTGTTACCATGTTGTAGCTGTGTTAGACTAACATGATGTTTAACTTCTGTGCTGTTTCTGATGAGATTAGATGTCCTATATAACTGTCTCATTCTCTATTTGGAAGTTATAGTGTACTTGAAACAATTTTAATTTGCAGTGCTTGAAGTCACAATTTTAATACTGGAAATACATATTTTTATTATTTTAAGTATTGTTAATGTTTAGCACGACAAGCAGAACAATTTCAAATATCATAAGAATAATACTTTTGCTATATTGTAAGTATATGGGGGTTATTTTTGTTAAAATTATTGCCTTAACCAAAATATAAAGAGATGATAAATCGGTGTTGCAATTTTGTACAGGGATTGAAATACATCGACCAAATTTATTACTGGGATTGATAATTCGCCAGAAAATGAAGAGGCAGATTACTGCTGTTTCAAGTGTTACCAGTAGTTTTGCAGATGAAGCTGCTGAAAGTACCTTGACTAGCTTGCCACCAGAGAAGAAAAGCAAGCCAAGCAAACCTGAAGTCTCACATCATGATTTGTCACTAGAGGAAGAAGAGGAAAATAATTTTTTTAATTCCTTCACAACTGTGCTACACAAGCAGAGAAATAAACCACAGCAGTCTAATACAGATGATGCTCCAGCAGCTATTGAACCATTGGTGGAAAGTACCAAACATGAACCACCAAAGCCTCTAAGGTTTCTTCCTGGAGTCCTGGTTGGATGGGAAAATCAGCCTTCTACTCTGGAGCTAGCAAATAAGCCGTTGCCAGTGGATGATATTCTTCAAAGCCTGTTGGGTACAACAGGACAGGTGTATGAGCACAGCAAGTCAGAAGCAGGTCCTAGTGAAGACATACCATTATTAAATGAACAGACAACCTTGAAAGAAGAAACCATGGATGTTGCTGATGTAACTGCTGAAGTTAGTGATGCAAAAACTAGTTTGGATGATCCTCAAGAGTCCACTAATGCTGCTGTAACTGTGGATGCATCAGCTGTAGGGACTTCAAGTTCTGCAAAAAGTGCTGGTTCTTTGATAGGGCTGAGTCTTAAGGGAAAACCTCCAGATGTCTCCACAGAGGCATTTTTAGCAAATTTGTCTGCTCAGGCACAGAATAAGGAAACTGAAGAATGTAAAGAAAATGACCCAAAGCGACAGTTACCAGACAAGGATAGTGTTGCACAGGAAGCTAGAAGGAGCACAAATTCCAGCTTTTCATCCTCATCAAATTCAGGAAAAAAACCCAGTGAGAACAATGTTAATGTAGGCTGTGCTGAAGGTACTACTGCTAATACCTCTAAATCACCACCATTTATTAATCTTAAAAGAGACCCACGACAGGCAGCTGGACGAAGCCAGCAGACTAATATTTCAGAAAACAAGGATGGAGATGTTAGCAGAAATGAAGACCGACAAAATGCTTCAGGAAGTGATCAGGGAGAACCAGAGAATAAACAGCCTTCTGGAGAAGGGGGCTTAAACCTGTATCAAAGTGAGGCACAAACCAATGAGACACAGTTCAGTTCAGCTGCAGCTAAGGCAGATAACACAGTTGCATCGCAAGGAGAAGATACCAAACATTCACAGGAAGATGCATTGATGCAAAACATTGAAACAGTGAACTCATTTAGAAGAGGACCAGTAACTTCATCTCATTTTGAAACTGAAAACTCGTCTCGTTCTGAATTTATTTCCAAAGTCCCAAATCCTATTGCAAGTGGCAGCTTCTCATCTGTTGGACCTCCGCAGCAGAATTTTCAGCATTCTAAATCTAATCCACCTGGATTTCAGTTTCAGGCTCCTGCACCTCATAACTTCCCTCCGCAAAACAACCCTATGTTTGGATTTCCTCCTCATTTACCGCCTCCGCTTCTTCCTCCTGGCTTTGGTTTTCCTCAAAATCCAATGATGCCATGGCCACCAGTAGCTCATTTATCAGGTCAGCCACCACAGTATGCTGGACCCATTGCACAAGGGCTACTAGTGGCTCACAAACAATCAAGATTTCTGGGACCAGAAAATTTTTTTCAGAGTAAGGACAGTAGGAGACCAGAAAGACGCCACAGTGATCCTTGGGGCAGAGAAGAACAACATCTGGAGAGAGGATTCAGTAGAGGAAAAAATGATCGACAGAGACTTTACAGTGAAACCCATCACCAAAAAAAAGACAGACATGAAAAAGAGTGGAGCAATGAAAAATACTGGGAGCAAGATTCTGAAAGAAACAGGCGCAGAGACAAAAACCAAGAAAAAGAGAGAGAGCGGAAGAGTAGAGAGGAAGGCCAGAGAGACAAAGAAAGAGTGCGATCCCCACACAGTGATAGAGCTGCTGATGGAAAAAGCCCCAGAGAGACTAGAAATCCAGAAAAAAAGGCAGAGAAGCCTAAAAGTGATGAACAGGCTCATGAAAAAGATAAAGAGAGGGAGAAAAGCAAAGACAAGCATAGAGAACGAGAAAGCGAAAAGAACAGAGAGAGACATAGGGACCACAGTGACAGAACTAAAAGCAAAAGATAAAAAGATGCAGGCAGTCTTTTAAAATCCTATTTAAATAAACTGTTAGAGTAATGTTGTAAAACTTTGTATGACAAAAAAAAAAAAAGAGAGCCTGCTAGGATTGTGCCATCGTTTTTTATTCTGTGTTGGTGTTTTGCAGAAACAAGTCTGTGTTTTGGTACCACTCAATGTACCAATACTCATCCTTTTTTTCATTATACCAACTATCGCTAGAAGTAGGAGTTTAATATTTTTAAAAATTTTACATTGCTGTATATTCAAAATTTTAAAGATTTCTTTTATTAATATGCAATAAAAGCTTAGGAATTTTCTTAGCTGAGGAAGTTGGCTTTAGTCAAGTCTGCAATATAGTTGCTGCCTTCGGTAATTTGTGCTCTCTTCTGTTTTAAGATGCTTTGATAATTTTCAAGGTGGTTTTCATACAATAACCTTGTTTTTAAATTGCACTGTTTTTAAAGACTGCAGCAAGGCCTCAGAATCCACGTGTTACAAAAAAATGTAATATGCTCGGTGGTGTGAAGAGTTTGGGGTTTTTTTTAAATTATTCAGTAGTACAGTAAAAAACAATATATTTCGTTATATAATATTTCAAGTTTTTCCTAAGTATCTGAAGCAGTTTGTGACCAGAAATTGGAAGGCTGAGCTGCTCGAATGTTACTGCTTTAAACTGCACTTGTTTTAATAAGAAACCATTTCTAACCTAAATTCTTGAAAAGGATTTGTAGTAGTAAATTCATTTCTCCCACCATTTTCCATGCTTCAAAAACTTGAATACCTAAGCTTGTACATTACTTTGTGTTTTGCTATCCTTTTTACTGTAAAATGTAAATATTTTAAGGGATATTTTGATTCTAAAATGATAAAACTTTCTCACATACTGTGTGTGTTTGATTTCATAGCTGTGAAACTGTAGGCTAAATGAATATAGAAGGCTGAGTCACAGAATGCCACATTTGTTGTGCACTTCATAGCTCGGTTTGTTTTGAGTTTTGGACAACAAAGAGGGGGGAGAAGGGCAGAAGTATTTGTACCCTTGGGACTTCTGGTAACTTGGTATTTTGTGGACTATTATCCACCAATGCCAAACAACATGCAAATGTGAAAACAAAATCACCTACTCTTGAACTTATTAAAATACACTGGACATCTTGTTGAGTCTGTCGGAAACAACTAAAATATTCCACCGTATAAAGAAAAACTGAAGTTTATTGTTCTGGTTTTCAGTGTTTTGTTTTTCCACTTTGAGTACACAACCTTACTATGCTGCTGACAGAGCATTTTGCACTTTGCTGTAGAAAAGCCTCTTCCTTCCAGAAAAGTCTTCCCAGTTTAACAACATCCTAATTGTTAGTTTTAATTATGAATATATTTAAAGTAAATTTTTACTTGTATACTTTGCAAGTAGCTTCATGGTCAGATTGGCTAAAATTAAAAAATCTTGCGCTGGATAAAGGGAGCGATAGACTTTTATTAAGTGATGTTTCTTAGGTTCATCATTGAGAAGATGAATTTTAAAAAATCCTCAGTAACTAAAATCGATATTCAAACATCTTTAAAATAAAATTAGTTTTTTCCAAATTAATTCCATGGTTTGTATAGCAGTAGTGCTGTTGAATATATCTGGTAGTATTATACATGTGTTGTGTTGTTTAAATATTTACACCGAGTTCTGTAGGCACAGAAATGCACCAAAGCATTGTTCTCATTTTTGGAGTAAGTTTTAAATTGACAGCTCTGCATATGAAGATTTTCTTTTGATCCATTCAAAAGTAGCCTACTCCAAGGTCACTAATGATCTCCCTCTCACATGTGCATCCATCTCTGGTTTGAAAATAAACTGGAAGCAGTGAAAATTGCAACTGCCTGTATGGAAGGGATGGGAATGCTTTCTGCCAGAACTACTAGAAATAATTTGTTTAAAAGAATATGTAAACATTTTTCGAGTTTGCTGGGTGCTTTGCCACCTGCTTGTGTATGTAAAACCTGAAGAGTGCCACAGTAAAACAGCTCTTGAGGGAGAGTTTGTTAAGTGTTTAAATTAACAAAGAGCAAAAGTCTCCAGGATTTGTTTCTGGAGTTACTGTAATGGGAATAAATCCTGCTTCTACAGGAATAAATGATTTTACTTCTCCATTGCCTTCAGTCAGTCTCCTTCCAACACTTTATGTTAGCTCAAAGTGCTTTGATAACTTGTTCCTTGTTTTACACTGAATCACTGCTCAGGTCACAAAAGGCAGTGTGGACTGCTGAGGAACTGGCAGTACACCAGAAGCCCCAGAAAGAACAGGATAAACCTTAAACATGCTCCCATCTCCAGCATCACGTGGCCATAAAAGGCCCTTCTTAGGGAAACTGGAAGAGAAGAATCTGGGGACAGCTCAAATGCCAAGGGGAAGAGTTGCAGAAGCTCTGTTGCATCGGGCTGATCACTTGAGGGCTCAGAGCAGCTGAAGAAGATAAAATGAATCTCACAAAGATGTTCTGAGATGCTTAATAAAACATCTTGGGGTAGCTCCCATGCATTTTAATTATCTTTTAACTGTAACTGACTTGACAGTGCTTTCATTGCTACACGTTAAGTCTGGGCTCTGAAAGCAAATGTGTGTCACCTGGTTTTAGGTGCTTCTGGCCTTTGCTCCATGACACACACCCCATTCTCACTTCCCTCTCCACCCCAAAATAGTTACTTGTTTCTGATGGGTACATACTGAAGACTTGCATGTCTTGAGAATTTCCAGAGTAGGAGGTGGTGGTTTGTTACGTGCTTTTGAGCAATAGTAAAGTGAAAAAAAGTAAAGATAGGAATCAATCACTTTTTTTTTTTTTTATTTAATGATTTTACTAACACAGTAAGCCAGCAGTCAAATGAGAAATGTAGATGTCATCATACATTACTGGTGTAAGCACATTGAAATAGAATTTTAATTTTTTTTTTATTGCTTTCTAAAGCAGAATATAGCACAGCTTTATGAGAAGGAATTGCTTTTTGGTATTTATATATGAACAGTTCTATTTACTTCTGAGGTTATCAATTATTGAAAAATATATTTGTAGAATTTTGGTTTACCAAAATCTCTGTTCTCATAAAGTTTTGAAATATCATTTAGGGGCATATGAGCCAGAAAGGTATAGATAAAGTGGAAGAGTTCTTGGACTTTTTAAGGTCTTAAGAATAAAAGTTACTTGTAGGCAGACTGCCACATTCCAGTTACAAATCATTAAAACCAAAAGTTTTCATTTAGCCAAATAGGGGAGACCTCTGCTGGAGAAAACCAGGAGGCCTGTCTTGTCTCTAAAATTAAATACGTTGTTTGCTCTTAGAATCTTTCTTTAAGTGTAATATTTTAGCATACCTAAGAGAGGCTTGAATTCTACCCTCTTATATATCTACATACAGGATGGACACAGAAGGGAGGGAGAACAACTTCATTACCTAATTAGAGTCCTTGTGGGCTTAACTAGTCATTATAGCTGTTACATTTTTTAAAATTCTCATTACAGTTAACGTGCTTTTTGCCTCAAGCACACCTTTTCTTCCCCCACCAATTTCAGTTTTTAGACTTGACCTTAATATTATAAAAGAAACATTCTAATAAAGTTCCAGAGTTGGAGAAACAGGGAACATAAAGCAACAAACACCACTGGAATGATGGTTGGCTTTATAAGCTAATCACTCCCTCTTTGTTTACAAAACTATTCCCAGCAAAATAAAGAAAAAAACCTGCAGACTTTCCCATTATTTAAAAGTAAATGCTAAAGAGTATATATAAATAATTCTAGGAGGAAAATGATCATATTTTATTTGTATATACTATTAATACTCCACAGAGATTTGTTATTTATTACTTTTTAAGTGCCTTCCTACGTTGGTTGCTGAGTCATACACTGCCAGCTAACACAATAAACAGGAGGAAAAGGAATTTTATCCTTTTTAAAAGTGTCTTGGACAGTTCTTTCAATTAATCTTCAGAATTTCCATCATGAATGTTGTATCCTTCTGCTTTCATTAGCGGAATCTTTTTAGAATCTTGGAAGAGCACAACATCTTTAATTTTACCAATGAATTCCTTCTGAAAAAGCCCTGTAGTGACTATATTGACTTTCCTGCCAATTTCAAACCCACCAAAGTAACAAATGCCACCGTAATTTAAAGCAGTGTATTTCCTATGTGAGTCTATATCTTCAAAAAGGATTAGTTCCTCATCAAGATAAGCCTTAATACAAGTTTGGTTTTGAACTACAGTAATGAAATGCCACCTTCCATCAGAACAGGTGAAGTATTTTCTATGCATTAGAGGAACAGAGATTCTTTCTCCAAGATTAATCACAACTTTTAAAGTTCCATTGGCAAGACCAATGGCAAGGAAGTCATTGTCTTCATCTTCACTTTTCCCCATCCATGCTATTAAGCCTTCAGTTTGATTGGTAGTAAAATTTAAAGAAAGACGGCTGTACTGGAGGTCTCTTTTTCCATAAAAAGGATCTGTGTATTTAATGTAAGAGTTACCAACAAACTTCGCTATATAAAATCTGATTTTGTTATCACAGTACTTACCTGTCCAGCCTAGTGCACATGCACAGGTGTATGAAAATGAAGAAGGCTGAGGAATACAGAGCGCGTGAGACCCACACATGCTTTGTGAACAGTAAATAGATTGTTCACACTTGATCCCTGTCCACTCTCTTGAGCAAGAACAAGAAAAGCCTGAGTTTCCAACATGACATGTTCCATTATTTTTGCACACAGTGTAACCACAATCTGTTCCATCACAGTCACCAATGTTGGCTCCGCCTTTGGGGTCAGTCACGGTAAGATTCAGTTCCCTGTTGTTTATAACAATTTCTCGAATACAACCAGTGAAACCTGTGGGTTCATTTTCTATTGCCATTGGATTAACAAGGTTTAAGGAGGATACCCCTCCAACAAAAAAATCTGAGTGTGTGTCTAGTGCGTTCATTCCAGGACTAGCTTTTCGAGTAACGTTGATACCATCCAGGTCCAGGTAGCCTTCGTTACCAACTCTTCCTGCACTGAGTGAGTGCCATGTACTTCCATTTGCATGGACCTGCTGAAGGGTCTGTAGGATGACTGTTCTGTCTCCAAGGTTGTAGCGTAACTGTGTAAATCCATTTACTAATGATATACATAGAAAGTCACCTGTAAAAAACAGTATAAAATAGTTTTAATTTTTAGAGGGGGTGCACTGAAGAACAACATAGTAATGATTCTGATAATTTCATGCCTGCATTTTCTTGTACCATCATTATATCTAAATCACAAAAAGGGAAATGTTCCCTGATGAGCTGCTTTTAGCCATTTTTTTATTTATTTTTTATTATTATTGGAAACTGAGCTCATGTTTGCCTCAAAGTAAAAAGCCCCAACTTCCTGAAAAGCTCTGCTTTTGTGCAGAGACTAGATAACTGAGGTGGGAGGAAACAGGATCTCTTTGGCATCCAGGAAATGTGAATCAGTGTTACCATGGAAAAGAATAAAGTTTTGGCCAAGTTACAAAGGCAGAAATACTCTCAACTTCAGTATGTTGAATAAAGGCTTGATGGATTTGTCAGTTTAATGAACAGTTTTGTCTGCACCAGAGATACTCTGCTTTCCTTGAAGGCTCCTTTTCACAACAGGGATGTTTTGGGTTTAATAATCTGACAGCTGTGGGAACAGATATATTTTTTATTGCATTGTTCTTTGAGAGGCCTTCATGACAGGAAGTATTAGAAGGGAGTTCTCTCTTCTTGTACTATCAGTGTTTCTGGCCTCACAGGTAGTGTAAAAGGAGAGAAAGTACCACTTCAACTTTCAAGCATGAAGAAGGAAAGCTGGGAAAGGTTAGGAAATGGGAGCTGGAGAAGTTTGTAAGAGCAGCAGTAGAGTCTAATAGGGGATGCTGCCAGGAAAGCAGAAGAGGACAGCAGAAAAGTCTGCAAATTAAAGTTATGTTCTCAAATTTTTTGAGATTTGCCTGTGCAATTTAACTTTTATATCTTTTGGAAATAATAGGCATCAAGTTGTTATCAATTAAACTGGTAAATATGTTTATTAATTTTGAATGCAAGCTTTCTTAATAATTACCAGTCCAGTTTCCTTAAAGATTCTACATTCCTAAAGGTGGGCCCATCAGCAGAATGATGAAGTTTGTTTTCATGTGTGTTTAACCTTCGAGTGTTTCTAATCATTGAATTACATTTCCTGTAGTGAAGTTGAATGACTTAATTTACTGGAGGCTTGTGAAAGTTACTAAAATTATACCTCCCTATTCAAGAGATGTTCAGGTTGCCATTTAGGCAGGATGAAGGTGTTTCAGTTGTATTAGTGGCTGTGGAGCACACACTTCATGTCTCACCTTCTCTGCTCCAGATACGCGTGGAAAGAACAAGAAAAAAGCTCTTCCTTTCAGCTCTGGTGGTGGCAGAGCATTTCCTTTTGGCTTGCTAGTTCTAGTTGTGATGATCTGGTTTACTTCCCTGTATTTAGTGTTCTTTTCAAGGACCTCACTTGTATCTTTTTTTTTTCCAGAAAATTAGTATCATTTCCTTCACTTGTGATTTCTCCTGCTTAGTGATGTGTGGCTTTAAGTGTTCTTGATTTTTCAGCACATAGTTTGAATGCACTCATCTTGATTTTTTTGTACATAACAATGTACATAACCTGCTTGTCCATTTCTTTTATCAGTCCCTCAATCCTAGGGTAAGAAAGGAGTTTGAGGAGAAGTTTCTGAACTACATCTTTGGCAGCCTTTGATCCCCTCTCCTACCTGGACATGCAGACTTGTGTATGGACACAAGTACTCATATTGTGCTGTCTAGGAAGGAGGGAAACATTTGACCAGGGTTGCTGTTGCATCTGACCTGTAATCAAGACCCAGAGAAACTGGCAGTTCTCCAAGACTTCCTGGCCTGCAAGGGACTGTTTAGGTGACTTTGCACATTTGTCAATGATCTGTTTTGGAATCTTATTTAGTCTTATTGCAAGAACAAATCTGTGTTACTGAATCTGCTGTTTACAGTGTAAAGATGTTATTGCTGAGAACTTTGTTCTGGCACAAATTTGAAGCCTCACTTCAAATTGGAGAAACTTCTACCACTTTTGAACAAAAAAAAATACACTTTCCAATTTCACCTCTCCCTGAGGGTCTCAAGGTTCTTTCTTACTCCTCTGGTTAGACCCTCTCTTTTCACAGATGCCTTGCCATTTTAGTTGATGGCAAGAACAACAGAGGGTTGAGATAAATTTTCGGATCAGAAAGTTGATCCTAGGGTGCAGTCAGTATTTATTCATGAAGTTTATTATATCATAGGTACTACTAGGGACAACTGGCTGAATATGTCTTAGAACTGTCAAAATTTCTGTGTGTTCACTGTCCAAGAAACTTGCTCTTAAAGTTTTGCCTCTTAAAGTTTTGCCTCTTAAAGAAGGCAAATGACAGGCTTGTCTTTAATCCTTTTCAATTTAGCAACCAGTAATATTTTCAACAAGGGATTTTCATCTGCCCTGTCTCTGAGGGCCAGATTGCAGAGCTGGGCCTGTGCAGGCTGCTGTCATCATAGGAATTGTATCACCAGTTTAAACAAATGGCATTCTTGCCACTGATTTTCTCTTCTCACCACTATCTGTATAGGATACCATGAAGCAGGGTGAGTTTTCACTATTTCAGTTTGATTTTTTCTCAGATCTATCTCATTTAACCTGTGGCCAGAAACCTTTCTGAGGAAGTTTGGTTAAGCATGAAGGAGATGACATCCTTAGTTTTTCAGCACTAGACTGTATAGCTAGTCCCTGCTTTCTTGAAAATACAATCTATGCACAGGACACACAACTTTGCTTCTCAGCTAATATGGATGAGAAGATAGAATATATCTATTCATCTCCATCAGCAGTGTCACAAAAAAGCAGAGACACTCCTGAGACAGGCACTTACAGTTGTTCTTTTGTTGTGCATGCAAGTCTTGCCCAACATGTTGGATGCAAGGAACTGTAAGGCAATCTGTGTCAGCAAGGTTGAAGTTTCCTTGGAAGTAGACTGTTGTAGCTTAGCTGGGCCTTGAAACTTCAACATGCCAAGACCCTGGGCACTGACCAAAATTATTAGCAACATTCAGTTCTGTTCTGATGCACCTCCCTGTCCCTGTCACATTCCCTGTTTCAGTAAAGCAGTGATTTTTTTTTTATCCCAAATGCTAAAAGATTGTTTTTTTTCTCAAGGGAAGGGAATTTTGTAGCAGGTATTGCCTTAAGGGACGACCTGTTCTGGAGGTAAAAATAGCACTTATACCTGCAAGTCCTAGTTCAGGGTTTTCACCAAGTGACTGAAGGTCAAAGTTGTTCTGCCTCAGAGTAATATTCTATAATCTTCTAATATTCCATATTAGAAGCCAGAACTCCAAAGCAGTTTCTTTGTAACTTTATTTTCAGGTTTTTCTTTTGTGTACAAGTCTCGCCTGCTCCCATATCAAATGTCAGAATTCCCTGGAGGCTAGTCAGCCCTGTGTCTTGAGCAGTCAGTTCCTAAAACTGGGAGATGATGAAAAGTCTCCTAAAAGTACATCCAACTGCTACTGTGAGATTCAGATTATCTGTAATATCTTCTTATATGACTTCTTATGATGAATTCTGAGTGCATCACAAGATTGTTCAGCTTGCTACTATGAATATGTATGTAAGTCTCTTCAACAAATTGACAACAGTCTCACAGGCAAATTTTAAATTCTTCCAAATGATGACAATGCTCTTTCATGTTCAGTCCTTATCTGGACATGCAGATGTGTCTGTATACCCCCATTCTAAAAGGAGATCATGCTCAAGCAGTATCAGCTCTCCATGTTACCAGAGGAAACTCATGTACACCATAATTTGTCAAAACTTGGTACAGTTGGAAATGCATTCTAGGAAAATTGCACTCTCTTTGGAGATGTCCTATTCAGGCCAGAAGCATCGCCAGAGTAAGAAATGTGATAATATTCAATTTACACAGCTGTGTTGGGCAAAGATCTCTGCATTTACTGCCTATACCACCACTCTCCTTCCACCATTTTTTTCAGAAGTTGTTATTGATCATTGGCACCATCTTGGTGGCAGAGCAAATATTTGAGCCTTTCATCCTCATAAGCAGTAACTTTCATGGGAATCATTCCCAGTTAATGAAACCTCTTACTCTAGGTTGTGCTGTGTGCTCATCTTCACTCCAGACTGACCTTGTTAAGCCACAATAATGAAGAGCCTGTGTCTCCAGCAGTATTACTGCCTCATATTGGCATGATGCCTCCTGTAACCATCTGCTCACTGCTCCTTCCCACCTTGCTGAGCTGAGTTTGCATTGCTTTCATTCTTTTTTTCCATCATTCTGTTCTTCACAGTTTTCCTCTCATCCTGCTCTCCTGTATGATTTTCCATGGACCTTAACCATATGCTCTTACACTGTCACCCATTACATACTCTTCCAGGAGCAGACCTTTTCTTGTCTAGAAGGGGTTGAAATAGCCCTATCAGCCTCCAGCTGAATGGCTACAATCTGTGGCCAAGGAAGGTGATGCACTGTGGTGTCCACCTGAGAGGAAACATAACTGACCAGCAGTTGTCCTTCACATGCCTCCTGAGCATTTCCAGCAGCCAGAATAAGGCCCAAGGCCAAGGAGAGAAAACAGGGAAGAAAAGGAAGGGCTGTAAAGGAGTAAAATGAAGGAACAGAAAACAGAGAAGAGATGAGCCTTATTCCCACCCTCTGCAACTTCTGCTGTTAACTGCTAGCTGTCATGTGTCAACATGGTAAAAACTGCCTTCCTTTAAGTTTGTTAACCTTGTCTTTGCCCTTGTCTGAGTGTGCATGCAGCTAGGTACCAGCTGGCTGACAAGGTAAAGGAGCTTGTTGCAGCTGTTGTAACTTGATCTTTTACCTGGGGGTGACCATAGCCAGTGCCTCTAATGCACACCCAAAGGAGCTACCCATGGATATGCTTTCAAGGATTATTATAATTTGTTGTGCTCCATGTGTTGAGTTCTATGTCACAGCTCATGCAAGACTGAAAACTGGTGTCAAGTCAAGCCTGTATGTTTCTCAAACTGTGTAAAAAGTCTGTGTGTCAATAGGTGGAGTCCAGCTTCAGTTTGGATGGGCATTCCATAGCAGAAAGGGCATAGCTGGGATCCAGAGCAACCTTGCAGACAGTGATGCCCAGGCATCTACAAGGGGTGGGCACTTATCTATTTGTATTAGACTATTCAGCCTCACCTTTCCAAAATGAATTACTTCTTTGTGAAGAAGCTTACTGTGCTTCCTTTAGACACCACTGTCACCCTGGCACATTTTGGCAGCTGGAAGGAGCCACCTTCCTTGAACAGCCTCAATTTGCCAAACTTTTTTGGTTTGTTTGCCAGTGTCAAATGGATAACAATAACACTTCATATGCAACAGATTTCAAGACAGTGGGGATGTCTGTTCTATCACAGGGCTGGCTGGCAGTTCTGCTTCCTACACCGCTGATTTAGTCCATACAAATGATTCCAAAACTAGTAACAAAGCAGAAATTATGTCCCTGTAAGCTAAGGAAAAATGGCTGCAAAGACAAAAGACTTAACCGCTCAAGTTCTTGCTTTAAAAGTCAGTAGATGATGAGTTTCTTTCTGATTATGAAAATAATACTCCTGCCTTTTAGGTATTTAGAAGCTCTGAATATTTCCAAAAGATTTTAATCTAGTTCCATGATTCAGTTTTCATCATAAGCAATGTTTTAGAAAATCATGCAGACATCACGCACTTGTCTTGGCATTCTCTTATTTTTATGTTATAAATTTATAAACTGAAATGCCTTAAATATCAGGAGTTAAGGTTTATAGGTTGTTCAGACCAGGTAGGTAACATAATCTGGCTGGAGAGAGACAGAGAACTGCTGTTGAAAATGTTGAGTGTTAAATTTAGCATGAGTCATCCCATTCTGTTTATTGACCTGACTTCATTCTTAGTCACCTAGCATGACTGTTCTCATCCCTTTGGGAGCAAACCTTTCCATCACCCTGGCCTGAGCTCTGGAATAAAGCAGGCAGTCTATGGCATGTTACACTTTTGCTAACATGTAAAGCTTCAGCAATGCTATGACTCAACAAAAAAGCAAGGCTCCTTTTAAGCTGCCTTTTACCCAGAGTGCCAATGCCTCCCAGTTTACAGAGTGGTTGTCGTGTATGGACTGAATTATAGACATTGTTCAAGCACTTGGTGGGCATCCAGCAATCTGAATTAAAGGCTGTTTAATCATTAGGAGTCTCATGCTTTCATTGGTAAAAATAGGATACCCTGTCTTTGAAAAAAATGTGCAGTGAGCTGACCTTGTACAAACAGTGTGCTGGACTCCATGAGGTCCATAGTGTTTGCAGAGACCTTGCCCAGGAGCAGTGTATAGAGCAAGTAGTCAAAGAGGGGAAGAAAGTCCCCTTATCATGCTATCTTCAAGTTTCTGAAGTCAACTCACTTGTTGGGTTGGGTTTTATCCCCAGCTTATTACTAATGTTGCTAGCCACATAAACATTGTCACACTTTGGAAATTATTTTCTAAGGGCCTGCAGAAATCGGTAGTACCATACTTAAAGCCATGATGCACATTCAGAAATAGCTGACAAAGAAACAAAATGGATGACTGGAAATTAGGCTAAAATTCACAGGATGTTTTCCATTTTATGCCAGTTTGTGAGGTGTTTAAATGTGTGTACTGGAGTAGTGATATTTTTAGAGGAATAGAAGCTGGAACCAGCAGATCTACTTCAAAGTAAGGGGACTTGCCCTTTCTAGAAAGTTCTGACATGTTCTTTGGAAAGAACAAAGCTGGAACAAAAATGTTCCAACAGAAGTCTCATGTTTTTTCTTCACCTACTAAAGATAGGATTTTATTTTTAATGATGGGAGGATTATTTGGTGGGATATGTCCATGAAGGAAAAGTCCCAGTGAAGTGTTGGTGTGGGTGACAAACCAAGCTGATACGTAACTGGGCTACTCAGTATCATTGCTAAATTAACTGCATAGTCAGCACATTTCTTTTTAAAAAAACATCATTGCCTAGTGAGGAAAAAATTTCTAATTAATTCCTATTTAAAAGGAATTTTAGAAACAAAATCCTGTGATTTCAACAATTAATTTATTAAATCTTACATAACTGTCTAGAAGAAACAGCTTTAGTTGAAGTGCTTTATAAAGTAATCCTCATCAGAAAGATCTATCTCATCTTCTGGCTGCTAAGAATACTTCTAAGTCTTTCATCAATCTAATTCTACCTAGATTTGACAGGATTATATGAAGGCAAAAATAAAGAGCCAGGCAATTAGCTTTTCCTGAATCTTTCAAAACTTGAGGACAGTGAAAGTGGAAGTAAGAAATTTGTAAACAAGTTCTTCTATATAGGAGGAATTTCATTTTGAAAAGGAATTACTATGATTCTAGAAAGTGATTGAAAGAAAATATTCTTCCCTGTGCAGACTAAACACTCAGGAGTGGCAAAAGAATTCGGGCATGATCGAACTACACCACTGCTGGCCTGAGTTAAACATGTTTAGCACTCTCTTTGATGCTTCCAAAGAGATATTTAATTTCGTTATATGCTAGCTGCTTCCATGACATCTGACTATTCTTTTTGAGAGAGATCCTTTTTTTCTCCTATTTTTCATGGCCTATGTAATGCTTTAGTTTATGCAGGAGAGAAGAATTCTCCAAGAATCTCAGAATTTGGCCTGTAAGTGATAGAACTATAAAAGATTCATTGTAGAAGACAGAGCTCTTTGCTAATACATGAATTTTTATTACAGATGCTCCCTATATTTTACATTGAAGCTTCTTCTCTGTATGTGGTTGCAATTAGAATAAAGAAAACAGGTGGTGTCAGCAGTGTATGATGCATTATCAACCTGTTGAAACATCTGTGTACACAGTAAGGTTCTGATACATTGGGCATATGTGTGTTTATATGAATTTGTGGCTGAGTATGTTGAAATATCTTAGAGCTTTAGACTTTGAACAAAGGAATGTAAAAATACATGATCAATAATTATTTTTTTTTTGTCATATAAAGCATAATTTTTGCATAACCTACTCCCCAACACAAGTGAAAAATTTGCTCTAAGATGATGTTATGGATGACAAAGATGCTTAAAAATCTTCAATCACCATTTAAATGAAATTTGGTATGTTAATAAAGTAATTACAAAGAATGTACATCTTAAAGACTAAATTTTAGAAGGTACTTAGACTATCAAACTATGTTTTCTTGACATGAAGTTTTAGGAATGCTAACTTAGTAAAGTTTAAAATACTTCCATAAATACTTTATTTAGATTTATTTGTCACTCTGCGTATCTGGGAAATGCAGAACTTACATGTTTTACATGCTGCACCAGCACACTTTTCAACATTATATAATAAAAAGCTCCACTTATGAGAAGCCCTGTTCACTCTGTTCACTTTCACTTAACTTGTTTGATCAGTTTTTACATTGCTTTGGTTTTGGTCATTTAAAACACCGGGCCAGCTCCCCAAAGTGAGAATCTTGGCATAACTTCCTAAAACTGGCTGTGGTCACTTTCAGGGGGATGTGCTTTCCTCCTGATCTATTAAATAAGTTCATTAAGTGCTTGCTGGCTTTGGAATATCTAAAACTTTGGGTTTGCATGTTTGGGTTTTTTTTATGAATTTGATTATTCACAGTTCAACTCAACTGAACAATACAGTTCCGGTGCCCCCAGCATAAGAAGGAGATGGAATCATTTGAGCTAGTCCAGAGGAAGGCCATAATGTTGATAAGAGGACAGGAGATCCTCCCCTACAAGGACAGGCTGAGAAAGCTGGGGCTGTTCATCCTGAAGAAGAGAAGGCTGTATGTGGGGACCTTACAGCAACCTTCAGTGTCTAGAGGGGGCTACAAGGAAACCAGAGAGGAATTTTGTCAGGAACTACAGCACAATGAGTAATGTGTACAAACTGAAGGAGAGGAAGTTTAGGTTAGATATTAAGAAGACTTATTTTACTGTGAGGGTGGTTAGACACTGGAACAGGTTGCCCAGGGGCTGTGCATGCCCCATGCCTGGCAGTGATCAAGGCCAGGTTGATAAAGCCTTGAGCAATCTGGTCTAGAAGGACATGTACCTTGCCCATGGCAGGGGACTTGGGGCTGGAGGATGTTTAAGGTCCCTTCCAATCCCCTAACATTCTGTGATAAAACCCAGCCACCATGGGCAATGAGTTACAAAGACTGAATATCTGAGTCACCACATCACTGCCTTTCTTTTTTACAAAAGTACCTGGCTGTATGACAGCAGCAGCCTGGAACCTCCTTACCTGACTGAGTACCCAAATGCTGTGCAGTGTAGAACAGGATACCATCTGGAGAGAGAGGCTGGAACTGCAGTTTAATGTGAGTCTTATGCCGGATATAAAAGGGTGCAAATGACATCCACGATGATTCATTATTCCTGAAGGATGCATCACTAATGGAAATATCTGAAAAATACAAGAGGAAATGCCTTCTGAAAGATATTTTGGGAGGGCTGCATTATTATGGAACCAGTTATTTCGTATAGTACTTAAATGCTGTACATAATACTTCCAATTCTCCCCTTTTCACAGAATAAAAATAACCTAGATACAAAATAAAACTTAGCTAATAGCAAATCAATGCTATTGTCTTCTGGGTGCATTATTTTCCTCAACAATCAAGGCTGCAGTTCTAAACCAAAACAAATATTGATCTTGTTAACATTCATTTTCAAATAAATATAAGGGTAAATTTCACATTGTTTAAAAATTGAAATGCAAAATAGTGTTGCAGGAGTCAAAATAATTTATATTCTTACCATACAGATGAAAATCCTAGTGGAAGATTGGTAATGAGCTTCTTTGTTTCTCATAAGAATGTACCTTTTAAGTGGGAAGTGTTCATTAATCATTGCTGAAATTTGTTTTTAGGATAATCATAATGAGGTGTTTGATAATTCAAACACCTATCTTATAGTGGAAGAGAACACTGACACAATTACAGATCAGATACAATGTACACTTTTGAGCTATACACAATTATTCTGTCTTACTTCTCTCAGTGCTGAATGTTCATATACCACTACAAAATCAGGATGGTTCAACTGGCTTCAGCCATCTGATAAATCATTATACTTTTCTATAATGTTTATGTGACTTGAAACAATTTCCAGTTTTCCCCACTGTAGTGACATTGCATATTTGAGATATAATTATCATAGAATCAAAGATCACAGAATGGGTTGGCTTGGAAAGAACCTTAAAGATCATCTAGGTCCAACTCCCCTGCTATGGTCTGGGACATATTCCACTAGATCAGCTTGCTCAGGGCTCCATCCAGCCTGATCTGGGGCATTTGCAGGGAAGGGGCAACCACAAGTTCTCTGGGCAACCTGTTCCAGTGTCTCACCAGTCTCAAAGATTTTTTTTTCCCTACTATCTAATGTCAACCTACTCTCTTTCAGCTTGAAGCCATTTCCTCTTGTCCTGTAACTACATGCTCTTATAAATAATCTCTCTAATCACATTAGTTATTAGCTAATTCATGATCATGTAGTTAGTTTACTGTATTTGTGGGTTTGCTGGAATAAATCAAGCTATTTAGGTGTGCAGGGTGTACTTAAATCTGTGTCTTATAAACCATTTTTACTATTTAGTAAATAGTATAATATTCACAGCAGTATTAAATGTCTCAGTTGTAGGTGTTCCCTCCACAATTCTACGTTTCCCAGCTGAAGCTGTGCTGTTTCCCTTCTGAGACCAACATCTTTCCTCATTTTGGTGCTCCCAATTTCATTGTTTTTTAGTAACTTGCTCTCAGTCAAATACACTTTCAGGATGTCCTTGAAGTGAATTCTGAGATACCTTTTGTATCTTTTTACTCTCAGGTTTTCTGCACAGCATCTGCTGGTGAACCCACTCCTGAGCCAGCTGCACCTTGTGCTGCCTATTCCTGATGGTTCTCAGGCTCTAGGCTGGAATACAGCCAGCATGCTGCAAGCTCTTGTGATTTGTGTTTGTCACACCACCTCCCTCAGAGCAGGGTTCAAGGTGTCCCTGGTGGACACTGTCCAGCAGGCAGATGCACCAATATAGAGGATCCAGATCTCTCACCTGTTATCAGCATAACCTGACCTGAGGATACCCATGGAATGGGCAGGAACTGCACAGCTGACCTTATTAACTCCCTTGGTAGATTGCAGATAATATTTCTGAGGGAGGTATATGGATTTGATGGCACAAAATCTCAGTAAGTCTAAAAGCAAGTTTTAATCACTGGAATATCAGTTATAACAGATTCAGTAAATGTATGAATGATCAGAATCAGGCTTTTGATGAACTGTTCAGTCTATGTATATATTCTCAAATCACTCCCATCCTAAGTATCATAATAGCTATTATACATCCTATCAAGGCTAAGCAATGTTTGTAGTAATATATTACATAATATCAAAAGTATGAAGTTCCTGGCATCTATACTTAAAAGTTCACAGAAATAAAAGTATTTAGAATAGCAATTACCCTGGATGATAAATAGTAATAAAACTTTCTAAACGGATTTGGTGCTATACTTTACATCACTAAAACTTATAAACACTATCAGGTACAAAAGATAGAGTAATAATTATTATTCCATATAGATTTTTTTTTCAGTAGGTAAGACAAGGCTCTCCATTAGTAGTTAAAGATAAAATCCCTGTACTGATGTCTTCAAAAAACAATCAGTAATAATAATTCATTTTGTACATAGACATTTTTTCTTCATGCATCATTTGTAAGTCAGTCTCCTCTTAGCAGATTTTTGCACAGTGAGACTTACATGTGGAGGAATTATGCCACAGTGGTCAATCTTACAGGAAAATATGCTGCTGCTTAAAAGGTCGCCTTAGGCAAAGTGCATAATGAGGTATCTGAAAGTCTCTATGGCAGATTCAGTTTCACGTCATCAATTTATTTAATTCTTTGCTGCTTATGGAGGAGGTCTGAACAATGACTAGTGTGAGAGCAAAATCAGCAGGATTGAAATGCTACATTGCTTGTCATTGGGAGGGATATGAAAGGAAGATTGCTATGATAAAAAGCCTTGAAGCAGAGAAAGAGAATAAGGATAAAAGGTGATTTTATAGTATCACTCAGAGAAAGAATTAAGTCTGTGGTTTCATATTACAGCTAGAGTATTAAAAAATAAGACCCGCAGCTTTAGCAACAGATGTCAGAATTCTTTAGTAAGGAGGTATTATCCTGATTTATAGATATCAAATACAATAAACTATTTAATATACTTCATTCTGGAACTTCTAAGATACAAATATTTTATTTTCATTATCTTTAAAAAGTAGGCTTATTCCCAATAAATGTATCTTACAAGTGTCAGAAAGTAACATATTTTGCCACAATGCAGCAGGAGTAACTATAGGAAGTATTAGAATGACTTATAATTTCCTTGTAAATAGCCTGTAGATCCTGCAAGTACTGATTATATGCATGGAAAAAATCTGACTTGACAGATGTGTGGAACTCATACGTGCACTCATATCCTAAAACAGAATGTATTCACTCTACCACACTGCACAGAGGTGAGCAGTATGAAATTTAATTTTTGCAGAATTGCTTCTATAGACAGACAAACTTTTAAGGTGAAAAATATGACAATTTAAGCTTTTCAATTTTCTTTTATGGCAAGCATATACAAAACTAACATATCAGAGGCTGAAATATTTTGATGTTGCTTTCTTGGCAGCAAACTTTATTTTTCACCTAAGATAAGAAAACAGAAGTTCAGCTAAACTTGTACAAGAAAACACCAGTGTTACATATGCTTACTCCGGAGAAACTCTGCTAAAACAAATGAGGTAAAAGGATGCCTTTGCTGATCCTAGAAGCTAAATAAATTGGTAGGACCTTTTCTGTGTAACTACTGCATTACTCACTAGAACGCTTAGCACTGTGGGATGCATTGTAACTATAACAGGAATTTAAACAATTACTTCTGTTTCTGATCCATTCTCTAAGCTGAGTACTAGTACCTGATGATGCTACACAGGATCACAGCATGGCTGGAAGGGACCACAGTGGATCACCTGGTCCAACCTCCCTGCTCAAGCAGGGTCCTCCCAGAGCCCACAGCACAGGATTTTGTCCAGACAGTTCCTGAATATCTCCAGTGACAGAGACTCTGCAGCCTCTCTGGGCAATCTGTTCCCGCTTCCAACAAGAAGGGGAAAGGATGTGAGTCACTGCTGAAAGGAGTGAGGACCTAATAACAAAAGACATAGAAAAAGCCATGTCTGGCTCATTTTTTCACTTGGTAAATCCTGATCAAGGCTCCCCATGCCTGATAACTGAGCTAGGACAAGTGAAACATCAGTTCCACTGTGATGGGGCCAGTGTTAAGGTCCAGCCTGCAAATCAGTCTGAGACAGTGTCCAGATCAAGTGGATCTTGATGCTGCTACAGTGTAGTTCAGCACAGGATCATGGGGTATTGAAAGTTACTCCTGAAACCATGCAGGAGGCAACTGCTGCTGGGGCTCCTCAGCAAAGCCATCTTTGAGACCAGACACCAGCCCCATCCCTATGGGCTGAGAAATGCTCTCAAAGCTTTAAACTCATAATAGGAACTTATATATTAAACTCACATTTAGACACTTAAATCTAGGTGCTTTGCCTTTAAAACCAATTCCCACCATTAACTAACTCACTAACTCACTAACTAACTCTGAAGGCTTTCACAAAGTAAGGTGGCAAGCACATTTCCAGCATATCATTCATGCTTGTGGAGGACATCTAAGTAATTTCAGAGTCATCCTGCTAAGTGCTAGTTAGCTGGCTGGATCTTGTTCTTACTCAGCTGGGTGACTGGAGGGAATGGTAAGTAGATTGAATTTTTATTGGGACATCACATCCCATGATGACATGACTGATTTGGTGGAGGGTATTATCATCTTCATTTTATCATCCATGACTTCCATTTGGGTTTATATATGATGTATTTCAGTAGGTAACTCATTTTATTCTACTTGGCATTTTAAATTATACAGATAAATATTACAAATGCCTGTTCCCTTGGCCTGCCATGAATATTAAGTTTACTGGACTGTTAATGATAAACCTGAAAGCTTAGATTGCTCTTCAGGTAAAATTTAGACAACACTTTTTATCCTTATGTGACATGAATGCTGTGGCTACTATTTAAAGATTTTCCCACGTTGCCACAAGTTTTCAAAAAATGTCAGTGGAAACAAAGCTTGATGGGATTGGCATTGCTTAAATGACTAAAAAGACAATAGTGACAATAATCACAGTGACTCGGTAACAAATTGTCCTTGTGGTTAAACTTAGAAACAAAAGTTTCCAAATTATAACTATGAAATAGACTGTGCAAGTCTAACTGCATTGTCAGGTAAACCCAACACGTGTACATGTATGTGTGCTTGACTGTGTATATAAGGTATCTTGTCATGCTAAAGTTGAGCTAAATTGTACTGTGAATTAATTTATCTTACAATAGTAGTCCAAACATGTCAAGTAACATCCTATAATATGTAGAAAGTAAAAATATTTCTAGTAAAAATTATTCCAAAAGTAAAGGTTGTTTTTTTTTTTCTGTCAGTGTATCAGATATTTTTAAAAATTTGTTGTACTTTTATATGAGAATAATGGAATTCAACATAAAAATAATATCTAGGAAATTGACTTGAGCTGAATAAAAATGACCCAAGGAAGTTGTTCACTCTTTGTTCATCATGGAAATGGCTTTATTGCTTGACAAATATCTTATTAAACCAAGGATGGAACAATGACAACTCTTTACATTGTCCTTCACTTCTTCAAGAGTTGAACATTGACAGGCAGTATTTGTAGTTATGGAATTCAGAGACTAATATAATAGTTGAAGAAATCTATTTATTAACTTGCTTCTTTGTGAAAAAGGCAGTAGCATTCTGTTATCATGCCTTGAAGTCAAGAAAAATTATCATAATAGATTTTATGAATCCATGTGGCATAAACTATTCCTGCTAAAGAAAACGGAATAAGTTAAATTCATAGAAATACTGTGAGGAAAAACCTGTTTATTTTTACCTCTGGCAAGTGTTCTCCAATACTGCCATCTATAGAATCTTTCCAATATTACATTGCTGTTCCCTTAAATATGAACATTATCAGTCTCTGTTACCTCACAATTAACTAATCTGAAACTATAGGTCTTCTTCACTCCTCTACAAAATTATCTGGGAAATAAATATGCTCAGTACCTATAGAAACTCTATCTTATGTGTAAATACATCTCAATGTGTAATGGAATGTCAGAGGAATTTTATTGACTTAAAATTTATTTTTGTTTAAGGTTTTCATAGTCTTTGGTAATACTGTTTATGACAAGATTGGGGACTTGATTTAATCCATTAAGATAAATGGCAAAAAAAAAAAAAGTAAGCCATAAATGTTTAGATGCTTAAAGAGTGTTTCAGGGAGATGTTGTATATAGTTGCTGTGCTAATTTTTTCTCTAAACCTCCATTGTTGGCCACTCCTGGAGACAGGATTACTGACCTCACACAGGCACACAGTTCTTATGAGAGGAATAAACTGCTAAAACAGAATTTAGTAGACATTAGAATATAATTGCAAATGGTAATTATGGATAATATCTGTAATTTTAATGTTCACATTCTTAATAATTACTATTTATGAAAAAAGAGATTGTGTTCACATATGTAACAATGTACTGTATAAACAAATTACCTGCTGCAAAAAGGTTTTACATTGTTCCTTCTTTCCTAGGAAGAATCATCCTTGATTGGCCACTGTTTCTCATGGTAATAATCACTCTGAAACCAACAGGTCTACTATACACTTGCAGGGGAACTGAAAAAAACAAGTCCTTAGAGACTTCTCTCTCTTCAAAAACCCTTTAAGAGATCTAATTACAAAGGTATTCATTGGCACAAATGGAATAAGCTGGAATTTAGCGTGCAAAGTCATGCAAGAGACTCCCCAGACAAATTACAGTAAACTCTTGTTGGTTTTGAATATTGTGTGTTATTGAAATAACTAAATTATTATGCTGCAGCAGGCTCAAGCTTCAGAAGAAAAGTTAGAATTATCTGGTGCTTCAGTTGCAAACTTTAAGTCAAATGACAAAAAGATTTTATTAGCACCATGTTTTGGTGTCCTGGAAAACATAACTACTTTTAAAATAACCCGAGATAAACTACTTCCCCATATTCCTAACTCTTGTGGTTGTGGGAGTGCAAACTAAGAATTAACACTGGGCGAGATCATGGCAATGTTTGGTTGCCATTTATGCACCTCAGGAGCTTGGCTGGCTTTGGTGTGTTGCTGTCACAGCTGTGACCTTTTCAAACCAGTGGAACAGCATGATTTGCTGCTTCACGTGTCACAAATGTCCTAGAAGAGATTTGAGTCCAAATGGCAATGTTAACAATAAATAAAAAAGACTCCTCCATAAATCTTCCATTTCCTTCCCATTTCATCACAATCATTTTGTTTCTGGAAGTATAAATTAATAATATTTTTGTTTGTTTACATCAGTGTTAGTTTTCCAAACTTATCAGTCTTATTTGACAGGTGTTAAAAGGTTTGGACAGCACAGTGCACCCAAGAAGTGGAGTTGTAAGTTCTTGAACAAGTGTATTACTCTGCCTTGCATGACAAGGCTTTATTTCTTGGGCCCATTCTGATCGAATTTACAACCCTGTCCTTCTTTCCTAGTGCTCATTATGGATGCTTACCTTCCCAAAACTGGTCTTAAATTTCACAGGCATTTTCCTATTTGTCAGTCACCAGGGTACTGTTTACCTGCTGAACCTCTTGATCTTTCTCTGAGAAAAGCAAGTCCTGGTACTTGCTTTATCAGGTTGAAACATACAATGAAATATTTGCTCTCAGCATTTCAGACTACAAAATATCACTGCACTATGACCCGAATATGAATTGGTTGTGCACCGCCTACAGGAAATGCAGAGTAATTGAATCTGTTACCCTCTCTTTGTCAAGTGGGTTGATTTCTACTGTTTCCTCTACATGAAATAACACACACCTTTCTGTAACCTCCTGAGAATACCGTTCAATTTACATATTGGCAATGGTCATTGTGAGATAATTGAGCAAGCCCTGTGAGTCTCAGGCCAGAAGTGCTGTGAAAACTGTATTCTCTAACTGGTCTTTCTCTCCCTGTGTTTAGTCTTGTTCTAACTCAGTTTTCCAATGGCTGAACACTTGCTAGTGGAGCTCTGACATCTAAAGCCTAATGTACCCTATCTCTGTGCTGACAGTCATTGCATCCTTGGTGGCTTGAGTTGATGCTCTGAGCAGAACCATCACAGTTAAGAATGGCATCATCCTCATCTGCTCACATGCTTTCATCTATCATGTAAATAGTTAATAAAGAACCCCAAACATTATTAGTGTTTGCCAAACAAGTTAGTGCTTGTTTATTGACAATTTATGCCTGAGTACCCTTAATAACTGTGTTCAGATATTCTTGTTTATTATTGTGGTTCTATCCCTATTGCCCCATTTTCTCACTTCACCTGACCTGTTCCTGTGCAATCCATACTACTGTACTGTCTTTATCAGTTGCTATTATCCAATAAACCCTTGTTTGTTCTTACCCTTTGTTATTCTACTCTGTGTTATTTTTGCCTCATAAATCTCTTCTGTCTTCTCACACTTTTTTCCTTTTTTTCTGGTACATTCATTAGTCTTCATCTTTTAATTACCCTTTGTTTTCTCTCACTCCCTTGGACTATTCATTGCTCTCTGTCTCTTTTTTCTTTTGGCTCCAATAACCACCATTAATCCAGAGATGAGATATTCAATCTTGATAAGCAGCTGTTTTTTAGCAATTTGCCATCCACTAAAAGTGCAAACTGCTCTTTGAAAAAATCTCATGATAATTCATTATTCTGCCACAGAGTAAGGTGAAATACAGGGCACAAAGTTTGGTCAGGATCCATAATACCTATTCATAAAAGGAAAGCTTTTAAATAAAACAGAGAGGAACCCTCTAATGTGTTTACCAGGTGAAGAATTACTACAAGAAAGACAATCTGTAAGAAACACAATTTTCTCTTGCTCTGATATAAGTTTTGTACTGATAATGTGACCATCATAAGAAGACCCAAATGTATTCTGGAACCAGAACCCAGGAGTGTTTACCTGATTAATTACCTGCTTTGTGTATAGCACATGTCCTGTTGATCAGTATCCTGAATCCAGATGGCATTACTTTTGAAAACCTCACTTGAAATGAGAATTCAAAATTGAAAAGTTCATATATAGAGCCTTGAACAGCTGTTGCAGCAGAGGCAATAAAGAAAACACATTCTTATGTGGAATAAGGAATTCAACAGTAACTTTTCAGAAGCTATATTCTTTTTCATTTGAGCCTACCAATTCCATGTGTAATGGGCTTTTAAAACTATCCATCTATAGGGTGAGAACTGCAAATCAGGTCAAATGCAGTTCAGCTTGTCAGTTTTGTGCTTCGAACTCACACAACAGAGGCTGGACCTTGACAAGCAGTTTGGAAAGGGAGCTATTTAACTGTAACTGGAGTTCTCCAAAAGTTGTATAGAAAGCTTCTCAACAGGAAAACATAAGCTTGTACAAAATTAACATGAATCTAAGATCTGTGGAATAGAGGGTGTGGACTTTACAACACCCCCTTACACACAGAGGCACTTTGGGCACTTGCAGGAAAAGTCTCTGAGCTTGTAGTACCTGTGTATCCCCATTGCTGAATATTCATTTGCACAATCTCTCAGAGAAGAAAACAGATGAAGGATTGCTTTACATGACGGTAATAAATGCAAAACCTGAAAACTGACGACATATTTTGAGGGTGATATGTTGAAAGAAAGCCAGGGAGAATAATCACTTGTGGATTTTACAGTGATATTTGCATCTGTTGTCAAAGTTAACAGTGCATCCCTACCCAACAGGCTGTGAAGTGAACAGGAACCTCTCCATTAGGATCAGCAGAAATTGGATAAGGTCCGAAATGCTTCCCTCTTCTGTTCCACTATTGTGATCTCAATTGTGATTTCCCATCATACTTCATTATGGTGAGCTTGGGATTTGAACTAAGCACTATAACATTGCTCTGCAATGCTTCCTGTCCCCTTGGTGCCTGACAAACCATGCTTGTGAATATGGTTGAATGATTTGAAAAAATGGAAGGAAAAAATGGCATTAAATATAAGCAGAGTAAGGAACAATATCTAACAATTCATTGCTTTAAATTACTTTTTCAAACAGAAAGGATTATCACTTTCTTAAATTTATTTTGTTCTTTGTGTCTCTAAGTCATATTAAATTGTTATATTGCAAAATGCTGTGGTTTTATGTCGCATTACAGTGTGTACAATGTACTGTGCATTTGACATACCTCGTTCACAGTAGGTACCAGTTGTTCCAAGAGGACAGTGACATGTGTAACCACTAGGCAGTGGCACACAGGTACTGCCTTTCTGACACAGATGTGGAGGATCATGCTCAGGTTCACACACTGTCACAGTTTCTGTGCAAAATGCACCTTTCCATCCAGTGAGGCAGTCACAGCTACAAAGGGTAAGTGAAAGGAAAGAATACAACAGCATTATCAAAAGAAATCAACATGTCAGTAGCAATCTAATCAAGATTTTTAAGTTTGCCTACCTATATTTAATAACCTGATCCAAAACGGTTAACAGAAATGTGTAGTAACCAAGTTTTCCATTTATTATATATTTTATTACAAAAGAAATATGTACATAATAGGAAATACTTTATTTTGAATATTAACATTACAATATTAGCATCTGTTAAAAAAAAAGCTTATGGCTTTTGTATGTTTGTTTTGCTCTACTGCAAAAGGCCCTGGATTCATAAACTAGGAGGATTTAAAGTGGGTATTAAAAGGGAAAAGTTAGCAGCCAAGAAGTCATAAATTAAAACCAGCATAAGGGAATTGCTAACAGTTGCAAATTTTAACTACTAACAGGAGTCTGCCAGTAGATGCCTTTCACTTAGTCATTGTTAATTTTCTAAATTTTTAAAACTGGCATATCAAATATAGGTTTGTTGAAGCACTTGACAGAAAAGAGGATAGTGGATATGGCCATGAAAGAGGTGGCAATCTGGGTTTCATATATCTATGATTATAAATCTATACCAAAAGTAAATTTTCTAAACTGACTGAATCACTGAACTTGTTATTGTCTGCTACACTTTATGCCTTTTTTTCATCCAGGCTGGGGAACAAATCCAAAAAAAGTCACTCTAACCTATAAATTTAAAATAAGTATGAATTCTACAGAAATTATTAAATACAGAATACACTTGGCATTGATGTTTAAAATTCCACTCTTACTAAGGAGTTAAAATTAAATATATTAGACCTATTTGTATTCCAGCATTTTGTATCACTTTATGATTAAAAAGTTATTTCCCTGAAAAAAAAAACACTTATGGATTTTTCCCTGGAAGTTTTCTCTCTCAAGGCTAAGAATGAAAAGTCATATATTTTGATTGGGTTTTGGCCCATGTTTGTTTGGCTTTTTGTTTTGTGCAAACTCTTGAATTTTTCTTTGCATTGCCTGAGCTGCATATCCTCCATTAATCAGCTCACTGCTTCTGCATAAAACATAATGAGGAGCCTGTGAAACTGCTGTTTCACCAGACCTTCAGATCAGACAACATGTAAACAAAGCACAGCCAACAAACTCTCCAGAGTGATAAACAGCCATTTAGAATGAGGGAAAAGAGGACAGGACCTTGCAAAAGCAAAAGCACCTCAATTCATCAAAGTCAGCATCAGAATGTTTTCTGTCTCAGCTATAAATGTTATGCTTTGATGCATGAAAGCTACTGAGAAGGGGAGGTGATTTAACTCCTGGAGTGCAAGCAGCAGTGCCCCTTCCTTGTGCCATGAGGGAGGCTGCTGGAGCTGATGCTGCTGCTCTTGGGCATCACACGAAGGTTCTTCTCCTTTCCCTGGCTTGTGTTGTATATATCTGCTTAAATTTCTTTTTATTCTTGTCTATTATGACCTCAGAGAAGTCAGGTTTTTAAATTAATTGAAAATTGTTTGCACAGAGCTGGACATGTCTGCTGGCCTACAGCGGCAATGGTCTATCAACAAATGAATCCTATTTAACATGCCTAAGCAAGCTGGACTGGTGTTGAGAAGTTTCCTAACCTTTACAGAGATGAAGGAAGAGGCAGTGTTTCAAATATTTTCCATCATGCAGCCTGCCATGCTGTTCTAGTTTTCTCTATGTCTTCCTGATTTTGGTAGTTTGTTTTTCCAGACCAGGAGAGCTCAATAGCTTGCACTAGTGACTTGACTCTCAGGGATTTAAAGACCCATTAAGAATCACAAAATATCTCAAGCTGGAAGGGACTCCTTGGGATCTTTGAGTCCAACTCCCTGCTCCTTGCAGAACTACCTTAAAGTAAATTGTGTGACTAAGAGCATCATCCAGATGCTTCTAGTATTTCTTAAAGTCTAAAAGGTGAGATTGATTCTGAGATCAAGGCAGTCAATTTTATGTTACATCTGGTGCCCAGCTGGCTTCCAGTTGTCCTAGAGGTATATGAGAGAGGCAGCTCCTGGCCAGGCAGACAAGTTTCTGACAGAAACCTGACAGAATGCTCAAGTTTAGGCAATGGGTTCCTCGAGTAACCATCTGAGCTCATTTACTAATCAATCAGTGGTAATCCAGCAGAAACAGTCATGGGAACTGGAGCAGTGTCCATCTCACACACACACACATGCATGACCCTAATGATAAAGTCCTGCATTCAGTTGCCTTAACACAGACAAATGATATTTGCCTTCTGATCCATGCTGTGTCTGAGAGATGTGTGAGCCAGCAGACAAGACAGAAGAGCAGGAGATTTGTGCTGCTCTGGAGTGCTCCTTCCCTGTGCTTCTATGGAGACCAGAAAAGTATCCCAGGACCTGTGCCATTAGAATGCCAGTGTTCAGACAACTGGAAAGGCCTGGCTTTCCATTGACTCCAATAGGATCCTTTATTTAGCTCACCTAGAGACACTCTAAGTTTATGTGTCTTAGAAGACAATGTCAATGCAATATACTTTTCTATTTTCAGGTGTTTTGAAGAACACAGATTAAATAAATTCTTCTATACTTGAGATACCAGTATCCCAAGAGCAACTGCCAAAATATCTTTTCTTGTTCTTTTCTAAAGCATATTTTTAGGTGGGAAAGGATAGAAAGGCTTCCAAATACAACTTTGATAGTGTGTCTGAAAACAAACTGTATAACCTTGAATCACCTGGTTTTGCAAGAAATAAGAAATCTTAACAGGATGCACTTCAGACTAAGTACAGGACAAATTCAGCCAGTTCAGGAAAAAAAAGAAACTCACTTTAAATTTTGGAAATTCAAATACCACTTTAAATTCTGAAATATTTGTATTTAGGAAGATCAAGTTTCAATTTAATGGCTTTTTCTTTTTTGCTTCTTGCTTGAAAGTGTCACGCAGTATTCATAGAATGGTTTATTCAGGTTCAAAGTCCCTTATCAAAGCCAAAATGATTTCTCAAACAAATAACATGGTTTCTACATAAGCAAGGTTAATAAGTGTATGTCACTGTTGATGGTGAACCAAAACTCAAAATTTCATCAAAATTCAGGCAACATTAAAAAAGTAATGAAAAGTAGTCTTACACATAAAATATATAAAAAGTGTGTCTGTGTGTTACTAATAAAATCCTTATCAAACTACAGGCTTTTCTTGAACTTTATAGGGAAATAACTAAAGATCCTAAAGGATCTGTGAAGAATTGTAAAGCTTACTTAGATCTGAAATTAAACAAAAAAAAAATCTTCTATTAAATATAGAAAATATATTATTTAAAATTTCATTCTCAATGCTAACAAATATGGAATTTCCCATAGGAATGCAAATGTGGTGTCAAATTAAACAAGTAATCTTATAGAAGAAAAGGAGCCGTTCATCTGCACATTCTGACACCTAGAATTTAGGATTCTATATGTAAGATGGGCATGTATTCAATGGAGATCAGAAGCTTAATTAATTTATCAAATTAGTTAGACCAACTGAGATTAGGCAGATGTTTAGTGACATCTGAAACTCCCCAGGGTATCTTGTCTGACCTCCAAACACTTCTCCAGGAGGAACTGAAACATTTCTCAACATCATATAAGTATCTCAGGTAGTGCAGGATATCTCAAATTCATATTGGCATGTATTGGGCACATCAGGCTGCCCAATCCACTGGAGATTTCTGGATACAGTTCTTAAATTTGTTTTGTAGTGGAAAGATGCTGAGCAAGGAAGGAAATTTATAAATAAGAGAGGTTTTAAATTCATGCATGTGGAAAGCTAGGACATTAACAAAAACCTGTCCATCTTCAGGCTGGAAGGTAAAAATGGAGCCTGAAGAAAACAATACTGGAAGTGAATTTAAAAAAAGAGAACCATGGAATGCTGCAAAAGTGTCTTATTAAATTAGGCAAATTGGATGAAAAATTTTAGATAGCAAATTTACCCCCCAAAACAGAAACCTGTATTGTTTTAAACCATGATGATTAAACAGCTAAATGTCTTTTCCCTTATAGAGTATGTAAGTATGTCCTTGTGTTACATATTAATTCTGTCCTTGCTCTGCAAATTTTTTTTTAATTGAATCAGGCCTAATATCGAGACTACACGAGCTCCTTTTATGGGGCACCCCACATATATGGGGTATGATTTAATTTCTGAAAACTTAGTGGATGTTGCTCTTTGAAAACTATAGAGTACTGAGAAATCCACTTGAGGCCTGGAGATATGACAGAAAACTTTTTCAAGCCCCAAACTCTTCTGAAGCAGCAGCTTATGGCCAAACACCTACCATGGGCTGTCTAAAGTGGCACTACATGCTCACATTTAGGAGACTGAATCCTCTCCATTTTGTCTGATGTTCTGTGCAAGCAGCACACAAGATACACCTTTTTCTTACTTCACCAACAAGAAGTAGCCATAACACCTCCAGACAATCTTGTTATATGTAATTTTCTATTTTCTATGATTTTGTGTCATAAATAAAATAATAGGGGATATTATTGTCCCTTGAAAATTATATTCTTCATTTTATTATTCAAGTACTTTCCCTTTGTTTTGTTAAAACACAGCAGTTGTGCTGGCCAGAATGAAAAGATTAATGCTGCACATTTCTATTTCTATTTAAATCAAAGCATTATCCCTATAGCAACTGAATCTACAGCTTAACAGCAGTGCACACTTTCTGGCAGGGTGGTGAAAGCAAGACATAAAAATAGCTCAAAACAGCAACCAAAACCTCTGGAGAGACCTCATTTCAGCAGAGAAAATATTTGAACACAAAGCCAGTTCCCTCAAGGACTCTGCTCTTCAAAGGAACACAGATGATTGGGAAATAGAAAGCAGTTCCCTCTGAGAAAATATATTGAGACAGTATTGACAGCTACTGTACTTTGACAGAAATTACATGTGAGCTACATCCATGTGGCAATGCTTCACTTTTTCTGTGAGAGGAAAAAGTGACTATCACTGGTACATGGATGCACATATCCCTGGTGTGTGAAGACCTAGCTGTCCTGAAATATGGGGACGGGAATGGAATTCAGTAGTAAGTCACTATAAATTAAATGCAAACAAACCCCAGAAACCCCAAATATACAGTGCCCCCTCTCCCCCCCTTTCCCCAGTGACCCAGAAATTTTAGAATAATCCCTAAACTAATCTGGAATACAAATTGTAGTGATAAAAAAGAACTTTGCCTAGAATATCAAGGTTGCTATGTTTTCCTGTCACCAGGTGCCATTCTAGCTGGTCACCTGCTGTCCAAATGCGCTCTAGATGCTGCTGCTGCAGGTTCACCTTAGAGACATGAAGGTGACTTAGCACAGCTGAGTAAATTGCTGAAGCAAGGATTTGGTGGGTGAATGGGAGTGGGATGATTCAGCCCACATTTATGATATTTTTGTCTTGCAATTTTGCTTTTGTATCGCCTCTAATATGCTCATAAGGGGAAAGATGACCACCATCCTTTCTTGTTCCTCAGAAAGACCAAATGTCAAGGGCTTAACAGCCCTGGAAGGATCCTGCCAGGTGCAATGGCTGTGACATGAAGCAGTGCAACAATCAGAAAGCAATTCCAAATTATGTTTTTTAAAGTGTTTCCTTCATTACTGTATTTAGGAGAATATAAATACACTCATAAGGGGAATTGCGAGCAATCTGTGTGTTAATCTTGGGGTCAATTTTCCAAATATCAGTACAGGTTGCTAGCTTTAGAAGCAGGTTTTTTGTACCAATTTTCTTACGGGTGAAGATTTGTGTCACAGGCTGCAAAACCAATTACCATATAATTCTCTCTCCAGTCCAGAGTTAGCAGATTGTTTTTAGTTTGACAGATATGCAAACGTGTTTCTTTGTAGCACACAGAAAGTCAAGGTTTTTATTGTTTTAAGAAGCATCATACAGAGGCTCCACAGTGTGAAGCCTTTTTTCTCACTCAAATCTGTCTTGCAGTCTGCAATGTTTTCAGTCAGTATCTTAGCAAGTTTTAAATCAGCACTTTTCTCTTTTTAAAAAAATTATGCAAATATGTGGAAATAAATGAACACATGTGAAAGCACATAAGGGGAGGCAAGCATAATTAATCTTGGCAGATACTTTTAAAATAAAAAATGCTTGTCAGCAAAGGTTTTACAGCTGCGGTACAAAGTGTTTGAAAACAAAATTTATTACAATGGAAGTGTTGACACTCAACAGTAATTTGGAACTGCAAATGCACTTCCTCCTGTGCATACAGTCTGGGCACTCAGCTCCATCTGCTCTGAGAGACAAGGCATGTAAGACCAGAGACTCATCTCTTGGGCAGCCTCTCCTGGCTACCCCCTCTCACCCCATAGATCAGCCAGGAGAGCAGCTTAGAAATGAACTGACAGGCTTCAAAGTGTTTGGAGCTCCTACAGACTTAAACTGGCTCAGAACTTTCTAACATTGGGCAGTCAGTGGTTTACTCCGCAATGGGGGTTTTAATGGAGAATAATAATTCCCAGGAAACAGAACTCACCTATTTTTGCCCCATCAGCCACATTTGGACATTAAGAGAGTCAAGATCTCCTCTTTACTACTTCTTCTCTCCTATCCCAGCTGCTCACATAGTTTTAAAAAAAGGTTACACATCTAATTCTTCTCATGCATTTCCTAGTAAGTCTGGATGTCAGCAGCTTCAGTGGAGCAGAACCTACCCATGGAATTTCTTAAAAAAATTATAATACATAATTTTAATCTTTTAATATTAATACATTTGTCAAACTGAATGAAATTTCATCAACTTTCTTTCTTTCTTATAGCATTGTTTTTTTATGAACCCAATAAATTTCCATAGTTATTAGTCTAGAGACAGTCTATGCTGTGTCTAAAATATACATATATATATATATATATATATACTTACTAAACAGTAGAGCCAGTTTCTATGCACTTGCCACCATTTCTGCATTTTATTAAACTGCATGGGGAATCTTTACATTGTCCAACACTGCGACCAGAATTGGGGTGTCCTTCTGGACTTCCTGGTGATTTATACTCTTGATTAAGGTTGGTGCGAACTTGAACATCAAAAATGCAACCTCAAAAGTAGAAAGAAAGAAAGAAAGAAATTAAGTTTAAAGTAGATAGCAAAAGTCAAAACAAACCAAAAAACAGAAATGTGTCAACCCTCAGTGAATGAGTTCCTCCAGAATATCTTCAGTGAATGGGCAGCCATGCCATCTACAGGAGACAAAGGTAGGCCAGCTACTTTCTGTTCATGAGTGGGTGATCAGAAGCTCTTCATTTAACGGTGGGTAAAACAAAAGAAATAGTTTCTTAAGAAGTAGACAGAATATAAAGTCAGTGACTAGATGCAATTTTGTGTTTACACACCCATGTTTTTACAAGAATGCGTCCATGCCATATAAAAACAGTCACAAATCCCCAAAAAATATAAAACACCAAAACCACAACCAACCAAATTAACAGAGCCCCAAAACCCAAGGAAAAAAGAGAAGAAAAGACAGAAAAAAATCTGCTTAATATAAACTATAATAGAATCCAGATGGCACCAAATAAAATAATGCAAGCAAGGAATGTGGACTTGAATTTCCATAGGCTGAAAAGTACCTCTTCAGGTAATGACTCAAATTCTTCCCTTCTCAAGTGAATAATTTAGTCCTTGGTACATGCAGATCATGTCACACATAAAGTTTTAAGGGTGATGCAGACTGCTCCTTCAGGCCCTTAATATCAGAAAATAATTTTAAAAATCAACATATTCTAGTAAGGTAAACACTTCTGGGCCTGTTACTTGGTCCTGTGGCCAAGTGACCTGACATGGTCACAATTTTATCATCAAAATTTTATTACTTTCCAGAACAGTAGAGCTGCATGCAGACTACCACTGGGAAACGATCCAAAGATTCTTCTAAGTCCTTAAACACACCAAAGAATTGTTCAGGAAAACAATAATTGTCACAGACCAAATATTTGTCAGGGATTATTGTAATAATTTATTTGTACAGATGATCGAGTGCCAGCATCTGGATCTGTGCTCTGATTTTCTTTTAATTAATTTCATAGTACTTTGGTATCCCAGGTGAAAGGAGTAGCTAAATCTTCAGAGTGAAGCAGAGGTGTCCCCCTATTTGCTACTTCCCAGCAGCTCCTGTTTAGCCTGTGAGCTTTCTGGGGACTGCCCCTTTGGACAATCTTTGCCCTTCCTGGTGGTGTCACTGGATGGTCAGCCTTATGGGTCAGGCTGAAATCACCAGTATTTCTGGATCATGTTCAAGGATCCATGTGCTTTTTTCTATACTGCAAAACTGAGGATGATGCCATATCATATATATTTTTTGGATCAAATCCAAAGTGATCTTTCAAAATATAACCCAGCATCCAAGTGATCTATATATAGTCACATTTAAAGGTAGCCTTGAACATTTTTCAAACGTCATCCAGATTTATACATAAATATATATACAATTTCAAACTAAAAATCAGGTTTTAAACCAAATTAGTTAAACTAGTATATAAATGTATTTGAAAATGTTCAGACCTTTCTAAACCTGATTTATAAAATTTAGCTGAAATGTAGTGAATTCCCACAGTGCCTGAAATCACAAGAAGAGTCGGTATTCAGCAGTGCATACCAGAGGCTCTCTGCTTATTATTAGAAATTAGGGAAGGGATATGATATGGATATTGCAAGTAATCATTATACTGATTTTAAAAGCATCACTTAACATGAGTTTTTGCTTGATTCACTGAAATCACAAAAGACTTGCATCTGTAAGACCCAATGAATGTACAATATGATTTTTTTATACTTACATTTTTTTTTTGCAACAAAATATAAGTAACATCTACAGCAAGACAACTATTTTAACCACAGTTTCATGATGTTATTGAAAGTAGCTTTCTTAGGCTATTTCCATATTTCACATATTTTGTAGCTCTGTCTATATTGACACACAAGTGTTAATTCAGAAACTCATAATAAGTAATTTAAAGATAACCTAGTTTGATGATTATTTGCAATCTTTGTATTATTGCTTCTTTGCTTTTTACAGGATTATTTTTTTAGGTCGCCTTGTGCTTGGTAAATCCTAACTAATGTTTCATCTCTTTATCAGTAGCAGAAAAAGCATGTTCTGTTCTCCTGGGTCTTGCTGGAGTGCCAAGAAAAAGCAGCCCAGAGCTCTGCGTAAACAATGGAAAGCACAGTGAGTCCCCAAGGACTTTAAGGTCATCATGGAAAATAAACTAGCATTTGTGTTGATGACTAGTTTAAGTGTACCAACCACAGTTTAACTGTGCCATCTAGGTTAGGAACAGTTCTTGAGCCCCGGTAAACAAAGCACATAATAGGTACAAGAGTGTTTTGGCCCAGCTTTCTTAGTTCAACTGAACCTTTTATTTAATGAGTCAGAGCAGCAATTTGAGCTGGTTGTAGCAAGCACTATACAACCTTCTGCAGAGGGATCAGCTGATGAATGTGCCTTCTTTCTGACCTGATTTTCCTTTGCTTTGCCAGTTCTGGGCCCCTTTTAAAGAGAGACTGCCAACTATTCTGGATAATGGAGAGGTTTCCTGACACAGCCAAGTTTGTAAGAGGAACTCGGAGTTAAACTTGGCGTGATTCTGAACATCAGCGTTTTAAGCAAGTAAACTGAAATCAGACACCAAGACTGTACACTCACAGATGGTATACTACCTTTTTGTTTGCAGTCTTTTGAATTGTGGCTTCTTAGACCACACCTAGGCCTTTCTATTATTGACCTTTTTTGCCATCAATTTATTTTATAGCTTTCACCCCAGTCAAGCAGAGCTCATAAACCACTAAAGAGTCACTAACAATGGATTAAGTGAACTTGAGGGATTACCATAAAGTACATGACTTCACTGCTCAGCTTTACTTTTTCTTATTTTTTTCTGATGTATTTTTGTCACACAAATTTTTTCCCCATAATTTCCGCTAGGACCCCTTTCCCACTTGTAAGCACTTGGTGCTAATATGACCAAAAGTATACAAAGGAGGCATTTTCAAGATGTACTAAAAATGCAGCAAGACAACAGACAGAAATAGATACACTGATAAAATATTTTCTATCTGAATGCAGTCCTGAATTTACAGATTTCTAAAATCCTACCTATCCTTAAATGCTTTGCTTGTCCCCTGTTTTTCTTTGCTATTTGTGGGTAGTAGGGTGTTGGGGTGATGGTCCAAAAGATGACCCTGACAGTGACTCCTCAGGACATCTGGAAGCTGTGACCCAAACTCCCAGAGGGCCAGTATGGATCACACAGCACTGACTAAAGCTAGCTCAGAAGTCACGTTCCTTCCATGACATAAAGGAACATAAAGATAAGTAGTCTTAACCCTGGCAGGCTTGTGATGTAGTCTAGCTTATTATGAACTTAAACTTTAACCGAAGTGCCATATTTGTATCTATTCGGAACAAAACTGTGTTCTGGGTTTATTCTATTTTTCAAAAGTGACTGCAGTACCTGCAATTTTATTTACTTTGCAAAATCATTTATGTGGAGAGGTGGCTATTTCAGCATGAAAGAGGTTTTTCAACAGTTCTCCAAACAGCTTTACAGAGAGAGTTTCTTTAGCCTATTTACTCCTCCTTTTAATAGTATTTACTGTCAAACAACAGATTACTTCTATAGCCATGCTTCATCCTGCTTGGGGACAGGACCACAAGAACAATCACTTGTTCCTCTTTCTCTGCTCCTCACTTATTTCTAGATGCAAGTCCTGGCTCTCCATCAATTGCATTGATGGCTGAGACAGCCTCCTGCAGGCATGGTAGCACAGAGCATGAAACATCAGAGCCCTCCCTCTTTTGTCCCTGACACCAGATTTCTCTCTGCCTCTTTCAGAGATGGAAGGGCTGGAAATTCAGCTGTAACTTCCAGCTTTTTCCAAATAATTCTATCTCATTTTGTGTAGATGAGTCATACTGCTGAGTTGCACAGAGCTTTGAACATCAGTCATTTGGTTTTATAGACCCATTTCAGATTGTCCATTAATGATCAGCCTGAGTCTCTTTGGCCACAAGACTTTCAGCTACCTAAATATAACATTTGACTTTTTAGAGCACTTGCAGTGTGCTCAGAAAACTCTCAAGGTCCCTTAATTACACTGTTACAAAAAATGAAAAAAAAGATGAACACTTAAGTAAACCTTCCCATTTACAAAAAGCTTGTGTAAGACCCCAAGGAACCACAAATTCAGATGACGTTCAAAGAGTCTCAAAGTCCACATGAACTTGGCTGCTTCATCTGAGCTCTACCTTTACCAGTTTCTTCAGCTTCTCAAAGGGACCGAATGAAATTCTGCAAATTGCTTACAGTACCATCAAACATCCTTCAGCCTTTCAAAAGAATCTCTAGGTGCTGATCCATGCATTTCCTAAATTAAAAATTCCACAACTTTTGATTATTAAATGACAACTTATTAAAAACATTTGTTTCCAGTTTCCTTCCCCTCTTCAACAAGTTTTAAATTACTTCAACAAGTGCTAAAAGGCTGCAGGTCAGGGAGGAAAAGGTCTGAAACTGCAGTTGTACAGAGTAAAAAATCCTAATTTATTGCACACTGACACTGGGGACATTTAGTCTGCAGCAGTAAGGCTGGTCTCAATCACTTCTTCATTCAATAGTGATTTCTTACAAAAGGAGAGGTACACTCTAGTATTAGAGGCAAAATGGTTTTAATAAATCTTGTCTTTAAAAGGAGCCAGCAGCAGAGTTCCAAAAGTCTGAGTGGTTTAATCAACTATGTCTTATATAAATTTATCTTGGGTGTCACTTCCAGAGTTTCTGTGAGATCCCTACAGCTACAAATTGGCTGAAGTAAAATAGCTCAAAATTTTCTCCTCTATTAGCGGTACTGTGGTTCCCACTCTGGAAAAAAATCTATGGAGATTTATTACTGATCCTGAAGATCCTGAGAACTGAGACAGGGGAGATTTCTGAGCTAGAAGAACAAATGAGATGCTGACTGTGTAAGAACACATCTGAGTAAACTGGTCATAGGATAGTGTAGATTCCTTAAAAGTCACTGTGCTCTGGAGAACAGAGGCAAGCTGCTGCAGGTAACAGCAGCATGGAATAAATTAGAAAATATAATAGACTTAGCACTGTAAATGATAGGGACAATGAGAAAACTGTGTGCTACATGTTTCTCAAAATTTTACAGTGATACTTTTTTTAAAGAGCATGAAATATCAATAAGTAGTATGATAACTAACAGTACATGACCTTTGTGTTTTTTAAAGACGATTCATACTGAATTTGTAGAAATTTGGTCATTACAATACATTTGGAATGTGAGGAACCTGGAAAACTCAAAATATTTGCGGTTAAAGCACCAGAGATTCCTGCTGGTCACCCCTAACAATTAGCATGTATTGGCCCTATTAAAATACTGGCACAGATATTATGTTGTATGAAATGCCAATTTGCAAGCTGCTAAGAGGCTAAAAAAGCTATAACTATACAATCCATATTTCCTGAAAAGACACAGCCAGATGAGATGTTAATTCATATGACATTCTGAGTGAGAAGCTGACTATACCATATGAAATTGAATTTGAAGGAATTTCAGTGTAAGAACAAAAAGTGAAGTAATGGCAGGAAATAAAGCAGCTACATGATCTTAATGGAAATGCAGTGTTTTAGTGTATGAAAGTGAGTTTTTTTGCTATGCTTGCCTTTCATAATGTACCCTCAGTTTCATAATTGAGAACTCAAACTCTGTTTTATTATTGTAAAATATTTTCTTTTCATTTGAAAGGATTTCCAGTGCTTAAAATGAAATTTTACCTTGCAAATATCAAGAGCATTGTTTATTTGGAAGTAAAGAACAAAAATAAAGTGTTCTGGGCAAGTCCTTTGCTTCACTGCTGATCTGGTAGGAGTTGAAAACAGATTAATAAAGCTTCAATTTTGGTTTTGAGGTACAAATTATTATCTACTCGATAAATATTTGCAAAAGGAATTAGCTAAAGCCTGCCAAGACCTAGATCATAATGTCAGGGAAAAATAAAATCAGATTTCTTTCAGAAAGAAGTTTTCAGTGTGAACGCAATTATCCAAACTAGCACTACCAGTCACAGTGAGAGAAGAATCTAAATTACTTCAAAGAAAGGAAGTCCTTTTGAAGGAATGCTGTAGAACAGGGACACATAGGAAGGGATTACAATGGCAAAATTCCATTTTAGCAGAAACCAAAAATATTACAATTATTTAGCAAAGCCTCATTTTGTATCATGTTTCTTAGTTATCATAGTGAAGTACTGAAAAAGCCACAGGAAATTCAGCCAAGGAGATTCTAGTTTGTTTGCTGATAAGACAGAGGTCGTTTCAGTTGCCTATGAAAGAAAGGGATGCAATCTGCTGTATCTATTGGAAGGAATTGAAAATGGTGCAATCTTTACCTTGAAAGCCATTCTTAAATCTGGGTCCCTTTGGTAGGAGTTCTGGAGTATACTCACGATAGCCTCCTAAATAAAACTCACTGAAGACATTGAGTCCAACCAACCTCCCAGGAGAAGTGACAGTTTTATTCTTCTGATCATCCACCTTTCAATGAAACATTAAGACTTGTTACAATAAAGGGATTTGCTTTTATTTTGGACCTCCTAGTTAAGAAAATCCTCCCAGCTTTACAGGGAAACACAAAACAAACAAATTTTCTACATCAAATGTGAAAAAACACAGAGAACATTTTAAACTAAAAGCTATCCTTCTAAAGGAATTACTTTTTTACCTTCAGCCAGCCTTTCTGGAGATTTCTGCCGAGATAGATGACATGAACATTGAGTGTCAGATCAAGTGGTTTGCTAATGATTGTTGCTGTGCCAGAACCTAGATTGTAGCTATATACCACTCTCCCATTACGGAGGCCTAACTCCAAGAAATCATCTCCATTCAGACCTGGAAAGACAAAAAAACAATAACTACTTATTCCAGGATTTAGTGAACACCAGTGTGTAAAATACACTCCAAATCCACTGAGAAATTAGCAGTTTAGTAAAATTTTAGCCAGGAAGCTTATGAGATTCCTACATATTTCTAATATTCTCTGTTTAACTTGTAAGACTATTTCCAGTATTCTTGTGGATTTAAAATAGAAACTGCAGAGATTTTAAACATTTATAAGATTTTTGAGAGAAGATTTTTCATACTAAAGTTGAGTTAGCGATATCCACAAAACCTGTCAATCCTGGTGGATTTAGCAGTCATTGCTGTTCCTTCCCCCTGGATCATGAAAGAATTTTCAAATTCTTCTAAAATCTTAAAAAAAAAACAACAAAACAAAAGGGTTGAAATTTCAAGTTGCGAGTAAGAATAGGCCCTGACTTAATCCTGTTCCAGCATGCTTTCAACTTTCATTATAGCTACTTAAAGAGTCCCAAAACCAGAGGGCACCTGCTGCTCTGAGGCAAGGGGAGTAACAGGGACATGGCTCTGAAGAAGCTCTGGCAGCTTCTATCAAGCTCTTTCAGCTGCCCTTGACTCAATAGCACCTGGAGATTTTATTGCACCTGCCCCTGATTAAGGCAGCTCTAGGATGTTCATTGATGGAATTTCCTGGGTCAGCCAAGTGCTTTAATTCTTTAACTTTTGTGTTAGAACTTATTGATTTGCCAGATTGCAGTAAATAATTTAATTTCTTTACATTTAGACCTGCATGCTATAAGTGTTTGTGTTTCTGTAACTATAGTGTAAAATCTCATTTGAAGGATCTTAAGTCTGACACAAAGCCCATGAATAAGAATTCAATTCCTAGACCTATTCTTGGTCATCCAAATAAACACATCTTTACACTGGCATCTTTAAAGAGCATTCAATCTCTCTTCTCATGCAGGCAAGAGAGGAACCACCATTGTGCAGAGAAAACCTGATCAACTTGTTTCTTTATATCAACCTCTATCTTTCTTTGTGTATGGTAAAAGGATCAGGATACAAACAATGGTGAAAGTGAAGAATGTTCTCACTTGTGCCTTAGGATGTCCTGAATTGAAATTCAAAGCCATCCATTTTTTTACAACTCTTGTGTGAATTCAAGCAATTCAGTACTCAATTTCATGCCTGTACACTGTATTGTATTTGATCTTTTCTTCTGTTTTCATAAGGCTGTTTTGTTTTGTATTTGTTTCAGGGAAGGTCTCTTCCTATTTGTTCTTCCAGCGTCACATGGTGGCCCTCATTTCAAATGTGTGCTTTGATATCCCTGTCTCAAATGCATGGGATATTTTCTTTATTTGCAAAAGATAAAGTAGGCTTTTCCCCAGGAAACAATGTTACTTATATTGTCCTCCCAATGAAGCTCTGCACACAGCCAATTCACAGCCAAAACTGATATATTCCCCTTATCTCATATTCTGGAAATGAATCTGCAGTATACTGTGCTTTTTCTATACAGAAGTTTGCTTTTTCTATAGAGTTGCTATTCTGATGCAATAGGAATCTATAGACAAAGAAAAATAAATCCTTGTTCCAAAGAATATAAATCCCTGCCTCTGTAGAAAGTGTGAAGCTGCATTCAGTTGTATAGAACACAAACATTATTCATATTTTATTACGATGATTTGTTCATGATTTATTCATAACTGAATGAAATCCCATTGCTTTCAGTTACACTGGCACATTACCAGTGAAGGACTTCCAAACTGAAAGTAATAACTCTTTTTTAAAAACATTTACTAAAATTTCTATTTTCAGTATTGTCTACAATGTACTTATGTCATTTGACCAGCAAAACTAGGGGAAGCACATTAAAGACAAACTGGTATTTAGAAGGGTTTCTGATTTTTTAAAATTTTTTTTTCAGTATTAAAGTATATTAAAGCAGTGCAACAGTGTCAGCAGTCTACTTGATAGTAAAGATAATCATAGAATCATAGATTGCTGAGAGGTTAGAAGGGACTCTAAAGGTTGGAAGGGACCCACTGCCATAGGCAGGGATACAATCAACTAGATCAAGTTGCTCAAAGTCTTATCCAACCTGGCCTTGAACCTGGCCAGGGTTGGGGCAGAATAAAATAGTGTTAATAGTCTTCATAAATGAGACAGCTTTTAACTTTAGCTACATGTTGGGACAGAATTTCATAGTAACTCAAAAGAGGTCAGCTATGAAATCGATGCCCCCGGTTTGGGCAGAGACAACATTGGAGGGGCATCAGTAGGATGCTGCAAGAAAATGTTAACTACAAGAAATGGGATGAAATGGAGAAAGGGGGAAATGCAAATTAAGTATTAAAAAATACTTCCTTTCTGGAAGATCACTGGCTGTGAAAACCCACATGCTTCTCCTGTTGAGAGCGCTATTGTTCAACACTCAGTAAATTGTTAAAACAGGAGCATCTTTGTGAAATAAGTGACCTTCACTTAGTAAGAAACTGCTTCCTGGTAGTTAAAATGTGGGTTGCTCAGTCTCCCCAACCATTTAAACTTAGGAGAAGATCACAAATTATCAACAGCATTTTACCATCACCTCCTTGTTCTGTGTTTGTTGAGTTTTGCCCTTGGAGGTGCGCTGCTGCGCAGCCACGGTTCGACACGGGGATGCAGAAATGCCCGACTGCTGTACTGCAGTGTTCACACACACACACACATGATATGCAAAGGAATAAAAAGCCAGCTTTCTGCCTGACAACTGCATAATAAGCTCAGAATGCTAGTATTCTCATTAATAAAAATGACACCAGTAAGATTTTTTTTAAAACTCAGTTCAGCCAAATATGATTCCAAGACTGACATTCCACAATGACTTCTTACAGTACAGGATACACCCTGCAAACAGGCCTTTTTGGGACCAATTGTAGTACAATGTGTCTTTTCTATTTAAGCAATTTTTTTGTGTGTTCTCTTTTGATTGTTGTAAATGAAAAAGAATCAGATTATTTCATACCTTTGATGTTGTGTATTTCATATTTGCATTTTCTCCATCCTGAGTAAAGACAGTGAATTAATTGGTATAGTTTTTGTTTGGTTACATTTCCTGTAATTGGAAATGTTTCAAACAGGTGTTTGAAAGTCAGTTCCCAAGGATGCAGAAACATGTCTGCATGTGGTTGTTCATTAAAGCCTCTTATAAAAATCTAATGATGCAGACATTGGCTTTTGAATGCTGCTTTCTGAATGATTAGATGGAAAGGTTTTAGGTAATTTCAACTCCGTGCACCATTTCTTCTCAGCTACCCAAAAAAGAAAGACAATATTTTGTCCATCCACAAAAACTAATAATTAGTGAGTGAAAGGAAAATATGCCTGGGATGAATGGTGACTGTCACAGGAATAAAATGTGGCATGATAAGAGTTTTTTCTACCTGGATGTAGTTAAAATAATATGAATGTAGCTCAGTTAGAAGGATCAATCAAATTTGACCATGTCCATTGCTGAAGTTTGGGAAAAAACTTAGCAAATTCTGATTTCCACACAGATAGCAACAGGGCTAAGTTTTGAGTTTAAATCCATTCAGAATGGTTAATACCAATTCGTGTTAGGCTAATTTGGGTAATCAACCCAATAAATTAAGTACCAGGGTCTCACAGCACACTAAAGTGCAGTTGATTGGTTGAGCTGCATTAGCTAAATTTGACAGGATCTTTGCAAATGAAAAGTGGCAGACTTAATTATATCATGGATAGATAAACTGCTGAGCTGTTCTATGCTAACAAGTTTTAGTTTGCATTGCAATACACTTACAGTCTGACTCCTGGAAGTCTGCCACAGGGAGAAAGGGGGACAAGCCTGAGACAGTATAGAAATTTAAGTAAAGAAATTTAATATAAAGGAAGACCTAAGAAAGATCAAATGTATTAACATAGCAAATGGGGGATCCCCTGTATTCTACTGATGTGATATACTGCAATAGTTTTGTTAGATACATATGTAACTGCATAATGACTCTCCAAAATTGATTTTTAATTATGTATTTTGGGAGCTCAGTATCTTAAAACCTCAAATAATAATTTCTCCCCTCCTTCATCCTTCTGAGGCATTAATTTTCTGATACTGTTCAGCATAAGCACAGGATTCCTGTAGGTCAAGGGTCATATCTGCAAAACTCATGTGGTGTTTCAGATATGGTAAAACATCTACTATAGTAGCAGAGACTTCTATTGCCATACATAAATCACTCTTCTTTTGTCACGGGTTCAGACCTAGGACACATCACCCAACCTCCCTCCTAGGCTTCAACAACCCCATAGGACAGGTCCAAACCCAGAAGTTGAGTCACACTCCAATTGCAGAAACAATTAAGACAAAAATAAATTACTTGCTTCTTATGAAGTATCTATGATCTATGGCTGCTTTATGTCTGCATCAAATTACATAAAGTTTTCCTCAATTTTCACTAGTATTATGGCTCCTGTTTGGAGTAGTGCTGAGATGGACAGAACACAAGTAGTATTCCCCATGCCACGCTCATGCCATGCAGCCTGCCACACAGGAGTGTAGTGGAGAGATACCTTAAGATTGTTAAAATCTTAGTACAAATACTCTTAGTAGATCTACATAACCTGCTTCTCAGCTGTGTTAAACAGACCAAGTTGAATGCTTTGCTACATGGACTGTAGCTCAGCTTACTTGTAGCTAGCTTGGGCTAACTTGCGTTGAAAGATCTCAGAGTTGACGGTCTCCTATTTTATGTAAATAACACAGAGTTCAATGATCAATAATACAATTCATGTTAACAACTGAAAAAAGGGAACCTTGACCTTTTGGTTTCCATTTATTGTGTTCAGAAGTATACTACCTCAGATTAACTGTTGACTTCAATTACTGGAAGCAATTATATTTCTCCTTAATAAAAAGAAACATTCATACAACCTGATTGATTACTCTGTCTTTACAAAGCAATACAGTTTTGAGGAGAATATTTTCCCACTAATGACATTCTATCTTAAATGGAATCAAGAAAAACCTGTATATATTTTTATCCTACTTGTTCAATAATCATTTGAAAGCTTGTAAGGATAAGAGATAGAAATAAATCTTACCTTGGCCTTTCTGTCCAGTGAAAAAAATCAAGTTATCTTGTAAAGCTGAGTGGTGGTTTGCCAACTGAAATTTCAAGCGAAATTCATAGTAGAAGATGATATTTGGGATTGTAGAATAAGCTAGGAATGAAGTATAGCCAAAGACATCTGTGCCACTGAAACTTGGTTGAGTAATATTAATAGCTGGATTAAAAAAGAATAAATTCAATGTTAGGCAAAATGTTCATCATATGTATTTACGAGTTCTATTTCCTAGTCTGGTTTAGAACTTAAAAGCTAATAAATAAAACTAATAATTTGATATGTTATAATATTTTACACACATGCAGATATAGTTTGGCTTTCCTCTGAGGACAAATATCTTTATTTTTCAGCTTTTGTATATAGGCTTATTTTAAAAGATGATTTATTGGCAACTACTGCCATCTCCTGGATTCTTGGTAATATTACTACAAATAATAGTACCCTGTAATATTTATTCAAGTCTCAGACAGATAAAAGAAAATACAGCAAGAAATTTTCCTGTTAAAAGAAATGCCATCTCTGACAGGCATTCGAGAGAAAGTGAGTACAAGGATGTGCTGATAAGGTTATGGAATAATAATTCTACCCAGGTAGAGGAAACAAGAAAAAGAAGCATCATAGAAGTCTGAATTTGCAGCACTGTGAATAGGACCTACATGAATTACAACTTGTACCAAGTCTATGCATATCTGCACAGAAAAGAGAGCGCTGGTGCTAAGTACCCACATGGCCCCTAGGGCTGGCACCCATAGCCAGACTGCTGCAGTCAGTTCCTGGAGATGATGCTCAGAGATCACATAATGCTTGTATAGGTATAACATGGTTCAGTAAACACAGGAGAAAGAGGAATGACAGTTTAATCATGAAAGACTGGGTATGGGACTAGATTTAAAAGATTGGAGTAGTTACCTCCGACCAACCTGGGCACCAAACGTGACTGGACACAGCTTTATTAATGAAGGCAGTATGAGGGATTGGAGGAGGAAGGAATACAAAGCTGCACCATGCACAAACCAGATGGGGAAATGCTAATAAAGAATCATAATACTCCCCAAGTAAATCTGTATTAGCCTAAGTACATCTAAGCACCTAAATGCTTACAAGGTGGGAGAAACAATAACCTGCAATTGTGAAAATGTCATTACCACCTCTAGAGCATGGAATCTGTAAATTTTCAGCCTGGGAAACCTGCCATATGGGCACTGATGTGGCAGACATTGCCTTGGTACCTGCATCTGAGAAAAGTGCAGACACAGGCATGGCAAACCTTTTCTAGCAGAGTCTTGGAGTCTGCAGCAGTACAGAGTGTACTGTCCCTTTTATTAAGCACTACTCCACACATGTGGCACATTATGCCTTGCTCTTGATCTTAAATGGGAGACAGGAAATTTCCATATGAAACAGTGTTTTGTCCTAATTAGAAGGACACTGGAAATGAGTCTGACTGAACACAACATCAGACCCCTGTGAGTCATGGATTGCATTGGAGGCAAAATGCAACTCCCCAATATTTAATTCTGATGTTAATTTCAATCCACCCATATTCCCTTAGATTACTTGAACATGACTGAAGGAATCTCAAATTCTGTATTTTTGCTAAGTCAGGTAAATACGACACACAGCTCCTTTGATGCAAAGTATTCTTATTTTTTCTTTCTTTTTTCCCCCTTTTTGTTTTTACATTTATTTAATAAATCACACAATATTTAAGAGAAAAGAAGATTATTTAAAATAAAGGAGTCCTTTGTGTTTGTCTTTTCCTGCTTCAATTTACTATGGGAAGAACAAATTCTCTCACGCACCTTCACAGAGCCAGGTAATTTGGTTTGCTGGCAGAGATCACTGAAGAGTCTATTCCTGACAAGTTATTCCCAACAGGGAATAACTCTTTATTCACAGGATGAGCAATGCCACTGTCCCAGCTGTTTCCTTGGAGCATTCTAAGTGAGGAGTTATTTTCTTGCCTTTCTACTTGCTCCTTCCAGTATTACATATAAGGCTGGATAAAAGATTGACAAAGGGCCTCCAATGCAAGAAAGCCGCAGGCCTGTTGGAACAAGTCCAGAGGAGGCCACTATGTTATCACAGGGCTGTAACACCTCTCCTAGGAAGACATGGGAGAGTCTGGGAGAGCTGGGGCTCTGGGGAGACCTTGAAGCAGCCTTCCAGTGCCTAAAGAGGGCTTACAAGAAAATGGGAGAAGGACTTTTCACAAGGACCTGTAGGGATAGGACAAGGGGGAGTGGCCTCAAGATGAAGGAGGGCAGTTTGGATTAGATATTAGGAAGAAATTCTTTGCTGTGAAAGTGATGAAGCCCTGCAACAGGTTGACCAGAGGGGCTGTGGATTCCTCAGGCTGGATGGGGCCCTGAGCAACCTGCTCTAGTGGAAGGTGTCCCTGCCCATGGCAGGAGGTTGGAGCAGAATGACCTTTAAGGTGCCTTCCAAGGCAAAGCATTCTGTGAATCTATCATCTGTGACACAGATGTCTATGTAGCAGCTGACCACCTAATGTTGCCTTTTATGTCAGTAGAAAAAACAAGCAAATTTAAGATATAATTGCATATAAAACACCTTCCTTATATGGGACAGGTGGAGAGTATTCTAAAATGCTTACTTCAGCTCACCAAGTATGAAGGTAGCATTGGGTTGTAAGTCACAGTAAAGTATTTCAGACTTCTAAAGCTAGGTGGGCTGAAGTTTTTCTGCTCTGTATCCTGAAACCTCTTCTCGTTCTGCATGTTCTTTGCCTCTGATCTTCATTGCCATAAAAACTAAATGGCTGTGAAATTCTGAACTCATTCTCTGTGAAATCAAGGAAGAACTTTTTTTCCTGATTTTAAAGACCAGTAACCTTAAGACACTCAGAAACTAAATAATTTGCACAAAACTGAGCACAGTCTGGAGAATATGGAAGAACAGGATATAGAACTCTGAACTCCAAGTCAGAATATAGTCGTTAAAAATTCTTTGCTCCTGGATATCTGAGGACAGTTGTTCTCAAAACATCTGATAAGAACCAATTTTCCTGAGTAATGCCAGTCTTTGACTACTTGAACTCGAGCTGCTCTCAGTTCTTTATGATCTTTCCATCCAGTTTTAACTGTGTCTTTTGTTGGGACCATGAAGTTCATTCCATAGTATATCAGCATTGTAGGGACTTAAGACATCCCTGCATTCCTTAGGTTCCATAGGTGGTAATGGACACCATCATCCAATACATTTTGGGATCAACAGCTTGTCCAAAGATAACAACATAGTAATAAAAATCAGTGATATAGTTACCCAAGTAAAAATAAAAGTAAATCCAGTACAACACTGTCAGTGGACTAAGCTTAATATCTGGGCAAACAAAGACTTACATAACAGAAGCTTATCAGAAGGCTGGCAGGAAGCAGGGTACATTCCTCCAGAGGAACAATTCAGACCCACAAACAGATGTAGGAAATGTCAGATTCTCTGGTTGGACTGTCCTTATTTACTGGTGACTTACAAAGGCACTACCTGCACTTGCTAAGCAGCTGCCACATCCCAGCCCTGCTCCCCTCCATGCTGGTCCTTCCCTGTGCATACATGGTGTTTGAATCCAAAGTGAGACAGTGCAGGAGCACCATAGGGAGCTGTGCCTCCATCAGGCATGTAATCCTGAAGGGACTTTTTAGGCAATAGGAACCCCATGGGCACTTTTAATGGAAACCATTACACACTATTTTGGTTTACTTATTCACAATTTTCTCCACTGTATTGAAGAAGTTTCTCACATCTAGCAGAAGTCAGATGCAGTATCTAATAATTACCCACCCTACCCTTAGCAGGTAAGCACAGGCAGTAAGCGTTTCCAAACAGTGCTCCCTATGATGGTTTCTGGAGAGTAAAATGTATTCAGAAATGTTAATAAGTACTGAGTCAAAAGCTTATATTTCTGGCTAACTCAATCTATCTAGCTTGACAGCTATTCCATATTTTATCTGTGTCTGAGCCACCACTTACAGATTTTATATCATGTTTTTAATTGTGTTTCTTCTCTACACCAAGTATTGTTCATCTAGAGATCTTTATCCAATCACATAAAAAAGTGAAACGTCATCCGTAAATGTGCATCAGTGTTTGAGATTCATTCATGCAATGACCTTCATTAGTTTGATTTTGTTTGCCATACTCAGACATATTTTTTTAAAAATTGGAAAGTAATAACCTTTTATGAAAAACACAATGATTGGCAAAATCGTGTGAAGCAAAACAGCTCCACCTTTTCTTTTTATTCTTTATCTTTTCATTATAAAGCTATGAAGCAAAGACTGCAGAAAATTGCATAATCTTTTGCTTGGAAGACAGTCCTTCTAAACAGTATTTGTACAATGTTTGAGGCTGGTTGAATTAGCAGACGGCACAGCTAACCACATTGGGTTATTTTTCTCTTCCAGTCTGGACAGCATCCAGACTGATTTCTGCTTTTGCTCTTGCAGTGCACAGCCTGAAGTGGTAAAGAACAGAGATGTGTCCCAACATCTTTGATTATGAACCTTGCTCACACACTCCAGATTAATACTGTGACTAAAATACACATTGCTCTGACAGAGTACTGAAGCCTTTTATCAACTTTTTGTCCTTGATCTTAAACTGTGTCTCTATGTCAGTTCTATGTAATTCATCATTCTGCTTTTCTGCATTCCCAGGATTGAACAAGTAATAATGCATGATATGTCTCATTGACTCACAAACAAATAATGACAAATTATCCCATTATATAAATGTATCAATATGGTTAACTATTTACTTCCCTAACATTGTATATCTCATTGGAGCTGAGCACGAAAACATGGGAGTAAAAAAAAACAACTACAGTTTGAAAAAATCTTAACAAACTGAAGAGTAAATAAAGTGACAAAGAAAAAAGAGAATAATGGTTTTGTTATCTTTGCATTTTCTGTTACAAGTTAAAATTAATGTTCCTTCAGCATTGACTGGCAATACATCTTGGACCATGGCTTTAAAATACATTGCAAAAATCAAGACAGATGAAAGGGATAAAAAGAGATGAAGACTTCAGGCTACAGAATTGCAGTCAGATTATACACTTTTTAAATATTAGCACTAACTGTGAACAGTTACCAACTCAGCATCTAGCTCCAAGACCAGCAGCCATATACAGTGTGGGATGAATAGTATAGAGTTCACCTAAAGATCTGCCCCTATTTCATAGAATCACAGAATTGCAAAATCATCAAAGTTTGAAGAAGCCTTCACAAACATCCAGTTGAGCCAAAAGCCCAGCACCACCATAATCACTATATCCCCAAGTATCACACCCAGAAGCCTCTCAAACACTTCCAGAGATGGTGACTCTGCTACCTTCCTGCACAGCATATTCCAATGCCTAACCACGCTTTCAATGATATTTTTTTGGTAATATCTAATCTGAATCTCCCATGGGGCAATTTATGGCCATTTGCTCTTGTCCTACCCCTTGAGACATGGCAGAAGAGACTGACCCCCACCTCACTACAGCCTCCTTTCAGGTGGCTGCAGAGAGCAATGAGGACCCTCCTGAGTCTTCTCCAGACTAAATAACCACAGTTCCCTCAGCTGCTCCTCATAGGACCTGTTTCCCAGACCCTTCAGCAGCTTCACTGTCCTCTGGACATCCCAAGACCCTCAATGACTTCTTTGATGAGTAGCCCAGAACTGAACACAGCATTTGAGGTGTGGCTTCACCAGTGGCAAGCACAGAGGGACAATCCTTGTCCTGGTCCTGCTGGTCACTCTATGGCTGATAAACCAGGATGCTATTGGCCTTCTTGGCCACCTGGGCACACACTGGCTCATGTTCAGCTGCTACGGACCAGCAACTTCAAATTCCTTTCATTTGAGTATCTCTCAAGCCAATCTTCCCTAAGTGATACACAGGGCTGTTGCGAAGACAAATTATTTGCAAAGACAATATTGAAAAAAGAATGGAAATTACTATCAAGTATTGTACTTTACAGTCTTCCAAGCTGTGGTGGGTTGACCCTGTCTGGACACCAGGTGCCCAACAAAGCAGCTAAGTCAGTCTCTTCCTCAGATGGACAGAGAAAATAGAATGAGCTTATGTGGCTTGTGATAAGGACAGGGAAAGATCACCCATCAGTGTAGCAGGGCATCCCACCCTGCCCCTCACCCCTTATCTGTTGTTTGTTAACCTGTCAGGTAACTCAAGCAGGAAGAGCTGTCTTGTAGTGAGTTACTTTGGCACCATGGGGTTAACACTGGTCTGGCATCTCCCAGCTGTCAATGAACATCTTAATGTTGCAGTGAGATCTGGGAAGATAGGCC
>JAWWMU010000153.1:86420348-86507081 GCA_035048155.1 Cinnycerthia olivascens | reverse complement strand
TAACTATGTAAGTCACCCCAAACTTTCACAAAGCAGAAACCTGTACATTTCCCTGGAACTGTGTGGAGTTTCTCCTGAGAGTAGGGATGTTTCTCCCCAGGGATTAAGTGAAGGAATCTGTGCACATTATTGTCATTTCAGTGGTAAATTACCTTTGACTCCTACTCAATATTATTTCTTTTGCTAGCTTTAATATAGCTATATCCCTTGACATAGTGCACTGTTTTATGTTGTGCTATAATCTACTAGTAGTTCTTTAGTTTTATACTGTGTAGCAAGTAATTTTGATTAAGATCTTTCATCTCTCATCTCTTGTCTGTTTAATAAACAATTCATTTTTATAAATAGATCTGTTTTGCCATCATTAGAACTTGTGGGCCAGAATAATTCCTTAAATTTAAGCTTCTGCTGAATTCTGAGGCTAAGGTAAGGCTTGTCTACACTCATCCCATGACAACCAGTTATTGTCATGGACAAAACAGGCTTGCCTTGGGGAAAAAATGTCAATCAAATCAAAGTAGGGTAATAAGAAATAAAACCAATTCTTAAAATATTTGCCCTCTCTCTTCCTTTCTTCCTGAGATCTACTTCACTTCTGAATTCTCTATCTCCTCCCCCAGTACTGGCACAGGGTGATGGGGCATAGGGGTTGTGGATAAGGCCTCTGCTACTCCCTACTCCTCAGTAAAAGAGCTATTTATACTCTTCCCTCATTCCAGAGTGGGGTCCCTGCCATGGGAGGCAGTCCTCTATGAACTTCTCCAACAGGAGTCCTTTCCACAGGCTACAGTTCTTCACAGCATGGGTTTCCCACAAGATCTGCCATCAAGCTGCTACGGCACAGGCTTCCCGTGGGGTCACAGCCTGGCATCCTCCACGGCCTGCACGTGGATATCTTCTCCATCGTGGGCTGGGGGGGGACAGCTGCCTCACCGTGCTCTAAACCAGGGGCTGCAGGGTAACCTTGCCACACAAACCCAGTTTTCTAGCTGGAAACTCTGGGAAGTCCAAGGAGGAAAAGGATAAGGGATGCTAGAGCTGCAGGGTGGTGGAGTGCCAGCTGAGGGTTCAAGGTGGTGGTAAAACACTCCTGATGTCAGGAAGACTTGTTTCAGGAGATAGTGATCCACTAAATGGGTCATTCGTGGGCATGACTTTCCTTCCCCACCTCAGGACTTATGGATTCCTTTTATCTGTCTTGTGGCATCATGGAGTCATCAGAGTTATACTTTGGGAACTGAAATTTGAAATAAAAATAGTGACTTCACTGCTCAGAGATGAAAATATGGTTCTGAAAAACTGCTAGTACAGCAGTGACATTAATAGTGTGTGAGTGCGCCTATATGTGTTTTTTACAATTTTTATGACAGTACTCACATTGAAGGGATGGGGGAAATTAAGACCCAGTGAAAAAAAATGACCCAGAAAATAAACTCTCTTACACAGTAAGAAGAGCAACCCTGATCAGCATTCCCGGAGGTCTTTTATCACTGACCAGGAACCTTGCAATGCAGATTTTTTAGCTGAGGACATCTGCTGTCACCCAACTGCACAACTCAGTCTGCAGCCCCAAACAACTCTGAAGGTGACATTGTGTGCCAAACATAGCTGCACAGAAACAATTCGCCTGCAGGCTGATTTTCGCTCTGCAGAACTTGAAGCAAGTGACTATTCCCACTTCAACACTTTGAAATTAATTTTATACAGGGGGGAATACATCCCACAAAAAACCTGCTGGAATTCTTTGGACTGTGAAACATTACCATAAGTGTTGCTCAGAAATGTTTCAAGGAAGAACCTTACATATTGCTGTGAATGCATGCTGTGAATGACCCTTTTCAGGGTGTATTTGCTAAATACCGTGTCACAGGTCTCTGCTTTGTGTTGTCACATATGTGAACATATGTGAAACTAAATCACTGAAGTTAGGTCTAAAGTACTGCAAATGACACAATTACTGACTTTAGCAATGCACACACCTTTGAAACACTTCTCCCTTTAAATTTGCATTTGTACATACAAAGTGCTTGCTCTTGATTCTCAGCTTAACAAAAGGCCTCATGTTATGACAAACAGATTCCCAGAAAAGCCCTGTTTCTTGTGCAACATATAATTACCAACAACCTGAGGTGTACATTTCCAATCCTGGTGAATGAACCATTTTTGCTTCATTTGAATTTAGAAGGCCATTACAATTCTGCAGTTCACTGATATTTACTATTCAATATTTTTGCATCTTATACATCAAAATTTCTTACACTCAGATATTTCAAACACACTGGTCTCATATTTCACTGTATCAATCTCCTGTACAAACCAGGAAATGCCTCTATTCTGTGCTTAGACAGAAGTGTTAACAAAATAGAAAAAAAAAAGAAATAAAGGCTGTTACAGAGATGGTAGCAATTTAACAACTCTAGTCAACTCTGTGATACTAAACACTGGAGGAGATTTATAGTCTGCAAAAAACAAAATGCAAGCAACTTTTTACTAATTTAAATGTGAAAGGAAATTTATCAGACTAAGAGCTTGAATGCTGGCTGCTTTCACACAAATCTACTGAAAATACAGAGCTCAATAACTGGACTCAGTTTAAATGATATAGATCCCCTTATCTTAAAGAAGCAAAGTCACTTGGGGGAATTAGTCAATCTACCCATGTAGATATAGTCTCTTTTCCAAAGTGTTGTGTATTGATGGTGTTCTCACCTCTATCCCACCCCCCAGCCAAGCTGGAAGTCACAGAGTTAATTTGCAATTAACTCTGCAAATCAACAGTCAAGTCCCACCCCATCTCAGGAGCCACCAGCCCATCACAGGTGCCTCTCCATAATCTGTGAGGAGCACGGAGCACAACGGCAGGCAGGACCCAAATGAAGGGTTCAGAGGAAGGAATACTTTGCCCAGACCCCTCCAGGGCTGTCAGGATACCTTCAGCACTGGTGTCAGGGTGTGACACACCCCATGATGGGTCAGCACTGGCTCACCTTTTGGACAGAGGGGTGTAACTGCCATGGGGTATGGGACATGTTATGGGATGTAAGTGAAGAGCGTTTTGGAATAGCACAGGACTTACGGGTGTCTGAAAGAGGAAATCAGGTGATTTGGGGAGGAAGAAGTGTGGAAAATAGAGGGATACAGAGACAAAAAGGACCAGTCACATGTAAATAGATCAGAATGCTTGTCTGGCCATGTCCTTCACCTGGTCTACCTGGCCTGTACTCTCTTTTGTTTTATATTATCATCCCCCCTCCCCTTGGCCCACTATGCCATAGCTGTGTAGGTTCTTGAGAGACATTTCAGTGTATAATGACCAACTTGCAGTCAAAAAAATGTGGTCATGGACTGATAAAAGCAAGAAAAATGTGTAGGGAGTGATAATGCATCTTGTTATGTATATTTGAGAAAATGGACATGTTTTTGGAAGCTTTTATTGATGTCTGAAACAAGCATAGCATAACAAATAATCTTGTTACCAGCCTGCTTAGACTGCAGTATGCTCCATCTGATTCAAAAATGTAAGAAAAGTCCTTGTTAGTCCCAGACCTTGTCTATTTTTCCATATTTATATAGGTTTATCTAACAGAAGTTACTATTTGTCCTTACATTTTTGCTTCATTTGTCATATTTACAACTGTTCTATAATTTTCTTCACTTTTTGAATATTATGCATTTTGCATAAAATGCTGTATTTTTAACTTGTCATGCCAAGCAATTTGGTTTTTCTTTATTTTTTTCTATTTTTGTTTTTTTTTTTCATTGAATAGTGACAATAGTTTTATTATAACTTTTCCTTACATGCATTGCTGTTGTTCTTAGTATGATTTCCAACATATGGCAATTTTAACAGATGGCAATTAGAGCTCTGATATGGGGATATCTGATATCTGTGAGCTCATTTATGGCTCTGTCCTCTTCTTTATTTATCCTTACTTTATCTTTTGCAAATAATCTCCACCAGTAGAGATTATCAAATCAGCCAAGCTGACATGAAATTGCAATTCTATTTGGCACATTAGTTATATTAATTTTATCATATAATCACTTTGACAGCTCACTTGTTCCATGTGGATGAAGACCAACTACTATTTGATAAACATTTTGATAAACAGCTTTTCTTCTGTGTTTCAGACACAAAGTAGCAAGCATTAGGTTATAATCTGAATAGTAGAGACAATATTATTGTGTATCTTAAACAAAAGATGATTCATTTAAAATGTGTGCTTCTATGCCTTAACTTATATGGACCATTTCTTTCTATTAAGTTTATTATCTGGGACACACATTTTGTCATAGTAAACAATTAAGTTTGCCTTCTGCTTCTAAAATAATTTAAATTGTCCTACCATTTTAATTAGGCAATCTATCATTATCATCAAATATCTCCCAAAAGTATGGCTTTGATGCTGCTAGGGCGGTCTCCACTGTATCCTGGGTCTCTTTGTCCCTTTGTTTTAGAAAATGTGATAAAGGCACCTCTTGCAGCTCATTTTAACACTTCTGTCTGTGCTCAGTTTATATCTATTCCTTCTAAATTGCTAAGAAACAGTACAATAAAATAATTATTCATATTTCAATAATAATTTCTTATGTTGTCAGCTGATTACCTTAGATTTATACTGTGTCATGCAAAGCTGATTGTTCTTTCCCATTTTGCTTGCTTATAGTGATAATCCACACATTTTTCCCTTTCCACTCATTAAAAAGAAATTCTTTCTGTGCTTTCAAAGACTACAGTTTTGTAGCCCAATCAAACTAATGAATTTCTGTACTTTCTCTCAATTTAAGCTCTCAATTTTTATGTAGTCTCTCAATTTAGAGACAACTAAATACAAAGAGTTGCAGTAGAGCCTCATTGAACAACTACAGGAAAAAAACACTAGATGATACTCAGTGTTGACAGATGTAAATTGGGGGAGATTACAGAAACAATCCTGGCCTTAAATACAGAACAGTGGGCTCTGACCTCACCACCAGCTTTCAAAGGAGAGATCTTAGAAATTTTAATAAGCTCTTTCATGAATATGTCAGTGCATTCATAAAAGAAAACAGAATGGAAGAATTGGTTCAGTAAGGGCAGAAAGTAAAGCAGAAAAATGTCAAACACTACTGTATAAAGCAGTGCCATTATCACACCTTGAATATAGTACCTTGAATCAGCTCTGGAGCCTCATTTTAAAGAGCATGCAGTGGAATTCAAAAGAAACAAAGAAATGCAGCTTGGATGACTAGACATGCAGCAAATGAAGTCCCAGTGTATTGCTACTGTAAACTAGGAAAGGTTACCAAAAAATTATCGTATGTTTTTCATATACTCACCTCTTCTATTTGCTATCAAGTATCATGGTTAGATAAAAACATAAATATACATCCACTGGAAATTTTGGAATTGAAAATTTTAAATAAGACTGAAATATGTCTATGATATGACAAAACCCAACCTGATCATTGCTTAATATGTATTTGAAAAGGCACTTCATGTGCATCACTAAATAAATTCAGAACCAGTGATTATTTCTATGTGTAGGTTTTTCAATCATTACTTCTTGCTGCATTCACTGGTAGTGGAAAAAATACCTTGGATGCTCACCCGCAGGAATTTCTGACCTAGAACAATCATTATAATCAAAGCTCAAGGAATAAGTCCTTCCTTTAACAATGTTAGTCAAAGTGACCTATTTCCTTTGCTTTATTATTTTCATTTCATCTTGCCTCCCATTTCAGAGCAAAGCACTTAGTATATTTTAGATTGTCCTTAGTTTTGACCTGAAAAATTAATCAAATTATGGTACATGGTGATATTTTTACAATCCAGAAAGTATTCTTTATACACTGCTTTAATATACAAAATGTACAAATTAATGCTTCTCTAAGCAGAGGAAAAAATCAAACTACAGGAGAAATCAATTTCTCCAAAGGAGCTCTCACTTGAATCTCTCATTTTTTCTCCAGGTAATTTAGTAAAGCATCAGATGCAATCTGGTATTTCCCAGCTTCTCTGAGCAAACTCTCAGCTTCTTTTATCTCTCTGTCTACCTTTCCCTGGCTGGAACTTTTATGAAACAGCAGATGGGAAGGGTGACCAGCTTAGCCATTCTTTGCCTGCGACTGGATTTTGGGCTGTGTTTTTAGGTGGGGAGGTGGTGACTTTCAGTGGTTTACCTTCAAAACATTTGACATGCTTCTTACCACAGCTTTTATGAATGATAGAAACTATGACAAATGCATGAAGAAAATGTTTCTTACCATCACTGCAGAGGATGCCAGACCTTCCATATGGACACAAGCAAACAGCGTCTCGCCTGGACTTTGGAAAACAAGTAGCACCATTTCCGCATGGATTTTCATCACAAGTTGCAAACTGGCAGAGTTTTCCAGTGTAGAGTTTAGGGCATTCACAATACCAATTTTCTTCATCACTGACAAATTTAAATTAAAGCAAATAAAAAAGTGTAAGTACCAAAATGCACTCAAAATAAGAATAGGATTTACATTTAGAGAAAATCTGTGGCATCTGACTTATGGTTGTAATAGATCTCTTTGTTTTTACTAATGTTTCTGGCATTAGAGGTGCCAGGATGCCTTATTGGTGACTTGAGATTACAAGTTTTTTTGAGTTTAATTTATTATTTTAATTTTTCTTTCTTTTTCTGGAAATATGGAGATATGTGACTTTTCTAATGTGTCAGTAGTTTATTCTGCTGCTTTCATAACATAGTCAAAAAAACTGCTACAGAAAAACAGGTCTTGTACTGTGTCTGAAAAAATGAAAATATGTGAGAACAAAAAATGAAAGTTTCTAGTTTATTTTGCAAATGGGAGCATCATTTGTACCTTCAGGTACTACAGGTCATATGTATACAATGGGACACAAAAAAATCCTGAAATATGAACACTTGCAGTAGTGATTACATTGAACTTGAAACAGAATAAACAGGTTATATCTCCGCTATCATATAACTTATGTTCTAAGTTACAGAAAGAATATTAGAATAGGCAAGGATAAAAATAAGTTGTACTCAGTCTTGAGGGTTGACAAAACCGACATTTAGAAACATACATATTCTAGTTGTACCAATTTTTTTTTTAGTATTCAAAAATAGTACAATGACAGATATGGTAGGAAAACAAAAAACAGATAAGAGAACAAAAAAGTGCAAGACATTCCCATCTACCAATTATTATAAATATAATTTCACAAAAGATCTTATTTGATTTTTCCCTTATATTATGGCTATAAATAGATGACAGCCAGATAGGTCAGTTCATGTGATTGCTCAGTATTCATGTACATCCTCAGTATTGAACAGAAACACATCTGCCTGTGACTTGAAAAGGTCACATGTGCCTGTGGGTATGAATGCAGAAGACATGGTGCCTGCTGTATCAAATCACACTCATTGTGGTTGTCCAATAACAGCATAATCACTAGGATGAGCACGGAGAAAATTTCAAATACATGTGATTTCTAAAAATTCGTTATCCGCTTATAATATCCATGCAATCAGGTTAAAGAAAACAATCTGGAGCTGAAAGACCTCCTGTATTTTTTAAAAGAGGGGAATAAGTAAGCCTTGTGACAGTCCTTGCTCGCAGCAGTTGATTAGTGTGTTCCTAAACTGACCACCTGCAGAGCTGGGGAGTGAGTATCTCAGCTTGAGAGTCTACCAGAATGAATCTCATGAATAATGCCTCCAGACACCTTTGCAAAAGAAAATTGCTATCAGCTGCAATAATAAATTTCTGTGTGTCGCCTAGTCTATTTATAGATCTGCTGCAGACAGCAGGAGAGGAATCTAAATGAGCTACAGGATTGTTTTCATTTGTGCAGTGTTGAGAATCCTGCTTTCAGAGGTTTTAAAATCAACATTACAGTTTAGCTAATTAAAAATAAAAGCATTAATAAACCGAATTGTTCCTGGAAATCTACAATTGTTGGTGATGATTTTTAGTTATCACATGTATTTCAGTTTGTTTATAAAAGAAAAGGTAGACCATCACTGCTGACTGTCATAAGACACAGACTTTAGTCTTCACCTTTAAAGAAAATATTTTCATCCTTTTAATGACCTGTATATATCAACAATGGCTATTTATTTTTATAGTCTTACTTTTGTTATTGTGGAGAAGGTTAAAAATGGCAGGTTTCATAACAAATTGTAAGTATTTTATGGTTAGCAAAATGAGAAATGTTATGACATTTCACATTGGTACAGTAACATTCTAATAACAAAGAAGAGTGATTCTTGGTAAGGCAAAGAAAACAGTTTTTATAAAGCTCTACAAATTCGGATAAAGTCTGAAAATGTAACAGCTAACCACAGGGGAAGAAAATGATCACATCCATTTCACAAGAATTAGTATACAAAGCCCCAAATAATGTATTCTCTTTCAAAGCATGCTGCAACTGTACTAGCTTAAGAGAAGGACAAGATCTCCCATGTTCTGCTAAATTAATCTCAGTTGCAAGAAACACATAATGCTCGAAGGACCAAGAACTTATCCCAGGTAGATTTCAAAATTTTATGATGGCCTGCTATCCTTTGTAAATGCAAGAAGCAGATGAAAAGCACCAGGAAATCAGAACAGTAACATCTTTTGCCTATGCTGTACACCTGTGAATGACTCCAAGAAGAACTTATTGGATAATTACATTCATGAGCTGAATAAAATGAAAAACAAGGAAAATACTAGAATTTTTGAAGCTGCAGAACAAGAAACAAATTTGGAGTGCTTTGCTGGAATGTGTTATATGACCATATTAGCGTTTGAGTTCAGATCCAGAGCATGCTTTCATGGAAAAACTCCTGGCTGTCCCCTGTTGAAATGCCTTGCTCCACATTGTGTCTCCAGAGCACATGAACTGAATTTCCTTCTGATGAACCTGCACCAGAAGATTGTCTCACCCCTCAGATTGCTTCAGCTGTATGGACTTGGCATTCAGACCCAGACCAGGTCTAGTGTGAGTCAAAGATTCTTGAAACATGAATAATGTTTCAAGATGAAAACAATGAAAATTATGGGGATGTTGTGTCCTCAGCACTAATTGATTTGACCTGCAAATCTATGCCTATGGAACTACATTACCTACTAAGATAGATGCAGATTTATAAGCTGTCAAAACAAATTTGTGCATCCATGGTATACATTACATACTAAAAACCCTCCAGATTTTACATTAGAGCGCTGACAAACTCCAGGGGTAAACAGAAAAAAAACCCCAAAAACCCTAAAAATTCAGAGTCATATGAAGGAAGAAAGATACAAACAGTGGGAGAAAATGTGAGAAAAGACAGAAATAGTGTAGAAAAGGAGTGAAAGAGACAAGAAGAGTATTTCTAGAGCACCATCACCTCATGTCTCCAGACTTATGGTACAGGGGAAAAAAGTGCAGGGAAAATGAACATACTTTGTATTACCTTTTCCCATGTTAAAATATTCCTTTGATCTTTGGTTTAGAGATCAGATTGGAATGAAAGTAACCAAGAAATATTTGCATGATATGACATGGTATTGGTAATTCAGTAATACAGTTTCTCTCCTTGAATCAATGTTACATCAGTGACCTGCTTCAATGAAATCAAAGATTTCTGTAAGATTGACGGATTTGGGATGCCAACACAGACTGTGGTAACTTATTTATTTTAAATATTACACAGTACAGAGGAGATTGAATAGTAATATATTAATAATCCAGTCACAGGTGTATTTAACCAGCTGGTAAAACCCTACTTTTTACTTGAATCAATTCTGGTTTTGAAAGAAAAGATTATAAACCCTCTTTACAATGTGTCACAGACATGCTCTGTACTCTATTGACAGAGCGTTGTGTTTGCCCACAGTATAATTTTCTATATTCCTGTGATTTTTCCATCTCTAAAGTGGGAGTACAGTGAAAGCACTATACATGCCCTTTGTGTAGTTTTATGCAAGAGGGCTTCCCTGAAAGGAAGCACACTCAACACCCTTTAATCATGATCTTTATGGTCCCTTCCAACACAAACCATTCTATGATTCCGTGATTGTACTGTGTGTCACGATGGGTTTAATATTTAATGACATAGGTTCTTTTAGTGCCCTCATTATATTAATATAATGAAAAGTAACAAAGTTATGGAAGTTGGAGGGAACAGCTCCTTCAATCAATAATTAGTAGATGTAGTTCAGTTTATTTCCAAGTTGTTACTATTATGTTTTCCTAGCATTCTTTTGTTTTAAATTACCGGAAAAAGAAATGACCATCATACTTTTTCAGTTTAAGCTTCAAGTTAAATTATGCTTCATGCAAAGATTCATTAAATTGCTTTCCAGAAAACACCAGCATAATGTAAAGGCAATTACAATCTTCCTTTGAAAGCTTTGTGTAATAGACAAATCCACAGAAAGTCACTGCAGCCAGGATAACCTTATCTCATCAATAATCTTAAAAATATCAAAGGACAATATATAAAATATATAAAGGAGGTGTTTCTTCCTTGTGCACAGCAGGTGTTTTTTAGTATATAATACATCTGCCAATCTTTCCCTCTATTATACAGCTCCCAAATCAATTCAGCTTTCATGCTGCTTCAGTACTTTTCACTCAGGTTTCCTCAATTACTGTATCTTGTCTAGCTCTGAATGCTTTTGTTATCTTTACTGGTTTGAATCAATTTTTCCCCCTGTCTGGAAGCATTATTCTGCAAGTTCTATCAGTTCACTTTAATTTGCTTTTCCTTTCACTGAAAGCATTTTTGCATTGGGTTTGTGTGATTAGGTTTTGGTAGTGGTAGGGGACACACAGAGGTGGCTTCTGTGGAAGCTGCCAGAAGTTTCCCCCAGGTCCAACAGAGTCAATGCCAGGTGGCTGTGAGATGGACCTGCCACTGGCCATGGCCAAGTCCATCAGCAATGACTGCAACACCTCTGGGGTAATGTGACTAAGAAGCAGAAAAAGAGCCCTGGCAGCAGCCCATGCTGGAGTAGGATCCCGGCAGGACCACGGCCCCAAGGAGAGAGGAGCCATGCTGGAGCAGGTTTGTTGGCAGTTCCTGTGCCTTGGAACACACACTGGAGCAGTTCCTGCAGCCCATGAACCTTCCCACATTGAAGAAGTTCACGAAGGACTTTCTCCTGCAGGGGGAATCCCACACGGAGCAGGAGAAGGGTGAGGAGTCCTCCCATGGAGGAGGAAGCAGCAGCAGAGACTTGTGGTGAAATGACTGCAATCCACATTCCCCACTCCCTTGTGCCGTTGTGGGTATGGAGGTAGAGAATTTGGGAATGAAGCTGAGACCAGAAAGAAGGAAGAGCTGAAGGGAAGGTGATTTAAAATTTATTTTTATTTGTCTTACCCTACTCAGATTAGATTGGTAATAAATTATTTTTTCCCCAAGTTAAGCCTGCTTTGCCCATGACAGCTTGACCCAGAAGCCTTTCATTATATCTTCTCTCTCTTGTTCATCTGAGGAGCATAAAGCAGCTCTGGCGCCTAGCAATGCTCAACCCACTAAAATTTTCTAAACTGCTTTTCTTTATATAAAGACTCTCTTTAAACCAAGACCAAACCATTGTGAATTAAGTTTGTTTAGAAAACTCTTAGGGAAAATGTTTTGAGATTAGTTGGGTGCACTTATGGAGGAACTATTTGGTTTAAAATTTTCTATGGGGCAGACTTAGAGTTATACTGGTTCTTTCACAGACTAAATAGACCCTCACTTTTAAATGATGCTTCTGAATTATTCAATTTAGATTAAAATATTGGACTGGAAATGTTAGAATCCCACTTCAAAAGGAGAACATGGGGGACAATAAGGTTCAAACAGCTTGCTTGCCTCTTGTCAACATAGGAGAAAAAGACCATTGTGTGAAAACTGATTTAACTCTAGCAGAAAATTCATTTATAGGACCCAAATAAAACTTTATCCATCCCAGTCAGACAGCAATGAGCATCTACTCTATCTTATCTTTATGTATATGAGTTTCTTTGAGCAAGAATACACCCTTTAAACAATACCTAAACTGTAGAAAGTTTCTTGGACTTTGATTTGGCTATGATTTATGAAGGACAGAATTTGATTTATGGAAATAATGAAGGAAGAGAAACCCTTGCTTACTGGCAGATTATCTATTTCAGACCTTCAAAAATGCCATTATTTTCAGGAGTTCAGAATGGTTTTAATTTATCTTGCAATGTACTTTTGAACTTACTAACACAGCACTAACTTTTCAGGATGAAAAGTTATAGGAAGCTTATTCTGGAGTCTTTTATAAACACTCTTTTGACTCCATTTTCCACTCACTTTGTCGACATGCGAGATTCCATAACCATCCCATGAAGGATACATATCCATTAAAATCTATGATGTATAAAAAGTTCTGCCCAGTAACATGTCAGTTATGAACATTCCTGTCAAGAGAGGATGCACAATTCTGGTATCAAGAACTTCTAGATGCATAACACGTAATGACAGATGATTAAGAAAAAGTACAGCAACTAATGGTTGGTAAAAACAATTTATCAGGGCAGAAATCCATTCCCTGGCAACATCTAGGAAGAGAAACAATTATCTATCAGGCTGGATCCAGTGCAAGAGCTATAATTATCTCTGACATTACTCCTTTCCCCAATCTTGGTCTTAGTTGAATTTGCGTTTTGTCCTTCCTTGTGTTGTATGCAAAAAATATTCAATAGATGTTGACATATGCGAAATGTATTCATAAAAATTTATTTTTTTTAAGTTGAAAGGCTATGATTTGGATAATAAAAAATTAGCACTATGGGGAAGTATATAAATGTTTTCAGCAGCACAAAGTTGAAGGCAGATCTTCACATCTTACTGAAATAATGTGCAGCCTAGATTTTGTTTGTCCTTCAAAAATCTATCATAATTCCTTATGACAGAAAATTTCCAATTGCTCCCAGCAGTCCCTAGGGCTCTAAAAACCTTTGCTTCAATATCTCGACTATTTGCAGTGAGACTTGGGAGTACTATACCCAAAGCAGTGACATTGAACAGTGGTCTGCACCACACTGCTTACTGTGCTGCTTTCATTAAACTCATTGTATACAATTACTAATTTCTATTAGAAATTTGAAACAATCTTAAAGCACAAAAACATTAATTACTTCAATTTTAAATGAATTTATAGGTTGTAGAACTACATGAGAGTATTTTCCAAGATTTCAGTCTCATTACAGAGCAGCTGCAGTTTGCTAGAGTAATCATGAGCAGACAGGTAAAAAAATTGCAGGGCAAAATCTTTAATAGCTTGTAAAATAGCAGCATTTACTTTAAATACATAACATAATAACTTTGAACTATGATGGCTATATTTTAAATCCAGAACTGTCTGCCTCGGAAAGAGGAAAAAAAATATAGTGCAAATCTAGGGGGTTATTATACTTTTCTCTCTTTATCAGTTTCTTACTTATTTCTGTTTTTCTAAAAGAGGATTTTTATTTATGTATTTATTATTTTGAACTTCCATTCATGAAAACTATTCCATTCTGAATTCAACTTACAGAAAGAATCTTCCAAAATCAATTCTTGGTGGCGTTGTCACTAGTTCTACCAATTCGCAACTCTAATAATCAGTGGCTCAGCAGTTCTTTTATGTCTATTTAGCACCCATTACCTTTTCTGTTTTAAAAACATTCTGAATCACAATGGCTTGATCATTTAAGCCTGGTCTATGTACAAGGCTGGAAGATACAAATCTCTTAAGAGCTCACATAAAAGGGTAAGTTGAGCTTTGAACTTGCAGGGCATCATCACCTTCCTATGGTGATTTTCCCTGTTAAACTAATTTCTTATACTTCCCGATAATTCAAATGTAGAGCCTTCAATTCTAGGCACCTCCTCATGTCCTAGTTTCAACTCAGTCTCTGAGATTTCTGTTTCTAGCTCAACAAAATGGAGATAATTTTACCATATGCACATAACACAGTGTAATATTTACAGCTAAGAATTAATTTTATAAACATATAAAATATATTCTAATCTATGAATGAAAATAGCAATTACTAAAGGCTCTAGGAAAAGTTGACAACATCACAAGTGACCAGGTAAACCACAGCTGCTTTGAATGGAAAAAACCTTCACCATTCACTTTGGATATCCCTTTTTCTAACTATCCTAAAAACACCACAAGAAAGAAAGAAAGTCTGAAGGAATGAAGTCCATGAAGGAAAACCTGAATAGAATCTTTCTTTGATGGTTCTTTTTTCCACATTAAATCTTCAACTTATTTTTCTCAGTTATTGCCAAAAGAAACTTTGTTCATTGCTTGTTCATTTCTTAATGAAAACAGAAAAAGGGGTGCACAGGCATGTGACCTGTTTTTTCTCTGAACAACTAACAGAGCCACGTGGCGGGTCAAGAGCCACAACTTAGAAAGAGCAAGTCCCCATGGATAATGCTTTTCCATGCAAGGGAATTAATATGAGTCATAATTTCATAACAATATTTTAGTCTTGACGAGAAAGTTGTATCTCTCCACTTTGCCTGTAAATCTTGTACATAGTTTCTAATATCTAAATTTTATTAGTTGTTTACCCATGGGACTTGGGAGCTTTTTGTTTTTTTTCATTCTGATTCTTTAAGTTAAGAAAGGAGAAGATAATATTCCTTCACACAAATCATGCCACAAAGCAGCGAGCATTTGCAGGCTAGCATCTGTGTTTGCACAGTGGCCAGTGAAATGTAACTCCTTGTGTCTTCTGACTATGCATCACAGAAAATATGATTCTTTTGATCTTCTTATGATTTTAATGTATATTAAAAAATGCATCCATACCATGCCTTTAATATATTAAAGATGCATCACTGATCTAATCAGTAAAAATAGCACTGCAGAGCTCTGCCTGGACTTTTACACACTTTTTGAAAGAGTATTTGAGCTATAACTAAAAGTCATTTGTCAACAGAAAATATTTTTTAACCTCTTCTTTTTCAAGCTCAAATGAAATTAATTGCTATCTATACAGCATACCAGACTGTAGACTCTAAAGCATGAAATCCTAGGAATGTTGTAGGCTGAGTTAATTTCTATTAACACCTGTATCTAGACCTTATTATATTATATTATGAAGCTTGAGGTGATAGATGAATGACACAAGCAATTGCATTTGACATATATTCTACATATTTATTGCTTACAAAAGGTGGTAGATTTGCCAAAGTTCCTTGGATGGTGCAAACTAGATGATGTAAGTTTCCTTACCAATGACCAAGGAGATTTCTTTGCCTCAGAAGATAATTCAGAACTCTGTGCCTTTTCAATCAGTAGTTTCTTTGACTGTCCAGAGCTTTTATCCTAATACAGATAATTCCTAGAGATGTAAATAAGACTGGGAATTTCCCAAATAGCTTTTAATAGCCCATCATCAGTCACATGATATGACTGAACTGGTAGGTCAAGTTTGAAGAACATTGGTTTTCAGGAATCACCTTACATACACTGGTACATAAAGTGTAGAGTTAAACCTTATCTCAGCCCAACAGTGCTGTTTCATCACTGGAGATGTATCAAATTACACTGTAAGCATGGAATGTGTGATGCTAAAATCCAGAGGAGGGAAAAAAAAAATCTAAGCACCCTAGACCTTCGTGTTTCTTAGAACAAGACTAGTAAAAATTGGCCTCCATTGGGCACTGCAAGCTCTGCTGAGTCTAGTACAAAGACCTCTCACAAAAACAAAATAGCATTTTTCTTTAGTTCCAAAAAAACCCCCATCTCTTAAAGCTTCTGGGTGTCTATTCCCTGTCTGTCTCTTTTATCTCATAGAGATTCACTTTCTTCCCCATGTAGTTCAGATATTTTCTTCTGCTGGCAGGAATAAAAGAGGAAAAGAAAGCCTCAACACTGTTTTCTTGTTCATCTCCTCTCTGGAGTACCACCAGCTCTCATCAGGAGCAAGAAATTCCTGCATTTTAAGATTTTTGTTTATACTTATACTGAAGTGTAGGAGGTTAAGGAAAATTTCATAGATTCTATTTGTCCTTGGCTCTAACCAAGTTTCTACAATTAATTCAATCTAAGCTTTAAATGACATCAAAGGTGGGTCACAAAAACTGAAAACAAAAAGCAGCAAGAAAAGTAAATGTGTATGAAGGACCAAACCTTGCTCTCTCACAGTTTCCTCCAACTAAAATGAAAGGCAATGTGTAGGAGAGTGCACAAAGCTTTTACAATGAGTAATTGCTTAAGGTTGCACAACTAATTGAACATGAGAAGGACAAAAGAAGTACTGAGTACTAGAACTACTGAAAATATTGTCTGAAGTGAAGAGTTTGCAATCACTGTGTGCTTTCAATTTTGTTACAATATGCTCTTTATCAAGAGCTTGAGTTGTTCTGTCTTGTAGGTTGACCTTTTACTTTGATTGCTGCCTCAGCTCTGAATTTCACACATTCCTGGATGATGGCTATGACTTATGAAGGATATAAAATGCTCCAAAAACTGTAAAATCAAATACTATAAGGCTGAGTGTTGGCATTTTTCAAATGTGCCAGGGCTGTAACTGTTACAGCTGTCCTATTGCTGAGAATTAGCACAGTTGGTGACACACCTGGAGAAACTGATCCAAAGTGCAACAGAAGAAGTCTGACTCTCAGCTGGTCTTTATAAGTAGTACAAAAGGCCATTTTTGTAACATTTTCTCAGACCTATCTTTAAGTGCTTTGACATTAGAGAGATTAGTCTCTCTAGCTTGTACTCAAGAGATCAGATGAGTCAGGTCATCTGACTTATTTGCAGCAAAAGCTAAATCTTGGAAAAGTAAATTACAGGAGAATATACAAGAGGGGGAAACAGTTGCATCGTGACGTTGTTAGCAGTACTGTTATTTGCTTCCAGATTCCCTTCAGAGAAACAACTCAGTTTCTCTTGATATCATGATGCTGACCCATTTCTTTACATTTATGTAGAAGAATTATAGGGAGTTATTCTGTCAGTCTGGCTCCATTGGCTATCTAACCTTGCAAATTCTGGGGAATGGAAATAAGCAATTCTTTTAAATAAAACATTTGAACTTATAAATGAATAAATAAAATAACATAAATTAAGATTATAAAAGAATATGCAACAATCTGCATTTGATCATAGAGGATTTTGCTGTAGTTTTAGTCAGTAGCAGTTTTAGTTTTGTCAATAAAGTAGACAAAATATTTCACATTATTTTCTGGATATAGAGTGCCTGTATGATTTAGCAAGGTAGTACCTGTGACAATATTAACTTTTGAAGGTAAATGAGTTTCTTTACACCTTCTGAACACTTTTTATTTTCCAATGTGCATCAGTATGATGTCTGTCCATGTAAAATGAAAGTGCTGGAGCAATTGCTAGTAACAATCTGATATAACACTGTCTCAATTCAATGTCTGAATATTTTACAGATAATGCTCTTCACTGCTGGGTGGAGTGAGTGGTGCTTCAACCTCTAATACATGCTGTACTCTTCTGACTAAAACACTTTTGATTCAGAAGGAAGGATGGTGATTTGAAAAGTTTATCTGTATTTTTGCCATAAAATTTCAGTGTGTCTGTGTCTACATAGCAGACTGAAGAGATCATGGGTATGGAATTAGACACATTTGACTTTATTCTAATTAGCACTGCTACCACCTGCAGTGAACACATGATGGGATGTTTCATTCTGACTGCTAATTCTTCAAGGAAAATAGTGCTTCTTTCAGTTTACTAGCATGTATTGATATTACTACTCATTCTATCTTGGTGAAAACTAATTCAGTTGTGCCTCTTCTGCAACCATTATCTCTTTATTCTGCTTTATAGGGTTGTCTGCTATATATCCATAGAAACAAGCACAGAATGGACTGTGATGCCTTGTGGTCACGTTTGCTTTGAAGTTATCACAAAAGGGAAGTAAGAGTGCTTTATTAAAAAAAAATGAAAGAAAAGAAAATGAAGACAGAGCACTAATGCAGCAAGAGGAAAGAATACATTTTAACCCTTTCTGCTTACTTCCTTTAGTCAATTTCTACCAAATATGTTACAAAGCCATACTGGTTACAATATTAATGAAGGAATTTCTTCCTTGCATTCCCTCCTATTCATTGATATCAATGCTCCTATAAGAGAAATGCACATTAGAGCCAGTAAGGGCAGCTAACACCTCAGGTTGTGAAAGAAACAATCTACTTGTGGTTGCAGAATGACTTAGTAATTAGAGCAGGTGTTTGGAGTTTTCCCAGGTTCACTTGACCAAATTATGACAGCACTACTGAAAACAGGTGATCTTGAAAATCACATCTTTTCACTCACTGTTACACAAATAGGCATAATTAAAATCAGAAATTTAATTTAAATTCTCAGTTGAAAGAGGTTGAACTGGAATTCCATTTTCTACTTCTGGAATGTTTTGCTTTAATATTAGAGATTTACTGACAAAAAGTAACCCTGGAGTACGAACTGAAACTCAGTTCTCCCAATTTCTGCTATATGCCTCCTCAGAGGTAGGGGCAGATTATACCAGTTATTCTGGTTATACTGATTATTCCTGGTTCAGAACAACTATCTCTTTCATGCTTCCACTGCTGGCTTCAACATTCTTCATTTCTAAAGAGAAGGTGAAAAATGCTCCCAGAAACCTTCCAAGACACTTGGGTACCTAAAGGTTAACTTAAAACAGGGCCTGCAGTCCAAAAGTTAATTCAGATCTGTATCATAAATTTCCCTAGAATCCTGAGAACTTGATAGAATCTCAGGTTATGAAGCATTTTTACTTTAAAAGTGTAAAATTTAAATATAGGAGTGTCGTCTATGCTATCCAAATGAATTACACAACTCAAGAAGGAAAACATTTTCTTTGTTAACATTCCATTTTCTGAGGTGTAGAGGCTTTCTATAGCTTTTTAAAGACAGTCAGAACTGGAAGGTAGTTCCCTGGAGTCAAGGTCCTACCACACCTGAATAACTTCCACATTAAAGTATGTTTCTCTTGAAACTCTCACCTGTAACTGAGTTTCCAACACAATAGTGTTTAACATGTGGAAGGGTCAGAACACGGCGTGGATGTTCAGCTTGTCTGAACCAGATGATTGGTTTCATCAGGGTCATAATCTTTAGCACAGTTGCAGATGCTTTAATGCAGACAATGATCTCTATAAAACCACTTAGGAACTTTAGGAACAAACTGCTGAATTTTTTTATACATGTGCTTCTTCTCTTTGCAAAAAAAAAAAAAAAGAAAAAAAAAGAAGAAAGTTCTTACTATATTCAAGGTCATGTAATTCTGAAAAGTTAATGCTAAAAAATATACTGTTGTGTGACAAATCAAGATGTGATACAAATCAAATTACTCCAAAATCAAAATAAGAAACATTTGATTTGTCTGCAGAGTTGATAATTACATTTTTTGTGTATTGGATGTTGAATAAAAGGGTGCTAGAAAGTGGGAAATTCTACCGATGCGTAGCTACCATTGAACTATATACTCTGCCATACAGCTTCTGTACTAAATAGATGGGCATTCAGTGGTACAAAAGCAGTAAATTAAATACTGTCATAAAAAAATATATAGTTTTTAATTTGCTTTCTTTTAAAATGCTTTAAATTAAATGTGTAAAATCCTAACTTCATTAACATTCACTTAGAGCACTTTATACGTGATCAATGTAATAGTGGACTATCATAACCACTGGTATAAATAGGTCAGTTTGACATTGTGTCATCTGTGAGATAGTCTTTAAGAGATCTTTCACTAGAACTGATATAAACCATTTACTTCGCTTATTAGTGTTTATTATTTTCTGCTGAACTATTTCAAACATAAGATCAACACTGGAGTTAACTAGTATCTTCTATCATATGATGAGCAAATTCCTTAAAATCTCACTTTCCCATTGCACCTATGCTGTGTTTTCTTTTAAAAGGTGTTAAAGAGATGAGCAACTGAACCATTAAAAAATATGTCAATATTCACAATATTTTTGTTTGTCAAGCTGCAGTAAAAAATTATCTCACAGTGAATTTTGTGGGATGGGGATCTCTGGCAGAGGTTTCTGCTAATGAAGCTGAACAGAGAATATTTCCTTTGGGATTGAATCTGCAAGATAATTGTGGAGAAGACAGCGTAAGAATGTTTCTGTTGCAGTGGTTGGCTTGAGTCCTCCAAGATTTTGCAGTGCACAAAATAATTTCTGGCAGAAATTCCTGTAACTCATATGGCTACCCTTAAGTGCATTTTCTATGTGTAATATAATTAATATAATAATAATATTATGTCTTCTAGTATTGTATAAAGCAGTGTTTGTGCTGATGTATCATTTATGTGCTTCCTGTGTTCCAGCACTTTCTGTTAGACTGGAAATTGCAGTACTGGAGGAATGGAGTGATTCATTGCTCGTATGTTTCTACAGTAAGATTTTCAGCTGCAGTAATTGTTCAGCTCCACAGGTGGTAGCTATGGCAGCATCATTTGTGCAGAGAGTAAATCATGCAGCTTCAAATGTTTTAAGGAAGGTTAAGTTCTTTATTGTTAAAAGCAGTACTATACAGCACACTACCTATATATGACATTAATTACACTGTTACTGTCAAAGACTAGCTCATGCATAGTGGAATTACCTGTAACAAATGCTAAAACCAGAAAAAAATAGATACGGAGTGGTTTTAGTAAATAAAGAATATTAAAGCTGTATGAATAGAAGTTATAAGTGAAAGATGCATGAAAAATGGTTGACATGGCTTTAAAAAGTGTATAATGTATGCAACAGCAAGAAATATCTTGGTATATTTGTCCACTTTATCTAAGGGTCACCTTTATCTCCAAAGTGGCACAGTTATGCCCCAAACAGGCAAGTTAATCTGTTTTACACAGGGCTACATAAATCTCAAATTTTAGGGAAGACAAGAAAACCAGATTTTATGAAGCTCCTTTAGCACTCTATTTGTTATATATCAAATATCTTTTTGTGTACATAGCTAAGACAATGGGATTCAGTAAGATGCAAAGAGCACTAGAACCATGAATTCATCACTGAATCACGAGCATAAATCACACAGGATCACAAAAGGTACATTAATCACTCCTTCCTCCTACGTCATCACCTGCCAGGGGACGGCCACTAATGTGCACTCTCTCACTCTTAACCAGTTGCAGGCAGTGCCTGAAATAGTATTATGTCCTTTTTTATGAAGGTTAAGTATCCTGGAGAAAAGGCATCATCCTCTTACTACCCAAGCTATTAAAAGGATTCGTCCCTCATTCATCATAATTTCAAGGAATACTTTGCTCTGCAGTCACCGTGCACTCCTGCCTACCAGGAAATGCAGCCTTATCTGAAGACAAGAGTGTAACCTCAGCCATTCCTTCCACCTGTCATAGTGCAACAGCAGAGCTTTGTGAATGCACGCCAGAGACCCTGTGAGAAAGCCCCCAAACACAATTTATTGCAGCCAATCTGATGACAAGGAAAAGTTCCTTCCCACTGTCCCAGAAGAAATTAACTCAATGTTCACAGAGGCTTGCAGGATGCACAGCTGTGCTCTGACCTATAAATGAAAACCAGTGATCTCCCAGCAAGAGTTGCAGCTGATGAGGCAGTATCACACAGGCTTTGCTTTATGAGATATGAAAAAGAACTGGTGATCTATCTGAGTCATTTTTGACATGTCTTATCAACTCACTGGAGAAACTCAGAGCCCTTCTTTTATGCAGGCAAAGCTATACTCCCTTTTAGTTTACGTGACATGCATCCTTGAAATGGAATATTTTTGCTTCAAAGAACTGACCTGTGGCCAAACACAGTGATACCAGGGTATCTCTTCTCCTCTGAAGCAGTACAGGGTAGCAGAAGCACATACCATTTTTTCTTTTACTACACTGGTAATGTTTCCAATTTTGCACTATTGTGAGCAGCAAAGATAAAAGAGGTGCAAAGAGGTGTAACAGATCAGAGCATCGGGCTCTCAACATTTATTCCAGCTAGCTGTATTGGAAAGAGCTAATTTTCTGCAAAGCAGAGGGTTTGGTGCTGTATTGTGGATTTGAGACTGAAACAGTGCTAAGATGTCAATGTTTATTTACTGTAAGCAGTACTTGCACGGTTTTATGTTTTCTCATTCTAAGCAGGCTGGGAGTGGGCAAGACGCTGGGAAGGGACTTAGGACAGCTGACCGGAACTATCCCATAATCTAAGGGACTGTGCTCAGCAGTGAAACCTGAAAGTAGCTGTTTCTTGGAGACTGGATGGGCATTGGTCTGCTGAGGGGAAGCGATTGCTTTTGCACCACTTGTTTTTTCCTTTGTTTCTCTTCATTTATTAAACTGTCTTTGTCTCAACATACCAGTTTTCTTGTTTTTGTCTTTCCATGTACCCCCATGCTTCTGGAGGTAAGTGAGTAACTGGGCAGGAGGTTACCTGCTGACAAGGGTGAACCCACCTCACCAAGTGACAAATTCCAAATGTATCTGGGAGCTGCCGTGTCATGAACAGCGATACAGGCACTCTGCAGAAGTCTGCATTGGCTAGCTACTCGAGGACAAATGATCTGGCCCAAAGACTGGAAAATCTGGACTTTGTAAGGGACATTAACTTCCAGCAATTCTTCTGTGTTTTGATAACAGACATTTGTCGGAGTTAAGTTCACCAGCAGGTCAAGATTTGTGTGACAACCAGGCTGCAACATCTTTAATCAAGAAACAGAGAGTAGAAATGCTGAATATCTCTAAAGGGTTTCATACTCAGCTTTGAATCTGTTCCTGCTGGTCCACAGCAGACTCCTTGCCCAGGTTCTGTGATGGTAAATGCAGAAAAGCCACTCCCCTGGAATCTGTAGAAATCCCAGGGGCATTTCCACAGTTTTGAGTACATCCTTGGTAGTGCTGCTGAGGGGGTCTGAGCAGCCCCCCTGGGATGGAAATATGTGGAGACTTTTTTGTTTTTCCTGGTGAAGTCCTTGAAATCCAGGAACAAAAAGGACCCCAAGGGAGGCAGGCTGCATGCTAGCAAGGGATACTATTATCCTGTCTCTGACAGTGGACATCTCACAAGAAAGGATAGTTTTAAGGCTACATTAAGTGACATTCATCATCTCATGACCTGCGGCAAAGTACATCTTCAGACAGATATGTTTCACAGTCCTTAACAAATATTTTTTCCTATGTGAACATTTCTGATCACTTTATAAACCTATGTCAACTTTGAACATCTACATTGTGTTCCATTATTCCTCTGCTTATGTATGAAATATTTCTTATCATCTATCTCTGCTCTCTTTGAATTTTTAGCTCCTTTCTTACATAATCTACACAACTTTTTCCATTAGAAGACAAACAATTAATATCTGCTTGTTTTCTTATGTCTCTCCTGATTTGGTAGACATGTCACTCTTCAAACATCCCTTTTCCACATCAGAAAACTTCAAAGTAATCTGGAAAAATTCCATTTCTTCAATCATCCTTCTCTCTTCCTTTAACCTCATCACTATTCTTTTTGTGAATAAAATGACAAAATTAATGAGAACAAAGGGAGCCCTATAATTTAATATTTATGCATCATAACTTTTTTCCCCCTCACCTTCTAAGGATTTGCTCTTTACTCTCATAGTTGTTACTGAGCACATAGCTGCTGCATTTCATTGACTATTCAGAAATTTTTTCAGAGAATATTAGAACCAATAAAGTTCCAGAACCTTTCCTGAAAGGTAGCTGCTTTGGGAGCCCACCCTTCCATTTGGACATATAAGGTCTTCCCCTCTTTTAATGTGTTTTACTTCTCAGTATGATTTATTTTATAGTCATTTTCCATATACATTTATTTATCATGTAACCTAGATGAGATCAACCTCTTGGACCTGCAGGATCCTGCAGGAATCTTTGAGCTGGTGAAGCTCGTTGGCAGTGGTACCCACAGGCAGCGGTTTTTCTTCTAGTCAGAGAAGAGGAGGAAATGAGGACATGTGAGGGAAAACAACATGGTGGCACCAAGGTGAGTGGAAAAGGAAGGGCAGGAGGTGCTCCAGGCATCAGAGCTGAGATTCCTCTGCAGGCTGTGGTGAGGACCATGGTGAAACAAACTGACCCCCTGTAATCCATGAAGTCCGTGGGGGATGCAGAGATCCACTCACAGCCCATGGGAAAAGTGCTCACGTCACAGCGGGTAGATGCCAAGGAAAGCTGTGGTCCAGTGGGAACTCTGAATAGGCAGATAGGGCCCTTGCTTCCAGAAACAGAGAAAAAGAGCCCTTACTTCCATACTAGAGCACCCTATCCTTAAAAGGTTGCACCCTGTGGAAAAGTGACCCACACCATAGCAGTTTTGAGAAGATTGTTTGCCCTTGAGAGGAACCCCATGGCATAGCAGAGGAAAACTCCTCTTCCTGAGGGAAGAGAAGATCTTGAGTGATGAACTGAAGAAAAACCCCATGCCCTGTCTTGCTGTGCTGTTGGTGGGAAGGAGGGAGGGGCTAGGGGGAAAAAAGGTGATTTACAGGCTTATTTTACTTCTTATTATTATTTTCAGACTCTGTTGATAATAAATTTACATTATACCTTTAAATTTTAACCTATTTTGACTTTAGAGTGTTCTCCCAATCTTCATTTCAACTCATGAGCCCTCCATTAATTTTTTTTCCCTCTCCTCTGCCCAACTATAGCAGAAGAGGGTGAGCAAACAACTTCCATGAGTGACCAGTGTTTGTCCAGTGTCAAACTATGACAGCCATGGGTCAGTCTTTAGAGGTAAAGGATTGGATAATATCAGCCAAATGTTATAGTGGGCCTTGAGCAGGGCCAAGAACCAAAGTGCAGCAGAAAATATTGTAAAGATGTCCTCCTTACCATGAACTTTAGGAAAGATAGCAAATCTCTGATTCCAATAAGCCACATCTTAATTCTTTGGCATAAACAGAATAAGGGTGTTTTTTGGTTTTTTTTTTTTTTTTTAGTACTTCAAATTCTCAAATATGAAGGAGAACAAGTAAGCAATATTAATCCACCAGACATATGATTATGCTGGGTTAAATGATTATTCTCTGTTATAGTGTAGTTGCAACGTTGTAAGGATTTAAGGAGCACAGTTGCCTGTCTCAAGCACTGTTAAGACCCCAGAAGGACTTTGCCATGAGATAAGCACAGAATGGAGCAAGAGGAGAGTGCTAACTTCAGGTTTGGCAGAAGCAAGGTCTGATTAGCACATCCTGGGTAATGCATCCAGGCAAAAATTCCCGCTGTGGCAAACTCCAACTTCTTGTAGGCCTATCACCAGTCAAAGAAAGATGACCCCAAGCTATGGGGCAGATGGCACCTGTGACCACCAGTGGTCACCAAAGCCCCCTTGAACTGCCCGTCTGGGTACCTGGAACTTGGGCTATAAGTTAAGACACCACAATGGGAACTTGAGATAAATATTTCAGACCTAGGGAGAGGTTCACAAGGTTGGGGGGAGGAATTTATCACTGATAATGGACATAAAGAATGCAGAATTCAGAGGGCACAAGGAAAGTCAGCTCAGGAATTGTGCTGAATCATCTCTGATTGGTTACAAGGTAATTCCAACGAGGGGAAATCATGACCACCACTATTGGCCCAGTGACCCAATAATGAATTACCTCAAGTTAAGATAAAACCACTTTCTTTATAGTAAAAGCAGTGAAAATTAAGTCCTGCTTATTATGTCATATCCTGCCTGTTTTACAAAGCTGTTAAATATAATCTAAGATGCTTTGAAGTAAATAGTGAATAAAATAATATTAGGAGTGTTTCTGATTGCGTTTCCATTCAAGGCAGATTGAAGCAATTTATCTAAGAGCTGTTGTGCAAATAATACATTAATTGTAAAGGGCCATTGGTCATTTCTGGAATATTAAGGAAGACATTATTATCAGTTAAGCTTGAAAATGCTGATAAGAAAACATGACATTCACCTGGAATTTTGTATATGTACACTTCCATCTATCGTCATTTTTTTCTAGAGATCAGCTAATAGAGCTGCCAAGGCAGACAAAATTGATAATATCTAACACAGAGTTTTTGCTGTCTAGTCTCAAAGTGTCGGTAGCAATACATTCAGTCTTAAAAAATTTCTATATGGAGAAGACTCTCTTGTTCTGATGACTGCGCTATGTGTCATTTCTTATGGTGGGCAGTTGCCAATGAAAATTACTTTTTAAAACTGGTAAGAAAGCAAAGAATGAAAACTACCAAGAATCGGATGACTGCTTGTCATCTGCCTTTTGAATAAATGTTTCTGAGCTCATTATTGTTCCCTTTCTGATAAGTCCTGCTGTATGGATGCAGTAGATAAAGTAAGATTAGAATGTGCTACAAGCTGTGTGGGGAAAAATACTTGCTCTTGCCCAGATTTTCAGACCTTGGGCAAATCTCTTGGATGTTTTCACAAAAGAGAATACTTAAGACTGCAATAGCTCCACTACGACATGCCACCTGCAGAGCAACCTGATGAGATTCCTCTGCTATTGCTGCCAACTTGAGTTAGGAAAACAACATATGAAAATTTTTGGTAGTAAAGGAATTCAAGTTAGAGGCGAAACACAACTTTGAATCTGAATAATTTTTCTCCTAAGGGAAGGCAGGGTTTTTCTCAATGCTAACTCTCTTCAGCTGTGAAACTAGTATAATTTTGTTTTTCTGGGTGCATTAAGAAGATCAGCATGAAGCACTGTGGAACTATGATCCAGATGAGCCCTTACTGCATATTTAAAACAAATTCCTTTTTAACAACTTTTGTTGTTTGCTCACAGACCATCCAACACTAGTGATTCAGTGGAATGAACAAATTTCTTCCATTTGCAACATTTACTTCTCAGCCTTAGTTTCAGAATCTTAGTGTACTGGCTGGAGAGAAACACTACTTTATTGTCTTTCAACAGGGAAAGATTTCTGTTTGGAATGAAAAGCTGAAAATTGCTGAATGCAAAATTACCCTTTTTATTCTGAATTAAGAAAATTACTATGATTACTTTTGTATATGTGTTTGAAGCCAGGCTCATAAATGCAAGCTTTCAGAAGCAAAACCAGTAATATTGTAACATTCCTAAAGTTTTGTAAGGGAACTTTATTAAAGGTATTTTCATGCAAATGGATGTGCGACTTCCTTTCATTAGCTTGCTGAAAAGAGCCTTAATGCCAGCCAAACTAGCCAGACACCAATGGTGTGATAATGGCTTCAGAACAATCTCTACAAGCCTGCCATTCTGAGTATGTTCCCACATTCCCAGAAAACTTTTCCTTAAAACTGTATTCCTTTCATTGAAGTTCATGCACAAACTTTCCTAGCTTTGATGTGTTGACTTGTGTCACCACAATAACCTCATTTTTCAGAAGAAACATATTTTTTTTCCCAAAAAGAATAGGAACTGGAGTTATTATGAGTAATTTTTTTAAAAAAATAGTCTTACACAGAAAAAGAAAGTCCTGCTTAAAAAAAAAAAAAAATCAAATGCAACTCCCTAATAGTCTGAGACTTTTAACTTCAAGCCACTGTTGATATCTAGGTCATATCAGAAAGGGCAAAAAGGACAATAAGTAGTCGACAGGTATCACAATTACAAGCAGACATGCAAGCTTATCAAAAACCCAAACAGATGAACATAAGGCTATACATGGTGATATAATGGATATAACATCTTAGGAAAAAATTCTCTTCCCCTACTTTTTGAGGAGCTATCTGTCATTTAAAAAAAAACCAAAACCCACAAGGGTAGTTGTTTGAAAAATGCCATAAATCCTTAAATGCAGATGATAGCAAAACCTCTATAAAAATAACTTGCAAATAAAGATTGACACCCAGCCAGTCGGATAAAAATGGTCAGCCCCTCAAAGGATACCAGAGTTCATCTTTCAAAAGCCTTAGTTGGGGAAATTCAAAGTAAAAATGCTGCTGGAAGAAATTTGTTTAACAAGTCTGTTTTCAGATTCTCAAAACTGACATAAAATTAGATGTGAAAGACTGTAAAGTCAACTAAAATCATTGCAGTTTGTATGGAAATGTCAGACTTCTATCTACTTCACTCCAGATTTTCTGTTGAATCCACATAAAGACTATTGGTACCATGCCCATTTAATTCTTTCTGAGAAAACTGTGAGTCAGTAGGTGCCCTAATAGCAAATCTGCCTTGTAACAGACTCTTAAAATTGTTTAATATTATCTTTATGCCTTCATTTTCTTTCTCCTTGTCCAGATTTTAAAAAACCCACAGCTCTTTCCCACTGAATCTGAAGTGATGTGTCCATGGAAGTGTGTTAACATCATAGGTCAATAATCACTCAGGCAGTGCCTTGTGAAACCATGGAGGGTTGGGTCTTGTTATAATAGGTATCTAACACACAGGAAGATTCAGATTGGGCAATAAAATGTCTGAACACCACAGTAATGGATCTATCTGAGCAGTTGCTCAATTATGGGGACCTCAGCGACATAAACAGGAAACCTGGATATGTCAATATCTTGGTAGCTTTTATGGTTTATGTGCTTCTTTCTTTGTAGGCTGGAAAGATGCAGGGATTCATATCTCACTGCTGGCCCACTCCTCAAATCTGTGTGTAAGCAGGAGTGACAGACTTCACCCACACATTCCTTAATACAGTTCATACTGCTGAGTAATTTTTTGCATCTCTTCCACCTCTCAAAAGGATTTGTACCTCTAGACCATGACTTGCAACATTAATTCCTGATGTGTAAATGCTTGAAAAGTTAAACAAGTCTGGTAATTTCATTGTAGATACAAATGCAGAATGAACAAATTTAGCAAGTCTGCCCAGCGTGTTACAAATGCTTTGTGCTTTTGCAATTTGCTATTAGAGTGCAATTGACTGCTTCTGACTTTGGTATCCACAGCAGTAGGCCAAAGTATAAGGCAGCACAATTGAGAGCCTTCATCAATCAGGTTTCAGGATCGTGTTATGACAATTTACAATGTTTATGATTCTGGCAACTGCCTGTAATGTAAGCTCCGTGGTCATCTAAATAAAATAATGTTCTTATGCTAATATGATAAGGCAAAACTACTATACAGAATTTATTACATATATTATGATGCCCTTGGTTTGGCATTATCTTAATGTACTTCACTGCAATAAGGCTCTGTACATTTGCAGTAACATACTGCAATTTTATACAGTTACATAAAAGCTTTATTAAAATAATACTGCACAGCTTTTTATGCAATTCCTAAAATAGCACAGGCATAATGTAACACCAAAATCGCAGGCTATTTAATAATGCATGAGATGTTAAAATTATGCCACTTTTGTATTTTAAACTGTCCATTTTTTTCTTCCTCTTTGTGTCTCAGATGTTTTCTTCTAACCTGTGCTACTTCACCCTTCTTCTCTGATCTTAATGCAAAGAAGTAGCATTTTGCAGCATACTGGTGTTATGTTTTTCCTACCAATCTGTAATGCATTATAAGAAGCTGTTAAAGGACTTCCTGTTGCCTCACTTCTCAAATTTCTCTGTTTCATTTGCAAACATCCAGAAAAAGTTGGAGTAATCACCACGTTTATTGTACTGAATGCTATTTCAGATGATATAAAATCAAGGGAAAGGTTTAGGTGTGGTCTAATCTCATACATAGTTTTATTGTCCTTTGGACACGCTTAGGTGTCAAAAGCTGTGTTTGTAGAACTTAGAGACTATCTGTAAGTCTAGGAGTCTGTTTTACAGTCAGCATAAAGATATTGTTAACATCAGTGTTCACACAGTTTACCAGGTAGGAATACCCTTTCCTCTTAACTCCTGGAGTAGTCAGGCAATGTCTTAATGGTAAAACATATTTCTGTCACAAAAGGATCCCAAAGCAGTGCAATCTTTTTACTTAGCAATATCAAGATTAAAATCAATTATCTTCATCCTATTTTCTTTTGCCCCACACTTGTTACTTTTCTGAAATATCCACAGGCATTTGTGACTAAGCCGTATTAAGCTTATCTCCAGAATGATTTTTCTTCCTATGTATGAAAAAGGCACCTTTATGAAATTCTTTAATAGAGATACGAGCCATTATCAAATCTTTAAAATTATTAGACTGCAAATAAACCAGAATAATACACTTAACAAAAGCAGCTGTCAGATTCTAATTCCTTAAAAAATAGAGGAACCAATATTGTACCAGAGGCAGATTTTATTGTTTAAAGATGAGAGAACCAGACAATGGCTGAGGTTGGAAGGAACTTCCAGAGGCCAGCTGGTCCAACCTCTCTCTCTGTGCAGGGTCACCCACAGCCCAGGACTGTGTCCAGAAGGTTTTTGTGCAATCTCCAGGGATGGAGACTCTAGACCTCTCTGGGCAATGTGTACCAGGAACACCTTAGCTAACAATGTATTACAAAGCAAATTATCATTTCAGATTGTATTTTATTGCTCATTTCTCTCCTTATTAAGATAGGTTTAAGAAAAAATCAAGAACTCTGGCAATCTGACAGACAATCACTTTAATTTGAAGAAAGATTGTAGCTATTGATAATTACAGCAGTCAGTCAAATGGATGTTGCTTACACAGGTGAAATAACATTAGATCAGGCCAAATGGACAGTGAAGGACATTCTCTGCATTTTGAGCATTTTCAATGCTGAAAATGCTTACTTGTCAGTTGGCTAACTGGCATTCATAATCAAATTTTCAGACTTGCTGTGCCTTGCAAACAAATGCCAAGCAAGATATATTTCTCAGAATCTCAAACACCCAGATATTGAACTGAATGCTTGTAATTTCAGAATGTTCCATTTTCCCAGCATTTTATGCTTATCAAATAGTTCAAGTTATATTATTTTATATTCTACAGGAAAATTTAAAGAATATTCATAAATGTTTACCTCACACCTGAAAGACTGAACAGATCACAGATTAATCTAAGCTGCAAAGTATTGAAAGGAATTCTTTAGATGAGGCAAATGATGCAGAGTCAAAAGAACTGAAAAATGCCCAGGAGATTATTCAGCATGTAGAAAGAGTTATGTTACACAGGGGGAAAGTATTTACAGTAGGAAAAAATATATGCTATTTTTTCTCAATTTTTAATGATAAATCTCAACACTTTGAATCATGTGTCCCCTTTTACAAGCATTTCCAGTTTAGCTTGGCTATAGGCTATAAAATGCACTAGATGGCAGCAAAAAGTAAGGGAACAAATCCATTGTGTAAAGATACAGAGATGTGGTACAGACAGCCTGAATGATTCCAATGCAGAATGAAGGTGAAAGAAATTCCTTCATTCTTTTGCTTTTGCTTTCCATTAAGTAGTGCAATGCTTAAGCCAGTTGTCCATTACATTGTTTATTAATCTATGTCAAAACTGATACGTTCACAATTGCCTTTCAAAGGAGATGAAATGCAGAGTCAGTACACGGCTCAGTAGAAAGAAGGTGGGTAACAAACTCAGTGGTGCTCATAGGTTCACAAATGACTGTGTCATCTCAACACTTTGGGTCAAATTACAGTTACAGTTAAAATTATACTCCATATTTAAATATAAGAAAATGGCAAGTGCATATTCCAATATAAGAGTCTTATTTTTCACATTGTACTGTTGCCTCTTAAATATATTTGAGTTTCTATAATTAGGATTTCAAACTAAAGTCATGCAGAAGATTCTTAGAAAACTTATGGATTGACGAGTACAATCTGATTAGAAGTGGATCTCTTCCCTAAAAAAATCCAAACAACAAAATCCTACATAAAGCTGTACCACCTAAACCTTGTCTAAAATGGTTGCCAGAATATTGGGTACAGAGGACAACTGTAATGACATTACACTCTGAAAAACACTTCAAAGCTGTCATATTGTATTTGTCATGGTTCCCTTTCAGGCTAATTGCATATATTTAATTGCTTGCTTGCCTATAAAAGAGATGCAAAAATTACAACTATTTAAAAAAAGAATAATATAATTCTTGCTATTTCACAAAAGGCAATCCTTAAAAATGTTTCTCTACTAAAGGAGGCAGGAAACCTGCAAACAGAATAAAGGTTAAGAAGGAAGCAATACTAATGCAAATATGTAAAGCAGACAACTTGCTATTTATACAGATTTTTACATTTTTATCTCTTCATATCTTCCCTTCTATCATAGTATTACAGACAATGAACCATTTTCAGTAGCTCACAGCTTACATCCCAGCTTGCTTTCCTGAATGCTCTTCTCCCACAGGAATTGCTTTGTTTAGGAGTGAAGGAATAGGGAAAAGGAAAACAGAACAGAAGGCTCTGTTTAAAGATCATGACAGTGACTTATTGATTTTCAGTTTCTTCAGTATATACTGTAACAGGCATTAAATAATCTATTGAATAATTCAGGATCAGAGATGATAAATATTTGTTGCAAATTTGTATTATTTAGCAAATTCATCACGTGTTAAAAAACAACTATGTTGAAATGTTCTCTTTTGGTCACCACATAAAAACTGAATTAACCTGTAGACTGTAAATTTAAACTACAGAACCTGATGGCTATTCTGTTAAAAAGTAACAACAGTGTAAGAAAAAATTTCCATCCAAGTGTGTGTCTAAATTAGTAAGTGATCTTACACATAATCTTTAAGACTAAAGAACATCAGTTTGAAAATCCCATGAGGCTAATGAAGGTAGATTTTCATATCCAAAGAGGAATTTAACCTGTATTTATTAATTGCAGCATTTTTCATCAACACTTTCTGACCCTTAATACTGTAATTATCCATTTTTGTTTTCAGAAAGGTTGATAAAACTTTCCTACAATATAGACAAAAATATTCTAATATAAACAGAATCAGATGGCTTTTGGTATCTCTGTTACCATGCACGTGGATATAGACCTATATTCTCTGTTCCTTCCCTGAAGTTTTTATACCTTGTGCCATGAACAGAGCTTGCTCTTCTCTATTTCCCTTTCCCTCTACTTTCCCAGGAGTTTCTTGCAATGCAATTTTTACTGATTTTAACAAGTCGTAAGGACATTTCTGTTGGAATAAGTACACACACAAACTCTTATCCATATTTTTTCTAAATGGTTTCTAATTAAGATTCATTTTCATGAATTTTGTGCAGTACAAACTGGCATAATTTAATTTTTCTTTCTGAAAAATCTAGATTTTCAGTGAGGACTGAAATCTATAAAAGTTTTTATAGAGAATTCCATGTGAAATTTTCCTATTTTGAAATGGTTGTTATATCTGTCTGGATGAAGTTACACTCTCCTCTAGAGACTGTAAGATTATGTTTTCTGCCAAAAGCTGCCATGAATTCAGAATCACTAAGCACAGCAGATGATGGTAAAGAAATTATTTGTGGATTTGGAAAAAAAAAATATTTCCTTCAGCTGATGCTCACAGGAAGAGAATTGCAGTCAGTTACTAAAGAAAAAAAATAAAAAAAACTTTTACTACTACCTCTGAAGAGAAGTAATACTTCCAACACAGTCAAGAGGAAAGATTTCAGCAAGTTTTATCTAGCTAAGAGGTTGTATTTGGAAATAATGATCCAATACAAAAAATGACACTTCTTAAAGTTCCATTTTAACTTCTTTAATTAATATAACTAATTTACATAAAACTCCAACAAAAACCAACAAAAACCCCAACTGAATAAACTGAACTCACTTTTAAGAACTCAAGGTAGGGATACAAATTAGGTCATAAATTGTATTCTTCCTGTGTTCTGTATAATAAAGTGATTGAGTGCCTTAACTAATGTGTGAAGCTCATCATGACTTAAGCTATGGAACACCAAAGCACAATTCCTGAGGATAATAAATCAAATTGAAAAATATCCTTAAAGGATCCATTTCTCTACCACTGAAGGGTGGCTTTTTTAGGAAGGAAAACAATAGCGGTTGAACGAGAACTGAACATTTGGACAGGAAATGATAATTTATTTGGGTGTGCAAGCATAACTGCAACAATCTCTTGTTTTTCAGACAGTAGGTTACTCATGTATTTTTGAATCTAGAAAATCTAACTCTAAAAGTTTAACAACTAAGGCAACTAAGAACCATGCCCAAGGTCTCATCTGAAAGAAAATTGCTACATCCCTTAGCACCAGACAAAGACATTTAACCAGAATGATTTAAGGAGATGAGTGTGCCTTGCTGAGTCATCAATGATGGTTCTTTGCCATCTGGGTCTTCTGAAGAGGTTTCATATGTGAGCACTAAACCAGCATCACAGCTTAAGAGCTCTGACAGTTTCCCTGCTAAACACAGTATGTCCACAGAATAGCAGCACCTCTCATACTATCCTACAACCTTTCTTTCTGAACAGTAATTATTTCTCTGTTCCTCTGCTTCCCCTTTTAGGTCATGTGGAACTTGTTAAGATCCTTTACTGATATAGTATTGCAAACCACAATGTCTGCTCAGGTAAACATATTTATAAATGCAGCTTTAAAAATGCAATGTCCTTTTATTCCACATATTTCAGAGGCTTGCTTGGAAAGAAACTATATAGATCTGAATTGAAGGAAATTTATTTTTCTAATATAAAAAAAAATTGTAAGGAAGCTGTTTGGAATGATTTTATAATCATCCTTGAGGCAGAAACCATTTAGAGAAAAACTGGTAGCATGCAGGCTTCATAGAAACTCAAGAAAGCATAAAGAACATTTACGATTGTTGCAGCAGAAGTCCAATTTACATTAAGTTAAAGCATGATGGAATTACCAAGTGTGCACATAAGTTGGGCAGGTCAGAATAGGATCAGTGTCACACCTTTAGGTGTGTCAGATGTAATGTGTACTAATGTATTATTTAAAGGATTTTGATGAAAACTGAATCAGATAAAGTGAACTTTTTCTAATCTGATTTTCACTGTATCAGTCTCAGCCCTACTCTGAGATAATGAAGCCAATGAAAAATAAAGAAAAATAAATAAGCAATGATCAGCAGAGTGTAAAAAACTTCAATCTGCAGAACTGAGAGCCAAGCAATAACTTTCTGTTATTCGTTGATTCCCAGCTTGCCAAAACACTTACACTTTCAAGACAAATTAGTGATTGATAAAAAAGGGCCACTTTTCTCCACCAACGACTGTCAAGAATTACAACACCTAGTTAGGATTTCTCAAGCGGAATACAAATTATTATTTTCTTCTCACCATCCAATACTCCCTCAAAAGTGGCATTTCTCATCTGTAATTAACAAGCAGAACACAAGGTAAAATGCCACAACTATCAGTGGTGCAAGTAATGATGTGAAATTGTTTCTACAGGCTCCAGGTCCTTTGAGAGAAATAAAAAGGCTTCACTATATAACCCTCTTCAGACCATTTCAGACTCCAATCCTGCTTCTCTCCTACAACACAATCCTCTGGGGCACTGGAACATCGTGAATTAATAACATTGATTTCTTTTAGCAGTAGTCAGTTGATTCAGAAAACTGCATCAATCAAAATCTGTTTTTTTCTACGGTCTGTTAGTAGTTCCACCGACATTTCAAGAAAGTTGCTGTGAAGAAAAAATAGCCTCAAGAATGCAACTACATTATGCAGGGACTAATAAACTGGCATTTACAAAATAAAACTGTGTTTGCAACTTGAAGTTAACATTTGGTTACTTTCAGCCAAGAAAAAGGAATATTTTAACTTTACTTGACCTAGTGACTTCACAGACTGAGCAGTCTAGAAAGATTTTGCTAGAACTGATTGCTGACCTTGACTGGTGAAAAACATATATTGATGGCATCATTCCTTGTAACATTTCATTTATCAGTTCTAAATTTTGAAACTTTTCAGTTGGTAAAGACAAGGTAAGACTGAATGGTACAGGTACCTCCAACTCTTAATGACTTGTCTAGTCTCAGGAAGTACATTCAGAATGTTTCTATATTATGAAGGAAACAAAATCTCTGTTTCCCAAGGGCTTCAGTTTATATTTTACAGTAATTAATCATAATTTGTCTTAGACCTTTCCTTCTTATCTGTTATGCTGGCTTGTCACATTTCAGCATCTTTTCTCATCAGCCACAGAGAAGCTGATTCAACCTTCAGGTTTTAACAATACACTCTTTTAAATGTTTTAGCTGGTAACATGACTTCCAATTATTTTTATGCAAATGCATATGACAACAACCCACATCTATCTTACCTCTCACTAATTAGATTCTAAGTTTTTAAAAGCATTTTCAGCTTCTTAAATTTTGCAACACACTTGAAAAAGTATTATTTCTGTAACATTGTTCTTCAAGCACTGCAGCTCGGTCTTTCTAATAGTTTCCAGATAATTCCTCCTTGACATATTTCTGCTATATGGTATGTCTTTCCCTCTGGGCTTTTTAAGGAAAAATATTCTCCACAAGAAGCTCAAGAAGACATTTACTGCATAGCTGCAACTGCCAAAAAATTGCTATTCTTATCATATTGCTGCTTCTACAGAAAGGGTATGGTATTTCTTTCTATAAACTCAGACGCGTCAGTTAAAACTTGAATGTCCAACTTCATTTTTACTTTATAATTTCTTTTATTGTCCTTGGATCCCAAGCTAAAGTTTGACCTTGTTCTATGTATTTATAGATAGTTACTATATGCAGTGCCAGGAATCCTTGATGACAATGTAAAAAAACCCAACAAAACTCATTGATGTTTCAAAACAATGGCAGAAATTATTTAACATTATATCTGTCTTATCCATAATCTCCAAGAATATTTAGAATATTCTTGGCACAGAAAAGATAAGGAGGTGACCCAAGGCAGCCAAGCTGGCTTAACTAAGGGCAAACAGTGCCTGACCAAATGTGTGGCCTTCTATGACAGAGTGATAGCAACAGTTGACAAGGGAAGACAGACAGGTGCCATCTATTTAGACTTCTGTAAGGTCTTGGAGACTATTCTTACGTCCAAATTGGGGCGACATGGATTTAATGCATGTATTTAGTGGGTAGGGACTCACTAGATAGATGCAACCAGAGTCTGTGGATAACCTGGATGACTGCAACCAGAGTTGTGGCCAGTGCTCTGTGTCAAGGTGGAGGCTGGCGAGGAGCAGTGTCCCTCAGGGCTCTGTCTTGGGACCAATGCTTCACTTCATCAGTGACACAGACAGTGAGGACTGGGAACCTCATGAAGTCCAACAAGGCCGAGTGGAAGGTGCTGCACCTGGGTTGGGGTAATTCCAGACATGAGCACAGCCTGGCAGAAGAGCTGCATGCAAACAGACCAGTGGAGAAGGACCTGGGAGTTCTCAAGGATGGAAAGCTGGACATGAGTCAACAGCGTGATGTCACAGCCCAGTGGCCAACTGCATCCTGGGCTGCATCAAAAGGAGTGGCCAGAAGGTCAAGTGAGGGGATTATGCCCCTCTAGTCTGCCCTCAGGATTACTGCATCCAGGTCTGGGGTCCTCAACACAAGAAAGACATGACCTGTTAGAGTGGATCCAGAGGAGGTCACAAAGATGACCAGAGGAGAATATTTCCCCTATGAAAACAGGCTGAGAGAGTTGAGGTTATTCAGTCTGGAGAAGAAAACGCTTGGGCAAACCTCACTGTGGCCTTCCTCTACATTAAGGGGGCCTATAAAAAGGAGGGAGATGGTCTTCTTATGGGGGAAAATAGTGACAGGACAAGGGCAATGGTTCTAAACTGAAAGAGGGCAGGTTTAGATGTTAGGAAGAAATTCCTTACTCAGGCAATGATGAATCACTAAAACAGGTTGCCCAGTGAGGCTGTGGATACCCCATCCCTGGAGGTATTTAAGGCCAGGTTGGATTGGGCCCTGAGCCCCCTTGTCTAGTGAATAGCATTCCTGCTTATGCCAGTGAGGTTGGAACTGGATGATCTTTATGGTCCCTTCCAACCCTGACCATTGTACAATGTGATTTCCATTTGCACACAAAATTTCAACAGCAAAGAGTCCAACTTCAGAAAGCTGTTTCCTGAAACATGCCATTTTATCTGTGTGTCTTGGAGAGGCACTGTACCTGTGTACTTGGACCAAAACTACCTGAAAATAAATCACACATCCAATGTGATAAGTAGCTTGGGTTCTGATAATAGAGAAAGGAAAAAATACTGAAGGGATGTCAGTACGTACTAATGAAAAACAAAATTAATTACCCAACCTTTTATTGATTTCATAAACTAAATCTACTCCACTAAGATGTAAATATCAAATTATGTTAAAGGAATGCAGAAATAAATTCTTCCAGTTCCTGAGAAATTATATGGAAGTGCCCAGTTTTGTTGCCATTATCAAGTACTAAACTTAACTAAAATGCCAACTCTGTTAAGGTAAATTTAGGTTTTGCTTAACAAAACAGTAAGGTTTAGCAATGAAGATAGAGCAATGACTCTGTAGCATGTTAAGAAACATAATTATGAGCAATTCATTGGGCCACCAGTTTACCCAACACTTAGCAATAGCAACTTAGCATGACCAGTTAGCATGTTGAAGGAAAAGAACAGAAATATCTCAGAATATTTAAAAATATACAAAGAAGGCAGAAGAAAGGACTTCAACCTAATTAAGAAAAAAATTATTTTCTTCAATTATACACTGACCTTTGAAATCCAGTGCTCTCCTATATTTATGAGATGGAACACTCATTAATTTTAATTTGTGAGCCAAAAGTGTGAGCAGTTATCAAACAAAACACTGTTAGTGTGGTTCTGGCACTCATTCTCCAGCACAGAATGAAAAACCTTCTTAGAACATACGGTGCAAATGGGCAAGAAAGAACAGGATGCAGCAGGAAAAAAGGGCCATTTGGAGGTAGGGCAGCAGTTTTCTGGGACATGCATCCTTACTTGGGCTCCTGGAGAAAAGCACAGCACAGCTCAAGCACAGGAATGAGGTCCAAAAGTGGGCAAGACAGGTCAATGGGGGATGAGACCACTGAAAACCTCTGAAGCCCTATGACCCATTTCCAGAAAGGTGTAGAAGAATGTGTGCATGATAACTCAGTTGTATGCAATGTGAGAAATGTAGCCTCAGGGTGGGGAAAACTTATCTACAAAGGCCCCGGTGGCATCCCCTGGATACCTTGTTGGCCAGATTAATGCTGGACCCAGGACCTGTGATATCCTTTACTTTGTCTCTGTCTTCCTCTTTTTTAAAAAATAATTTTATTTCTATTACTACTAGAAGATAAGGAACTAAATTATTCCGGTTTCCATGACGTGTAAAATTTATTAATAAAACTTTGTAAGGTTTTTTTAACTTCTGGCATTTGTTGCTCCTTTTCAACCATGGGCATTGGTGAATCTTGAGTGTTATCTTCCTCTTGGGAGTGGAACACATACCACAGATATGTAGATTAGAACAGTATTTCATTTCATATCTGCTACTCTCCATCTTTCACATTATATGAAACAATACTAGACCTCAGTTTTTGAAAGTAATGTTGAATTGTATTTACTGAAGTCTGAAAGAAGAATGAAATGTGATGCATCACCAGAAGGTTAAACCCTTGGCTATACCAACTGCTTTGAGAGAAGAGTGACACTGCTCTATCTCAGTAAAGACACAGGTACATTAGTGAGATTCACTGACTGCAAATATTTCCAGTCAATACTTTCTTGCTGTGAGTGTGTCAGAAAGCACAAATTTTATTGGAACAGTTAAAAGAATTGAAGGCATTTTCCAGGATATGTTACTGCTAAACCAAAAATAATAATTGAAAAAAACCCAACAAACTAATGAAGAACTCTGCTAAATCTAGCGAAAAAACCCCAACTACAAGGGAAGGTAAATTACTGTCCTACTTCTCCAATCTCTGGCCTCCATGTAGTTCATTCTCAGTGACACTGGCCAGGAGTCTCAACCCCTCAGTGTCAGTACCATCCCCTATTGGAGGGAACACCCCCTCAGGACAATCTGTAGTACAGAATGGTAACCATGGCTCGGTTGCTTCCCTTCACAGCTCAGTACCTTCATACAAATCCACCTGGCTCACACTAAAATGCCAAACTGGGTGATGAGATGCAGGCATATATTCCTTCATCCAACACAGAAGTGGAACAGACAGCTCGTACAGGCACTGCCAACATTATCTGTCAGAGCTTTGAATGAGTTCATCTGGAATTGGAAATTTATACCAGATGAGGGCAAGTTTATGTGACACCTTTCTTTTTGAACTCTATGTGTGCATCTAATTGGGAAAACAAATATGACAGATACCTTAAATAACCAAATAATGCTTATGCAAGTGTATTTGGGTACAGTTTGTCTTAGAAATGTTAAATTATAATTTTCTGTGTGCTTTTTGCAGCTATACATACATAATTTGATATGTCACACTAAGTATATCTGGCCCTTCTTGTGCTAGGTTTTATAGCACCGTTTCACTATATGTGGTGTTACAGAATACTTTTCTAAAATCTCCTTCAAAGTTATTTTTAAACAATGGACTCAGATGATCATATTTTTTCATAAAACTTGATCCTTTACATACTCATTTTAATGCCCATAAACAATTTTTGCATCTCTTCTATGGATTGTTAAGTACAATTCTTTTTTTTTGTTGGTTTTTTAATAGTTGTCCAATCAGTAAGATAGTGCTTCAAAACTGAATCAAATATTACCAAGATGCCTTGCTTCCAATGTTTTGTATGGTATATATGACCTGCTAAGATATTGATTTCCTCACCATCAAAAGGGTGGAAATACTCTTTTTTAACTTGAGTGGTCTGAAAGTTACACAGCTAGACCAAGACAGTAATTCACCTATGTTGGACAGTCAAACAGGCAGAAAAGTATTTCCAGAGAAGGATTTAGAATCATAGAATGACCTGGGTTGGACCTCAAAGACTCTAGTTCCAACTAGTTGGTTCTAGTTCCAACCCTTCTGCCATGGGCCGGGACCTTTTGCTAGCCCAGGTTGCTCAGAGCTCCATCCAGCCTGGCCTTGAATACTTTCAGGGCTGGAACATCCACAACTTCTCTGCTCCAGGCCCTCCCCATTCTCACAGTAAAGAATTTTTTCTTAATATCTAATCTAAATATACTCTACTGATGATTAAGGCCATTCCCGCTTGTCACTACATGCTCAGCATCCACATCTCCACAGGAGATCCACAATTTTCAGTGTTTGCAAAATCCACACTTGCTGCCTGTGAGGGACTAGGTGTGCATGCCCTGTGTGTAGGCATGTATAAATAAGTTATAGAAGATTTTTGGAATTTTTTAGGTGTTTATTAACATTCTGCAGTGTCTGATATTGTGGTTTACCAGTGGCATTGCTGATACTGATCCTGAATTCTTAGTTCACTTATTGTCTCTCTTCATTAATAAATCAATAATTATACACCATTAATAAATCAATAAATACTTTTATCTCAATTTAAACCTCATTAATCAAGCAGCTTTCCTCTGTGAAAAATGCCTGCAAAAATTTGAAGAGAGAAAAATAATTGCTAGTATAGCTTGGATCTAACTTCTCATACTACTTAATTCTGAACATGCACAGATTGTTGTGCTTATGCATTTAGGAAAATCCGTAAGTCAAAGTGAAAGTATCAGCTAATTTTACACACTGCTTGGAGCTGGGAAAGCTAGATTCAAAGCAAGCATCTGAATTACTGTCTGAGACAACTTAAATTTTGTCTAAATTGAGAAAATAAGTGGAGACAGAAAAAATTGCAGATGTTGACACCTGAATAATTATTAATATTGTACTGTGGCAAATTTGATTCCTGCTGAGTCAAACACAGATGAAAACACTTAATGGGAAAAAATATTTGAAGCATTCAGGTGTCTAAAATCAGATGCAAAGGTTCACAATGATGTTCTCTGTAGAATAAAGGAGAGCCCTCCCTTTTACAGACTCTGACTTTTCAGACAGAACTAATTGATAATTATATAAGATTTCTGTTCTCTGAAAACAATCAAGCCACACTCTTTTTTTTCTTTTTCCTTGAAAGAGAACTGTAGTCAAACCAGAGACAATCAGGCAAACATAATGCTATTTGCCAGTAGCTATGGTGACTGCTTGTAGGAAAAGGTAAAATGTTCACAGATGAAAGAAAAAACCCTCACCGTCACTTCTGTAGGATAAAACCAAGCCAAACAAAACCATTTAATTTGTTAATATATACTTCTTTACCCAAGTAATCAGAGTGGGAATGAAATTAGCTTCTTAGAGTTCAATGCTTTAATTGGAAATTTTTTCTAGGAAGTGCATTTTAACACTTCAGGAATGCTATCATTATTTCATCTCTCTGTGCTAAAGACCACTGTAATAGCTGAAAGCTTTGTAATAATTAACTCCTTCCAGAAAGCAGGAAGATAGTGAGGAGGGAATATGTTAATAATTCATTAAAAAAATCAGGATTATTGACACACTATCATTATAAATAATTGAATCAAGCAAGTCTTCTCTCTGTAACATATCCTTGAAGTGATGGATTCTTGTACATATTGATGTGGCTCTGGGACATAATATTGATTTAATCATCATTATTAAATTATTAAATCAGATTGGGAAAACAGGCCAATTTTATACTCCTCTATGTGCTCATTCTTAAATAGGGACACCTGAGAATGTTTATTTGCAATTGTCCTCTTTGCACTGCACTTATTCAGAAGCCATTTTAAGCTGGAGCACAAAAATGCTGGATTGCTTGATCATGACCTAGTATGTATTCAGCTAAGAGTGGGCTCTAAGGAGCACATCAGAGCATTCAGCTTTGATGTAGTTTTCTTCAGCTACATTAAATACATGTTAATGCCTAAACTATTGAGAGAAAAATATGACAGAAGTGGCTTTATATTAGTTTACAGCTTACAGCCTATCCCTGCTGTTGTTCATCAGGCCTGCATGGATCCCTTAGCCACTCTACCTTGAGGGTTGCAACGTCACCTCATGATGAAAAGACTTTTTTTCCCCCAAAGGATGAAATCTCAGACTTCTCAGCATACACGTTTAACTATGACTGCCATTACAAGAAGTAGAACAGGTTTAGCCTTTTTTTTGTTCCAGAAGTGGGAGGCAAGTGGATTTCTCTTTTTCCTGGTTTCACTTTATGTTGACATCCATTGGTATACTGGTAGCAGCAAGCTGACAGCACAGCAATTTCTGTCCTACAGAGAACTAATCTAGCAGTCAAATCATACTTTATTGCTCTGTTTTCCTTCTCTTATTGTATCACCCTATTTCTCACCTTCTAGCTGGCTACACTTCTCTGAAAGGAATAATTAAAACTGGATAAATTTTTAATCAACACTGCAGTGGTTTTGGTGGTATCTCCCTCTACCCCAACTTTTTACCTTCTATCCATAAAAACCGCCTTAAAAGTTCGAGACATTTTTATGCCTGATTCTGACTGCAGGTTCTTCATTGATTTCTGAGGATGATCAAGCCGAGTATAGCAATGCAACAAGCACCTTAAGAACTTTTACTAAGTTCTAATTGAGACGCTATATTTCAGATTTCCCTCCTGTTGTTTTCTGTTCAGTTCTATAATGCAGATCAATACAATCCAAAGTTATTCTAGGTGAACAAAAATTGTTGAATGCATCCAGCTGTGGAGCTTGATTAGATTTTCATTTCAGTAGTATAAATCAGAGTAACTCCACATACGGCAAGTACTTTCAAATGCTGTAATCTCAGATGTAAAATCAGAACCAAATTCTATTTTTCTGCTTTTCCATTGGCAGTGTTACATCCCAATCCTGTATCAGAAGATTAAAATCCTTTAGAAGTAAACACAGAATTGTACAATAAATAACTATTAACTAATAGAGTATTTAGACAGAGAGGAATATGTTCCTAACATCCACTGTCACGAAAGATAATTGGAGATGCTGCCTGAAAGAATATCAGCCTCTGTGACTCAGATATCAGTGCATAATTCCTGTTTAAAGAAAGGTAATTTTCTCAAGAAATGCTGATTGTAGCCCTAAGTAAGCTCAAACAAAAGGCAGGCTGGAGGATGAAGCATGGCTGGAATATGTTGATTTTATTTTTTTTTAATAACATAATGTGTTTCTCCCATTTATTCTTATGACATTCTACTTTCAAAAGTAAAACTAGGTGTCAAGCTTAATTTCAGTATTATAAATGCAAGATGAAAAAGTCTGTTTTCTGCACTGCAAATGAAAATAAAATAGCAGTGCCATGCAGGCTCTTGCCTATGTGCTTAAACATCTCACTATGAAAAGACATTTCCATGAACACAGCATTTCTCCTAAAATGCATAATTTGCTAAATCTCACTGGGAGTATTTGCATAAGAAATCCTTTATGGGAGTGGAGAGGCCTGATCTGTCCACATAGAGCACTCTTCTTCATTGTTGCATGGAAGATGAAATGAAATCAGGAGAGCACAGGGAAAAAACCCTGATAACACAGTAGCAGTGAAAAAAAGAGGATATACTTGAAAGGAAACAAACAACAATTTCCCATCCTACCCCTGCACACAGTGTTTGTCATGCCAATATTTACTAGGTTAAGCAGAACAGAACAATGTTTAGATGGAAGCAACCTTGTATTTTCCTTATTGAAAAAAATACTGCAATAAAGCTCAGAAGAAAAAGTGTTGGAGCAGTCACAGAAAATGGCACACCACTGCTGGGCATTATTATTCCTCCTCTTCTAGAGTGTGCTTTTTTTTTTTGTTTTTCTTTTTAACAACTAGAGATATATAAATGCAAGGGGAGAGGGATGGAAGTTATAGGGGACAACATCCTAAGCTTCTTAAAATATTTGCAACACACAAATCACAGTGACTAAATATACCCCAAGAGAGAACAATCTTTCTCTCTTTTTCTTTCTTTCTGGCAAGTCTCAGAGCGTTTCAAATGTTAACTGACATGAGGATTGTCAAAAGCTGAGGTTTTCCTCCTCTCTGAATTTTTTTTCTGCGAACTACTGCCAGTAGGAAGATGCTTTTATGAGAAGCAAAAATGCTACTGCGGGATTTACTTTCTCTGTATCCCTAGTTTTATTTAAATGTCATAAAGATCTGGCGAAACACAATTACTACCAGCTCTGCAGAGTTCTCCTTCTGCTCACTTCTGTGATCCACTGCTTTTTGTCCAGAGGGGCTTTAGTGCCGGGTCCATTTCTCCGGTGGGGAGCCAGTGGCCCTCCAGCTGTAGGTGGCAGCAGCCCACAGCTCTTCTCTCTCACAGCCTAAAACCAGCCCGGAGACACAGAGCAGTGCTTTACTCAAGAGGCGGCAGAACAAAATACGGATAATAGAGATTTTTCGCAGCCAAGGATTGCAGGATTTTCCTGGCAAAGAAAAGCAGTTTTTGAAGCACCCATTTACTTAAGATTCTGTTTGTCCTTTTTTTTTGTTTTGCTATTTTTTTTTACTTTTTACTTTTTTTTTTTTTTTTGTGAAAAGCATTATTTTGTATACATAGGCTCTTGGACAGTGTGTAATTGTATAATCAAATGTCTCCAGAGCATAAAGATGAGATTTGACACCAAAAAAAACGTTTCTCATTTTGTATTCAGTTTTATATTTGTAAGTTGGAGCATTCTGTGGTGACTGGCCTTGGGATGCTCTGTTGTTTTGGGTTTGTGACCCAGGTTGCAGTGTTCTGGTCTAAGGAAAGCTAATTGCACATGTACTTGGCTTTGCAGTGTAACTTGGTAGAATATAAATGCAATCAGTATCAAGGATATGAGAAATACATGTATATTGCCTAAGTTACTAAAAACACATATTATCAGGGCTAGCTTATAGAAAATGCTTATCAATTTAAAAATCCAGGAATTAGGAACTGCCCAATTCATACCAAAAAAAGCCCACACAAAAATATGAGCAAAAACATACTGATAAACATAATCAATATATATGCATGTATACCAATTTACCTATGAATATACCTTATAAATATATTTTCTCCTATATACATAAAAGATATAATAATTCCCAACTGGTTTTGCTACTACTCAAATATTTACTCATAAAAAATTGATCCAAACTGAGGTTTAACTCTCTTAGTAGGCAGACAGAAAAAAAAGGTATGTTAATTCCAGTTACCATTTTTTACATATTCTGCACCTAGTAAGATTAGTTCCTAACCATAAATGCCATCTTGTTCATATTAAATCACAGAATTTTACCATCAGAGTACAGAACAAACATCCTCTCATTTTAATACTAAGTGTTATAACCCCACATCTGCTCTTAAAACATTACCCTAGCTTTAAAAACCTGATTGAACACAAACAAGTTTCTGTCCATAAATAAAAAGTGTCCAGATATTGAATCCTGCTCCATCTCAGTATTGACTCTTGCCTTGCAGTAGCTTCTATGTGAAACACGATCTCCTACAGATGGAATTCACTTGTCCTTGCTATTAAGTGAAACACAGAAGGATGCAGAGAGCATTTGTTGAAGCTGGAAACCAATGTTAGAATTCAGCCATGAATTTTGAGCTGACATAACTACCACCTTATAAATCTGGATGCTGAGTCTCAACACTTGTACAGCTAATAAAATGAACTTGTATTTTTCATTGCAGTTTAAGCATACATACTAAAGTTATATTTCAATGTTAAAAATGTTTATCCACTCAAAGAATTTTAATGCCTAACAATTAAATATCTGTGAAACAGTTTGTCTACCTCATTTTTCTTTAAAGCAGGGAAATAGTAAGGAAACTCAAAGACTGCAGAAGTATTTTAAACATGAGTGGCTACTTTTAGCTTAGTTTGTAACCAAATGCATGTTTATATATTGCATTCTTGCTCTATCATCCCTGAAACTGTGACAAGGCAATGAGTTGTTTACTGTGTCCTGTGTCCCACTTCACCACTGTGCTTCCACAGTTTAAGTGAATCTTAAATAGGCAAATTTCACCCTGGGGAAGATGAGAGTATAAGAATTGTACTGACTGAATCAGAAACCTAGAGAAAGCATCAGGAAAAGGAGATGGTTTGTAACTCTTTTTCTGTATATACCCCAGGCTGGGGAGTGGTGACATTTGGACCTGCCTTATTTAGGCAGGTTTAGTATTAATCACCAGGGAGATTTGTTTTTTTTTATTTGTTTTTCCTTTTATTTATTAATTTTTTTTTTTTTTACCTTTTAATACCATTTTTTGGATAATAGAATAGGATCATATTAGGCATGACTGCAGGGGAAAAAGAATTCATGAAATTATCAGCTCTAAATGTATCATAAAATTTGGAGTAAAACCACTTTATGGACTGTGTGCCTCAAGGAGCAGAACAGGAGATTCCAACCATTTGGCAAATTTTCACTTCTTTTTCTCCATGAAATCTACTTGAGGAAAAGCAAAAAAGAGTTTAAAAAAGGTAATCACCTTTATAATACACAATTTATTTGTTAATGGTTCTTAACTGCAAATGATTTTCAGTTCAATTTACTCTAGGTTTTTCTAAACAGTTTGTTCTCTCCACTACATTAGTATTTTTTTCCAGGTAGTGACTCTGATCTATTTAACAATATCCTGAATACTAATGAATGAAAAGAAAAAAAATCTCGCTTGCATAAAATGATAACATGATGCAAAAGAGCTTAGCATGAATTTTGGGATTTAAATCAATCTCTGAATATTTTGGTAAGGTATGATGTCCATAATTAATCCCTGAAGGTATCTGGGAAAGTGCTTAAATCTGGGTTAATGAACGACCATGCTTAGTTTCCAACCTAGAAGTATAATGCACTGTTTCTGAAAATGGTTTACAGAATGGAAAAATGGATGAATTATTGGGCAAATCTGACAATTGAAATACAATCATGCTATACTAACACATTATGTTTTACTGCAAAAAGAATAATTATTGGATATTATACAATACACACTATTATTATACTATATAATATATATAATGTATATTATTATACTATAATTATACTACAGATAGTAGTCTTCATGATTTAAGACTTGTGTTCAAAATGCTAACCATTTGTAACTCAAACCCCCTTGCTGTGAAGAACTTGTTTAGATCAAACATATCTGTTATTGATCATTCTCTAGCATCATCTCTAGCATATTTCTGTGTATTTTCCTTCATCTTTTATGATTCTATGATTCTAACTGCTAAGACTGTCACAGAAATATATAAAAAATGTATTTTATTTACAGGATAGCACTCATGCATCTCTAACAAATGCTGTTCATTTATATTTCATTAATAGAATTCACACACAATGTACTCCTGTTCATGTGTCTTTTTGGGATTTTACCTATTTTCTCAGTGTCCTCTTCTTTGCAATTGGCTCAAGATATGAAACTAAAAAAATTGCCCTTAGCACCCTCATAAAAAATAAACTGTAAAACCCAAAATTACAATGAAGACAAGATGATTTTGGAGAAAGGAACAATACATACAGCACAGCTATAGTCAGCATATAATTTGAGTGCATATGTATCCACTTGTGTTTATATCTGCATTTTCACATAGATATTTATCTCACATTTCACAAATTCCTCATGATTCAGCAAAGCTCATGACATGGTGACTAAATAATGAAACTTCATATCTTACTAGTAGCTTCAAAGGCTGTTTGGAAACAGAAAGGTGAAGAGCTTCTGAAACTGAAGGCTTACACATACCTCTGCATCCTGAGAAAATTTGCTGGGCAATGTAGGAAGAGAACTCTAACATAACAGTGATCTAAGTGATCAGTGCTAATTGTGATCTATGTCAATGACTAGTGCTGAACCAGAACAGGGGTGACTCATCCACACTTAGTTCACATGAGGGTTCCTGAAAGTTCTTGCCAGCAAAGAGAGCCTTGCTGCTGAGCTCCTTCTCAATTCCCAGCAGCTGCTGTACCTGGCCAGATGCTCAGATGGTCACAGGGGCACCAGTTTTGATTTGACCAGTGCAGAGACCCACCACTAGGTCAGTAATGAAGGTGTCTCTTGTCTCTCCAGAGCCACGACTCACTGTCACATCCCAGCCATTGGACTGGGCTTGTTTGCCAGTGGAGCCCTTATGACTGGCAGTTTCAATAACTATTTAAAACAAAATTTCTGGCTGAGTAACTGGTTTCCATCTGGGATTTTCACCTTGGGGGATTCCTGAGGTGCTCATTCCCACTGGAATATTTTAGAACTTGATCTCATTTCTATTACAACCTATTCAAACTATTCATGAGTGTGAAAACATGCTAGCACATATTTGTTCTTTTAGGTACACAGCAAAGTAAAGTATCCACTGAAGAACTCTACATGTTAACATATACTGAAGTGTTCCATGTACAGACATGAGTAGGATGTCCAAAAACTCATATGACTGTGACATCATATATATGAAATATATATTCCATATTATCAACATGATAATGACATCAGCTTTCAAGGTGCAGTGGTGTAGTAATTTGTATTGTTCCACAACTAGTCTAAAACAATGCTAGACGTTTCCACTAATTATGGGGGAAACTAATGACCCAGGGTTTGTTCTGACCTCTTCTACTGTGAAGTAATCTGAGGGAGGTCCTGGTAAAGGACAAAAGGATTTTTGTGGTTCTAGGATCCTTTTACCTTCATATTTCCAAAGAAAGATATTTCAGAAAACCAGTCTTCAAAAGTGCTTGTTTCATTCATATTTTTCTCCCAAGACATTTTTTCCTGAAGAGGGATGTACTAATTTTCTAGCAGAACAGCAGGTAATTTTTAAATCTCTTCATGCTTTGAGACTAAAATAACATATTGATCTTCTATGTCCCCCTTCACTTCAGAATAATATACAACTCCAGTAAGTCTTCCCTTAAGTAAAAAGTAAAACTTCCCTTAAGTAAAAAAGAAAAAAATAAGGTCCCTTCTTCACAACATGCAAGACTAACATATAATCTGATATAACTGGAACCAGTTGTGAGGGCGACTGTATAAGCACCTCGGGTATTGGCCCATTCCAATGGGCAGTGAGAAAAAAGTGAGATACTAGTGAGGTTGCTTTGCCTTTGAATAGTCAACTGGACATGTACGGATCTTTTGACAGAATGTCTCCTCTATTTCTGTCTTTCTGCTTTCTAAATGTTGTCTTTTAGCTAGATTTGGCTGCTTAAAAAACACCTAATCTAAATTCATTATATACATACACATGGAGTATGAAATTCTCATGACAATCATGTTACCGCTACTTGTATTTATCTTTTCAGATGATCACAAAGTTGGCTAGTTTTATTAAATCCAAAAAAACTATGGTTACCCATAAAAACAAAATGAAAAAAAAATCCCATTTTTTACATTTCTAAAAGGCAAACTTAAATAACTGCTTTCTGAGAAAGAAATAAAGTACTAAACCATATCTAGTGTCATGATAACCTTCTGTATCAAGATGATACTTCATATCCAGACTTCTCAAATTCTGTTAGAATACGAAGCATGTTCTCGAAGCTAACAAGATACCAAAGGCAAAGAAAGTTTCTCTAAAGTGAAATCAAAATCTGTTCCATTATGTGACCTCTATTAAGCTTCATTGTTTTCTTTCAATAAGCTCCCAAACAAGGTTTCAGAACAATGAAGTTCTGATCCATTCAACCTCCATCAACCACACCAGTAGTTCTCCTTTATGTAATTTTCAGTAATTGAAATACAGAAATCTATAATTAGTAAGTAGGTGTGCATGTTAGGTAAGCAGCAAAGGAAGAAATGTTCTGATATGTATTACAGATACTGCAGATTATCTGGTGGTTTGACCACTTCCCTGGGCAATGTGTTCCAATATATAAACTTTTTGGTTAATTTTTTCCCTCTAATATCCAATCTAAATCCCACCTGCAGCAACCTGAGGCCATTTCCTCTAGTTCTGTCACTTATTACTTGGGAGAAGAGGGAAACACTCACCTTGTCATGACCTACTTTTAAGTTGTTGTAGAAAGTGATAAGGTCCCAACTAAGACTGATTTCCTCCAGGAAACTCCAACTCCAGCACCTCAGAATCTTTCTTATCATGAGGGTTCAAAACTGGACAGAGGATTTGAGATGTATCCTCACCAGTGCCCAGTACAGGGGGACAATCCCTGCCCTGGTCCTGCTGGTCACTCTATTGCTGATACAGGCCAGGATGCCATTGACCCTCTTGGCCACCTGGGCACAAACTGGCTCATGTCCAGCTGCTGTTGATCAGCACTCCCAGGAATTTTCTGCTGGGCAGCTTCCCAACATTCTGCCCCCAGCCTGCAGTTCTGTATGGGGTTGTTGTGACCCAAAGGCAGCCCCTGACTCTTGGTGTTATTGAACCTCACATAATTGGCCTCGGCCCATGGATCCAGGTACCTCCACACAGCCTTCCTGACTTCAGCAAATCAACAGTCCCACCCAACACAAAGCTGTCTGCAAATTTACTGAGGGTGCACATGATCCTCTCATCCAGATTACATACAGACATTAAACAGGACTAGGCCCAACACTGAGTCTTGGTGAATCTCACTAGTGACTGGCTGAAAATTGGATGTAACTCCATTCACCACACTTCTCTGAATCTGGGTCCTTAGAAAAAAGTTAGACTGAAAGGATTATCTATGTAGAATTTTGGAAAACCATTACTACAGTGAAAATGACACATTAGTCATTTTTTCATACATATACTGCATCATACACCTTATAGCAAACAGTCTGAACTTTACTGTTTGTCAGGATTCATAGTGAAATGAATTTCTCACTAAGAATCTGCACACTACTTCTCTAATGGAGAAATTTGTAAGAATAGTGTTTTGAGTATTTCTATTTATGCTTAAACAACTCACTTGCCTTGGAAAAAGAATTCAATTAATTTTGCTGATATGTTGTATTTTAAAGCTTTAAACTAGATACGCCTTCTGGAATTAAAGCTATCAGAAACGTTGATTTGATTGTGCTGTAATTCACAGAAATAATGCTACACAGTATTTCTAGGCATTCAGTCATAACAGTCCAAGGTGACTGGTATAATAATAGCATTTACTGGTATTTCAATACCCCCACTAAAATTTTAGCAATGGTAGCTTCTCTAATTTAAGTAAAATTCAATAGAGATGATATATAATATGACGTGTAAAAAATTTTGTGCACAGCTTGCACATTATATAGAGTCAGGAATTTGAAGCCCTATTTATTTTGGATTCTTGATTTTCTTACATGCACTGTTTTCAGTGTGCCACTTTTCACACTAACCAGATACTAAATCTGTGGCTCTGAGAACATAAAAAATTGATTTTCCCACAAACATTTTTAATAGAATCACCACAATACTGCCTAAATTAGAAGCAGAATACTTTATGACTTGAATATCACTTTTTCTAACTTGCTTGTTTTGATTATTTTTCAATGCCAGAATTTGTTATTACAACAATATTTCTAAGATAAAAATATGGTCAGAAGCAAAAAAATTTGAAGAGAGTACCTCGTTTTAATCACTATTAAAGAAGTTCCATATTTTAAAAAGGTCTATTTAAAAAGAACAACAGTTCAATACTAGTATATCCAACACAATTTATGATTTTATATTTTCTTATGTCCCCATATATTATCATAATAAAATTTCCTGAGGTTTTACAGATGTTTTGTTTAAAATCTAAAACACTATCACTTAATGCTGTCAGTTTAATAGAACATGACTTTGATTTCTCTGTCAAATCTCTCCTCCATACTACTATAATCTGAGGAACACAATGCCCAAGAAATTAAATATGATAAAATGGGAATCTGTTTCTGATGCCAAGAGTGAAACACACCTTGTTCAATTAATTCAGTCCTGAAACAAATGTCCTAACAAAACTGTAGATTAGAACAATTTACTAATCTTCAAGGGCTAGAAGGCATTAAATTTTAGTTTTCTGTTCTAAGTAAAACTAATGCAGGAGAAATGTAGATTTTATTCAGAAAAAAAATTGTGCAGAGTTTTTATATTGGACTTATTTAAATTAATTCCTTCTATCAGAAAGGTCATTCTAGGTAAAGGAATTCTCTAGCTTATCTAATACTTAGTGCAAGGAAAATTGGAAATTAAATTTCCTCTTTTGCTTATTTGACTTTTGTTGTGAGAATATGATGCAACAAACACACATCCAATGGGATTTTTAGTCATTATGGAACCCTCTTTCATCCTCCTCAAGTATATTTTTTCTTAATAACAATGGCACTAAGTTTTCCAAAGATCATGAGGAACCTAAAAGGATGAACAATCTCTCTTCCAGAAAAAGAAAACAGCTTGGAAATAAATTTAAATTTATTCTTTCCTTCTCCAAAATCAAATTTGAAGTAAGCAATAGAAAAACAATAGATTCCCAAATGTGAATTTCTTTCGTAAGTACCAAACTTCCACTATAATATCTAATCTCATTAAAAGAGCAGGACCCCAAAAAATCAAGTCTCCAGACAAGCCTTCCTAAATAATGTTATGTGTAAGCAAGAATAATCATCATCAATCATCATCATCATCGTCACAACATCAGTTTCTGGAGTTGTAAAATATAAGTATCTTTAGTATTGAGAAATCTGACTAAAAAGCACCCCTTTAAAAGGAAAGAGATTATCTTCTTCATATGAATCAGCACTACATAAATGCATTGAGACCTCCATCTCTAGACCTTACATTGTCAGGAGATGAAAATTGTAAATTTAAATTCCTGGTTTATTTTTGTTGATTACAGCATATATGCAGTCGAAATCTGAAGATAAGTGTCTCTCTATTGAAATTTATTGCTAATTGAGTTTGATTTTTCAGTCTTGGTTAATTGATTAACATTAATGGACCCATCTGCTGCATCGATACATGGGGAATAACAACAGTAAGAATAATCACTGTGAGAATAGTTTGAGACACCACAAACATGATTGTTGGTGGGAGCAATTAACTTTGAGATTGTACTCTACACAATAAAAGCTAAGCTTGTGTATGTTTACATTTTTTGAGTCTTTATACAATTTAAAACAAATGCATTAATCAACTGCTACTAGTGTAGTGGCTGACATAATTGTCAAATCAATGGTGATGTAATTTTGTGAGTTTATTTCCCACACACAGATGTGTCTTCTTAATTAACACTAAGCTTGGTTTTCAACATCTGGCTCATATGATCAGGGGGCCACACAGAATATTAAGAACTTCCTAGGTTAATCTTTCCATTCCCATTTCAAACACATCCAAATCCAATGAGCTTTGAATTTCATAGAACTACGTGGCTTCAAACCCTTAAATTTACTGAATAGTTGTCATTTTTCCTCCTCTGAAATTAACCAGTCTCTGGAATTCTACGTTACTATAAATTTAATGTGTGGTAAAAGAGCTAGAGAATTTGGAAAAATGTTTTTTAAAGGAGTAGAGCACTTACATAGGAGACTGTTTTGGTTTTTAATCTAATATATAATGACCATGTAAAGAATTAAAAATTTAGATTTCTACTGAAGCATTCATTGGATGCAATGTGCATTTAAATACTTTTGAAACCAATTTTTTTTGTTCTGTTGTGCAAGTTTTGGCTGGGATAGAGTTAATATTGTGCACAGTAGCTGGCTGGTGTTTTTCATTTGTGCTGCACACTGGGTTGATAACACAGTCAAGACTTTTCCACCACAGCAGGGCAGCACAAGGAGCTGGAAGCAGACACAGCCAGGACAGTTGACCCCAGCTGACCCAAGTGACATCCCAGCCATGGGGCATCATGCTCAGCGTATCAAGCAGGGTGTAAGAAAGAGGAACTGGGGCACGTTTCAAGTTACATTGTCTGCCTTCCTGAGTCACCATTACATGTGCTGAAACTAGACAGACTGCCCTGCCCAGACAATTCAGGGCTGTGTCTGGCCCTTGTTCCCCTTTGTGAGCTTGATCCAGATCCCCCACCAGTGGACTGATGTCCCAGTCCTGCCTCAGCATGTTACTGTACCCAGGGATATCCCCAATGCCCAAGGGCTGGGTCTGTCCTGATGTCCCTCCTGCTCCCAAGCCCTGCCCTGCCATGGGAAGCACCTGGTATAACCAACAACCAGAACACAAGGTCAGCTGCACACTAAAGTTTTGGGTCTGGAAACTAGGTACATTCTAATCCCTGTCTTCTTCTACTAAAATTACAAAGATTTTTTTTTCCTTTCAAATAAATTTCTTTTGCATAATCATTGCAATTAATAGGCTGAACATTGCAGTAATATTTTTTACTCTGATGATGAGAAAATGCAAGTAACTTTAAGAAAAACTGTAAAATGGGTTTCTTATAAATCACGCCTGTCCATACTCAGCAATATGCATTGATAAACTCCAGCCTTCCTTAAAAAACATGGCAGAGATATTTACTATGTAATATTTCATGGTTTTTCAGAAAAACCCACTAATTAGTTGCCAAGCACTGGAAGAGTAAAATGCAATGAAAAATATATGTTTTTTTCTTTTTTGCCACTAAGCAGTGTAATAGAAACATCTGAAAAAAATCTTGCTATGACATTAGATAGTCCCCTCATCACTCATGTTTGAATCCCACCAGGTCCCATGGATTAAAGACTAAGGCGAAGAAGGCACTTCAGTCTTTCCTGAATTGTTTGTCACCAGAATTTTTCCCCATTCAACAGCAAACATACATTTTCCTAGGTCTTCCTTTTGCTTCTGATATTCTTGCATAAGCTTTTGGTTTTGCCCTGGACATCTGTGCCAGATTAATCTCCAGATGGGCTTTGGTTTGTTCCATATCTATGTAGCTGAATTTTTTCTCTGTACTCTGCCCAGATTACTTGGCTGTGATTCTATCTCTAGTATATGTCCTTTTAATGTTTGAGTTTTGTCAGAAGCATCTTATTAATCTATTCAGGCTAGCTGACAGTTGATTTCTTGCTTATTAGAATGAATCATTCTTGGGTTTGGTGGAGGTGACCCCTGAAAATCTGTTGGTTGTTGCAGAAAATCATGAAAACCATGCTACTGCACAGCCACTTATCCATGACGCCTCTGGACAGAAGAGAAGTGACCTATTTCAAAACAAAAGCATTTCTGAAAAGTGCCCAGGCCAGCAGCTGGAAAGCAGCAAGGCAGGAAACAAATCCAGTCCTCATGGATTGTTCAGGACACATTCAAATGAAACAGTCCTCCATAATGGCAGCTGACAGGCCAAGCAGTAGAATGATGGAGATACAGTAAAGACAAACAGAGAAAATTACAACAGATTTATTACTCCAAAGTACTCACTCAGTTTCACCAGACTGGTAGGCAAATCTTATGTTTTCATAAAACAGCCTTGCTTTCATTGGTGCTCTTGTCAAACAAGACTTAGAGATCAAAGACCTGTTTGGTGTTCTTCGAGTGTTCGTGTCAATCAAAAGAGGCAGAGAAGTACCTCAAAAATTTGTTCAAGATCTCCTCAATCTAAGAAACACACAGTGGTCCAGAACATCAAAAGAACTTTATACTGTTCTGTTCAGCATCTGCCTTGAAGTGAAGTACAATTTTTTAAAAATTTGGCAGCTACTTCACGAATTCTATCATCTCGAAACAGAAACATGCTTCTAAATGCTGAGTTCCTTAGATTACTATCAAATTGCTGTGGCTTAAAAAGTTACTGTGCTCCTACTGAACTATCATTCAACTGAACCATCATCCTCTGTTTTTTTAACTCATGTCCCTTCAGACTCCATTTCCTTTTAGCATGATGCACCTTAACTTTCAAAGGTTCTTTGACAGCACCTTTTCACATATGCTGAAGGTGAACAAGAAAGTCACTTAGTGTTTTCATAGCATGATGATGAACATTTGCACCCAGGAGATGTGTGAGGGTACATGACTGAATAAGATATGGAGTTGTTAGGCAAAAAAAATGACATCTTATGTGCCTTCTGTCCAAACTGTCTATACAACGGTTCAGATTTAGTCTTGTAGCAGTACTGCTCTGGTTGGTTCTAAAGGAATTCTGTCTTCAACAAAATATATATCCTGTGTGGACAATGTCACTATATTTTATATCACTTTTCATTTGAGCAAATAGTGTAACATGTCTCTGGCTGGAATAAAGATGTAACATTTTCTATTTGAAATTATCAGGACAAAAGATTGGTGATTATTTCATCACAGAGAAAATTATAGTAATTTTTCATCAAGAATGTATGATAAAATGGGTAAAGAAATACCTCTTACCTCGTGCAGGTCCCACCATTGTGACATGGCTGATAATCACATATCGGAACATTGCAGTTCTCAATATTTCTTCCTTCAAGAGCCTCATCTATGATGAACAATTCTTTATAGTTAACCTGAAAATCCCTAATGCATCCTTTATAGCCATATATCTGCCCAGCACATTGATGAACCTCCTCATGAACAGGAACATTTCCAAGGAAGATTGATCCAAAGGTGATCTGCAGAAACAAAAAGAGACTTATCAGAAAAAATGTGATTTGTGATGTTATTGTAAACAATGAAAGAATATACTGACAAAAGAAATAATCATTACTTGAAGATGGCCAAAAACTCTGATAATTTCTGAAGTGATTAGTTTTAAAAACTTTTTTCTCACTTTTTAAAAATCCTTATAAAGAGGGTAATTTAATGTATTTTCATATTTTCAAATGTGTAAAACAATATGCATCCCATGAAACACAAATTGGAATTCCCAGTTTTAACCACAGTGAACATAGTAAGTTTTATACATAGATGCCCACATCCTATATGATGAGTTGTACATTTATGGCTGAAGTTTGGTGCAGGAACACAGGACAAGCTGTAGACTTGAAGACATTTCCTCTAGGACCTGGGACCTACAGGACCCCAAGATAAGGGGAATACAGAAAAAATATTTTAGGTTTTTTTTTATGAATGACAGAAAACAGACTGCTATACTGAAGCCCAAGGAGTAAAAAAAGAGGAAAAAGAGGAAACTGTAAAATTTTCAAAAGCCTAGAACATCCATATAAAGGTGCAAAGAAACAACTTTTTCACACAGGGTTGGACCAAACCTCATTAGTGCTTACTATGGTAATTCATCTGTTGTTTCACCTGGGATTCAAACCTTTAATCACCACATATAAAGGATCTGTGACTCATTTAACACTCTGAATTCCATTCCTCAAGCTAATTCCTGAAGTTCTGGATTTCTGACATGGGACTTCATCATTCCTAAGTTCATCTGCTAAGTCCCTTCCAATAATTAGGAATTGAAAAAAAAAAATTAAAAAAAATTAAAGTTGTATCACACAGTAATACATTTATTTGTACAATACCATTAGTCCAGAAATAGGATGAGACCTAGCCCATTCAAGTCAAGCAGGAATAAACCAATGGAATCAGAAATATATTACAGCATATGTAAAACATGTGAGGGAGTAATTTATAGTGAAGAGGCCCTTCACTATCATATTCAGACACCTGTAAAGAAGTAGAAACAGGAGGAAAACATCCCCTAGATTTATCACACATCCATATGATTTTTGCTTTGTTGTTTCCACCACTGCTTTTGTCAGTCCTGCAGCTATGTTGCTGAAAATTTCAAGTGAAATTTGACGATACAATGAATGTGAATCCTGTCAGATATTCTTCTACTTAGTGTCTCTCTTTCTGAAGGGAAAAAGAAAAACACCTACTTCTTTTCGAGCATAGATAAAATTAAATCAGATTTTTCACATCAAAGGAATTCAGACACTGGCTCTGCACTTGTTGAATTCATTTCAGATCACTTGGCTTTATCCCCTTTCAAACAAAGCTGTGAAACACCACAGTGATAGACAAGATTTGTAAGTAGTGTTTGAAGACATTTTCTCTCTGCTTGTGAATCTCTTTCAAGAATTAAGCAAAGCATTGGACTGCATGATAAAGTGTCTGTGATTAAGAACAGTGTTTTTAACACTCCACTTGCAACACAATCTCCTTTATTATTTGACTAATTTTACAGAAGCACTAACCTTGGGGGCAGATCTAATGTATCAGAACAACTTCAGTAGGCTTTGCTCAGTTTCTATCATCACTGGATTCTATCATAATGTATCCAATGTTCAAGCTCATGTTGCTACACTATAATGCACATTCTTTCTATAAAGGTCCTGTTCTGAATTTAACTAACTAAACCAGAATATATTTTAAAGAGGCACACAGAAAGAATTAAGTCTTATTAATAACATAAAAGGCTTAATTTAGCATTAGATCAATAACTTATGTACTACTCATGTTTAACTTTTTAAATACTAATTTGAAAATATCTTCTTTCACTTTGAGTGGTAAAAAGGATTATCTTGGGCAATAATGGGAAGATATTCATTAAACCTCTTAGAGGTAGAGAAAAGTCTTTTTTTCTTTCTTTTATTGTGTATTTTGTAAATAGAGGTAGTGGGAGATTAGGAGCAAATCTGTAAAGTATAGTAATTCGTCAGGAGGATTTGACATTCACCCTACATACCACACACGGGAAGAAATTCTGTTACAAACCAGCAGTGCATACTGTGAGATGTGCATCAAGATTAGCATCTCTACAGATAACTGGCCTGTCTTCTAGTGAACAAACTTATAAAGCAAGCTGCCAATCACCGCCTAAATTCTTGTCTAAAAACGTTTTAAGTGTTTCATGCAGAAATAATCTTGTGATGAGAGAATGCGTAACAAAGACAGGCAATAAAATGAAGAGAAAGAAAAACTGAAAAATTCAAGATTTGGGAAAGCTGGCCTCTTGTCCATTCAGAATGAGTTTTCTGATACCAGTTTCAAAATGGAGACATTACAATACCATTCAGCTAAGCCCTAGCAAAATCTGACACCAGATTAAGTCACTGATGATTCATAGCTGTCCTCCACTAGACAGAGTGGCTTGCAACTAATTATTGCTTAATAATATCTGAATTGTTTCTAATAACCCCTTGGCCTTAGGTAAATGACTCTGCTAATATATATTTTTTTTAACTTTCATAGCATCCATGTCCTTTTTATGGACTTTCTGCAGCAGAAATAGAAACTTCAGAGTCAAACTAAGGAATTACTGGATATGTTGCAGCTGCTGGATGTGAAAATTCCTATTAGAAAGAAACAAAGTACATATAATGATATCTGAAAAGGAATTAGACTTTGTCCTTTAGAATAAGTTAGAGTATATCTATTCTCTTTTGAAAATAACTGTAGTGTATATGCTGATGAAATGTTCAAAGTCAATAGCTATTTTTTGATGTTTTGCAGACTCACCTGAGATGGTTGATGTGAGAAAGAAAGTCTGTGCTGTATGGGAGGGTTTCCTTCTGCAGCCACTTCAATCATGCAGTAACCTTCAGGACTGCCCACAGGCAACATGTAGCTGTAAGGAAACAAAGGATCCCACTGCTGTTTATACTGTTGGTCACGGAGTATTCAAACCTCACATGGCAAGGGTAGGGTGAAAAAGATGTTCTTACTTCCATAAGGGATAAAAATGTTTGGACACTACCAATTCCAGTTTCATGGCTATTGAACTACCCAGGAGACAAAAGATGTAAGTATCGTCTACTAATGTTCCTCTTCTGTTTGTTTTCTTGCTATTCTTGACTAGTGTTTGAAACATATACAGAGAAAGGAAGAAATAAATCTTTAAATATTTAAATGGGTAATATTATGTGTTTGACATACAGTCTCCCTAGTATAAAGGGTTGTAGGACAAGTGATATCAATGTTGAATGATGCTGAACAGCCTGGGTTGAAATTTCCTTTTCCTGACCTATAGGGGGAATGGAAATGGAATAAGGAATGAAAGGCTGCATACTTCTGAGCAGAAAAATTACACTGTGATGCAGTTATCACTACTTAGAAAGTGCTTTAGTGCCAACTCTGGTATCGAGCCTCAGAGATAAAAGAAGAATGTAAGGTGAAGGGAATTTGTGAAGTAAATACTAGCAAATGTTCAATAAAACACTGAGAATTCATCAGATTCTTTCTGCGATGAGATTTGATAAAATTCTATTATCAGCAATAAAAATTCAATAAAAAAGGGATGATTTTAAAAAACACTGGTTTTATATTTAGAAAGGAAATTTACGCAAATATTATCGCATTAAATGCAGAATAGGACAATAGTAGTTGGGAGATTCTTAAAAACTGACCTCTTCTATTTCTGTATAGATGCTTTCCAACTCAATTTTCATGTGCTGTAAAAGTGAATGTGATGGTCCTCCTTTTGGGAAGTATGTTAAGGTTTACTGACCACATGTACTCTGCATGGGAAACTCTGCTCAGCCAAGTCACCATAATTGGGTTTCTGGAGTATGACTTGTAACAACAATGTTACTTTTTAATGTAATATTTCACAAATGTTACACAAGAAACTTTAAAACATATTCTGAAAAAAAAAGAGTTGTCTTTATGAACTGCCAAACTTTTCATTTCTTTTAGCTGAATAAATGGTAAAGGACAATAAAGGAATGTCATGCATTGTTTTGCATTGGGATAGAAGAATTTTTATGTTAGTCCACAGACATATGAAAGAGTTAAAACATTTTGAAGCCCATTATGATCTGTTCATTAGAAGCATACATTACTAATCATAGAAATTACTCCAGCATTGACAAGGACAAATTTACTCCTGGAGAAAACACATCAAGATGTACCATGGTCTCAAATGGTACCATTTATATATCACCACCTGGTTGGTTGTGTGCAGCTGCCATGGCGTGATTTATTCCAGGTTATGCCTTGAGCTTTGTGTTTCTGCTGCTGTGTCTAAAGTCTTACTATTTCATCCTCCTAACTGTAGATTCATTATGAAATTTAGAGTCTCAGTTTTCACCTCTGAAGTTGCTGGGGACATTGGATTGACATAAATGGATATAGTATTTGGCCCCTAATGAATATTTATAAATTCACTGCAATGCAGTGATTTCTGAGTGAGCAGCACAAAACATTTACTAATTCATCTTATAGCCTTATCCCCATCAGCAGCTGATGCTCACATACTAATAAATCCCACCTTTCCAATGGTTATATCACTGCTGGTTCACTGCTAAATCAGTCAATACTAATTCATTGATTTTTCACTGTACTCCAATGCATGAAGTTGAAATGTGCTAAATTATTTCTAACTTGTAAGTATGTAACACTTTTCTTATTTTTGAATCTTTCTTTAAAAGTCTGAGATATTTGAATAGCATTTTCTATTATCACTTTCTGAAATGTGATCTAGACCTCTAGACTACTCAAATGAGTTTGAAAAGTGTAAATTTTTATTTTAGGTTAAGAAGAGTCATGTTGTTAAGGCATTTTGAACTGCATTCCTTCCTGAAAAGCCTAAAGTTAGCATAATATTTTGATTTCGAATATAGGGAGCCAGAAGCAGTGCCTGCTATTTTGAAGACCATCTGATTTGTACAATTTCATTATAAATTTTATGAATTCAGTAAACAGAAGTTTCTCCTTAATAAAAAATTGGTGTATTGACAGATAGTCAGTGATCCCTCTTTTAGGTACTTGAAATAAGGACAATTTTGGAGAAAATACTTCCACTATTGTGTATTCCAACAATTTATGAAACATAAAATATTCTTTGAATTTGACTTATTATTCCTACTCATATTTCAGCTGCTGGGAATTATCTTGGTAAATCAGAGTGTATAAAGGTAACTTTCTCAGATAATAGAAAATCAGCACATTTAAGATACTCTCTTGGGGAAAACAAACTCATAGCCTTGATGCTTTCTACTCTGAGTGGACACTGAAGTTGAAACCTAACACACTCATAGGAAAGTCTACCCTCTGCCCCTACCTTGTCCCTGCTTTTCAGGAAGATTTCTGAAGTCTGCGTGTTTCTTTTTCTAAATAACTTCTTATATCATGTATTACAATAGTCCCGCCCACAAAGAATAAAAGATTATGTGAAGTGGCAAAATTAATTAAGAAAAATGCTCATCTAATGAAAAATAAAGGAACAATGAGGTGTGTGTCAGCATAATCATCTTCAAGCAATTAGCCTTCCATTCAGCATTGTAAACTTCCATTGCAAATGGGTGGTGTATACACATTCTCACTGCTTTGTACAAATAATTTCCAGTGTTTTGATCCTTTACTAGAGGAAAAGAAAAAAAGTGGAAGATTAAACACAGGTGCAACTAAAATAAGCCTTAAAGACTGCTTGATACTGACAAGTACTTTACTTTAGATATCTCTATATAGACAAGCCCAAGTATCATAAATTCATTTAGACAATAACGCAGTCACCCCTACTCAGGCATACTTGGTAATCCATCCTACCTTTAAATAAATATGTGAGAAAAAAGAAAATCCAAATAAAACCCCTCAGTATCCATAAACAGCAGTGATTTTGATCATTAGATTACAACTTCACAAAGGAGATAGAGATGTTTTGTGTTGTTTTAATATGCAGCAATGAAATCTCAAAAAGCAGAACAGATTTGTTTGATGTCAGCTGATAGATTAGTGATTGAGTCATAAGAATAAAACCAGAGGCTACAAGCAGAAACCTACTGCCCTGTATTCTGGAGTGCATGTTAGGAATGCACTCCATGCTACCACTGTTTTGTTCAGCATTTGCTTCTTTCTCTGTAAAGTTTTCCAATGAATTAATACTTGAAGTTTCTCTCTGTCTCATCATAGGATGGAAAAACTGTCATTTGAAATGTGAACAAAATGGATATTTTTCATGCTTACATTACCACAAAATTAGGACTGTTTGAATTTGCTAGATTACTTAAATATGCCTAGAATAGCTTTTAGAAAGAGACAGAGCGTGGAAAATTACAGTCCAAAAGACAAATTTCTTAGAAAATTATAAACATATGAAAAAATGGCAATTAAACTGTAAATGCTGTCTCAGTATTATAGCATTTAACACAAAAAGTGCTACAACATGCACATATGTGAAATATAATCATATTAGTTTTTAAAGAAAATAATAGAAAAAAGAAGAGACTTAAAATATGCTGTCACAGAAATTACCTGAACTAAAATACCATTCATGTTGCTCTATAATCTGGTTATAGTTTTCATATAATCTATGTTTAAATATGTCTTAATCTTGCAATTGAATAAATGCAGTTGTATTATTTCACACACCTCACAGGAGGTTGAAATCCATTATCCGCATTAGAAAAGAGAAAATGAAACTGATGATTTATCCTCTTGACATTTTTTCTTTATTTTTCTAATTAACCTCATATTATGAGATACTGACCTCTCATTAAGAACACCTGAGATGAAAGCGGCTAATCACTGACATCTTTAAATTTTGAAGTATTTTTAGTTCAGTGGTGCTCTTTCACTCGTTTAGATGCTGAAGGCATTTCAGTCCATCTGCCTTGCATCCCAGTGGCATATTCCGACTGCATTTAAAGCCAGCATATTTTTCCCTCCAGAGACAGTGACAGGAGAAAATGCAATATGATTCCTATTGCAGGATAATTTTGTCAGGCACCAGAATTGTGATTCATGCACATCACTCTCATAATGATATAAAAAGGATTCACAGGGAAGTAAAAATTGGGTGTGTGAGGAATAGTCATGGGAAATGTGTGGATGTGGAGGACATATGGGCAAAGTTATGCACAGTAATCTAAACAGGTCTGGAGCCATGTGAAGCCAAACCTGTTCCTGGAGATGCTAAGATCTAGCCCTGGTGAGTTCAAATATTTATTTCCACAAATTTCAAACGAGAAGGTGTTCAGCCTTCTTATTTGCTCTTGGCTTAGGAAATCATGATTTTTTTCATAATTGTCGCAGATTCTATATAAAGTTAAGAACAAGAATTGCAAAGGATTTACTATTTTTTTTACAAAAGACTCAAGAACCTCAACAGGTGCAAAACAGCAGTTATATACTGTGTCATTACTAGTTGCATGTTGATTACTTATGTGCATGAACGCTGGATTGCTAACAAAGTGCAACTTGTACCTCACACACTCATGACACAATTGTGGATATTAGGTATTGGATTACTTTAGATCTGGAACTGATGTCAAAGAACTCCTCTTAAGCTAGCTAAGATTGAGGCACCTCTAAATCAAATGTTACACCGTATGATGTTGCTCAAGTAAATGTTTTAGCTAAAATTATCATAGACTACTTCTCCAGCTGGAAGTAAAAGCATACTTTTTTTCTTTCAAGCTAGTCATAGTCACCAGGTGGCACTAAAGGAGCACAGTAGAAAGCATGAACACAAAATCCCTACTAACGTCTCTTCCAATAATTGGAAAGACTGACTTAAGCTCTAATTGATAGCATGATTGCTTCAGCTTCCAGTCATATCAAGAGAAACATAGTAAAGTATCTTAAACTGATTACATATTTGACAATATGGATGAGAATAGGTCCAGAGACTGGAACTTCTGAAAGGATTTTAACTGCTTTCATACCTTATAACTACTTAATGTAATCATGTAAAAATGGTGCATTCATAGTTATATAAACACACTTAAGAAAATTTAGTTTATAACAATTATGTTTTCTAGATATTGCTGAAGGTGCAGCCATATTTCTAACAGATTAAGGAGAAGTATAGCAAAATTAAAGTGTCATATCAGCAGGTATAAATAACCCCAGGCATTATAAAAGAACCTTTGTTTTTATCTAAGCTAAATAATCATGGTAAGACTGTTTCTGAACAAAGACCTCACACTGCTAGCAGACCAGGGTTTCTGTCTTCTGAAAAATTATTAGGAACTAGTTACATCACTGTCCATTTTATAATGCCACAATTGGAGGACTACATTTAGAACTACATTTAGAACTACAATCCTAGAAACGTTAGCCCAGTTTAACCATTCAATATAGAAAAGAAATACCCACAAAAACCCCTTTACTAGAAAAGTATTGATATTAAAGACATAAAACAAAAGTGTCCTGCAAAGCATTGAAATAGCAGCTTCACTTATACCCTTGATTAACCAGAGCAGTTGTCAAGGGAACACCTAACCAACTGTCAAGTAATACAGGAGATTTTTCAAGAACAGTGATTTTACTTTTGACTGAGCATATTCAATTCACAAGTGTGAAAATCTGTATTGTGCCTTGCAGTTTTACTAATCTCTTTGTGTTTTTCCAAAATTCTTGTACTTACTTAAAAATATATTTCTAAAAATTCCATTGCTTTAAAAAGCTTCCCAAAAATTAACTTCAGCATACTTCTTCCACGGAAATGTTGTCGTGTCTCTTTATCATCTTCTATTTCAGTAAGGTCAAATTTTGGTATTTCTTACCAACTTCAATAGCAACCCTCAGAAGTGACAATTATAAAAATGAATGCTGCATTTTATGTCTGACATTTTATTTGAAATCAATGAAACATATTTCATAACCTACAGCAATTCAACATCAATTCTCAGGTTTTATAGTTGCTGTAAACTGACCAAATAGTAAAAGTGTATAGAGAGGGAAAGAGAAAAGGAGACCAAGGAGAAGAGTAGATGAAAACAAGGAAGATGGAAAACCCCAAATTCCTTTGACTCCTGAAGTGTCTTGCAGGAGTTTCTGGATGGCCATTTCTTTAGGAAAAATAAAACAAACCACATACAAAAAGAGGTGTGTGAACTTTGGGAATGTATTAGGGAATGATAAACTCCCAGCTGACTCTGAATTTGTTTGAAATTAGCTGCTCCAGCTGTATGCATATAAATCTCTGGGCCCTGATGGGACTCATTCCAGAGTGCTGAAAGATGTGGCCAGTGTCATCACAGGAACTCTCTTCCTTATTTGTCAATGACTTTGGGAGTCTGGAGAAGTCCCAGACTGGAAACTGGCAAATATTGTTCCAGTTTTCAAGAAGGAAAAGAAGGAAGACCTTGTTAATTACCGACCTGTCAGTATCACTTCAATGTCTGATAGAATTATAGAGGAGCTTATTCTGGGAATTATTGTAAAACATCTGAAAGACAACACCCTCATTGGCCACAGCATAGACTCACGAGGGGAAAGTTTTACTTAACCAACTTAATCTCCTTTTAGCACTAGGTTAGCCATCTAGCTGATCAAGAAAAGAGAGTAGATGTGGTGCATTTGGATTACAGCAAAGTTTTCTGTACTATTTCTCAGAGCATCCTCCTGGATAAAATGTACAGAGCACAGAGAAGTCCGTAACACATTGGCTGAGCAGTTGGCTCAGGGTTGCATCAGGCCAGTAGCCAGTTGCTAGTGGGCTCCTCAGAGCTCAATTTTAGGGCCAGTGTTCTTCAACATTTTTATAAAAGATCTGGACACACAAATTAAATGTACATTAAGGTGAATTTACTGATGACACCAAACTAGGAGGAGCTTTGGACTCCTTTAGGGGCAGAGAGGCCTTACAGAGAGATCTGGATAGACCAGAGATCTGGGCAAGCACCAACCATGTGAAATTTGACAAGAGCTAGTGCCAGAGTCTTCACTTGGAATGGGTAATTCTGGTTATACATGCAAACTGAGAGATGAGGGGCTGGAGAATCACCCTGTATGAGTGAAATCTGGTGTTTGAGTTCATGGCAAGTTGAATACGAGCCACCAGTATACTCTGGCAACCAAAGGGGACAGCTTGGGGTGCATTAGGTACAGCACCGTGGGCCAGCTGAGGGAAGTGATTGTCTCACTCTACACTGCAGTGGAGCAGACCCATCTCAAATCCTACATGCTGTTTTGGGAGACTCAGTAAAAGAAGGATTTAAAGCTATTACAGCATGCCTAAAGGAGACTGACTAAAATGGTGAAAGGCCTTGACAGCAAGACTCAAAAGGAGTGTCTGATGTCACTTGGTTTGTTCATCTCAGAGGAAAGAAAGCTGAGGAGTGACCTCATTCTCAAGGAAATCAGTGTAAGGGGAGATCCTGATCTCTCTCTGGTGACCAGCAGTAGGACATGAGGAAATGGAATGAGCTGAGCTGCATCAAGGGAGGTTCAGATTGAGCATTAGGAAAAGTTACTTCCCTGGGAGGGTGGTCAGCCACTGGAAGAGGTTCCCCAGGAAAGTGATCTTGGCACCAAAGTGTCAGAGTTCAAGGAGAATCTGGATGATGCTCTTAAGTGTGCGGTTTAATTTTAAGTAGTTTTGCAAGGAGCAGGGAGCTGGAATCAATAATCCTTAGGGGACCCCTTGCAATTTGAGAAAGTCAAACAGTATCATTTTGTCATAGAATAGATCAATAGATTGAATTTGGTTGAAAATGTACCTTAAAGATCATTTAAATCCAACCTCACTGCCATGGCTATTTTGGTAGACCAAGTAACTCAAAACCCCATTCAACCTGGCCTTGAACACTTCTACATATGGGACATCCATGAATTGTCTGGGCATCCTCTTCCAGTGCCTCACCACTGTGACAGTGAAGAATTTTTACCTTGTATCTAATCTACACCTGCCCTCTTTCAGTTTGAAGCCATTCCCCCTTGTCCCGTTATTACATGTACTTGTAAAAAAAGACCCTCTTTTCTCTTTTTACTATAGGGGTACTAGTGGGATTGAAGAAAATAAGGAAAAAAAAAAAATTTACCTTGCCAAACACTGTCTACTTTGCACAGAAGATACAATTTCTTTGCTTAATGTTGGCATAGAGTTTTTTCATACATTATACAGAATCTAATAAAACCCAAAACCCAATGTTTTTGTATAAGCATATTAGTAACTGAAAATGGTAATACCTACATTAGGTGAAACAGATACTGTTTACTTTAGGTTCTACTTAGCTTGGTTTATGCTTCATTTACTCCAGCTCTGCTAGTTCAACAGTCAAGTTTATGATCCTTTAGTAGACTGGCTAATGGGACTCTTCCTAATGCACATATTGCCAAGCATACTACAGGCAGCATACATCCAAGGATCATTTATTCAATGGAATGCTTTTCATCAACATATATATTTTATGAATCATGATTTTAAAGATATGTTTTCCCAGACTGGATCTTTAAAGGAAAGTATAAATTCTGTTTTTAATCATATCTTTGAAATTCCATTGGCTTCATAGGGACTTCGCTGGTGTAAACACATCACTCTGCTGTGACAACTAACTGATAGACTGTGACACCTTCATTTCACACATGTAAGAATGGGAATAACACAAAGATACTGGAATAATTAGTGCTAACACCTAAGCAGAGTTTTGAAGTTACAACAAAATTGAATTTTTTTCATAATCATTACCATAGTCATTATTGTTGTTCATGATCATGACAGAATTGGAAGAACAGATTGTTACAAAATTGATCCTGGCAGTACACACCAAGTCCCACAAAACCCTTATGTTCTAACCTGAGTTTCAGAACAACAAGTTTGTGCATAGGAAAATACAGAATATATATTGTACTTGCTTTTATGTCTGCTGGATTATAAGACTTCATAGTGTATTTTGTGAGCTTTTTTGTCTGACAGATGAATTCATTGAGATTTCACTACTGAAAAATACCCTGTGTTTCTAAACCCAGTAATCCCTGAATACAATTGCTTTCTCCTGTTTCTGACTGCATTGCCTCAGGTTCATGTACCAACTGGGTATTTGCTGCACCTGAACAAGGCTGTTTAATTTTCATTATGGCTACTTTACCTTCTCTTTGAGTCTACATTATATCAAAGAGAAAGACTTCTACTGTTCTTTTCTTTGGTGCTCCAGAGATGAACTCTCCTTAGGGAAGGTGCCTGTGGTCTTTTGCACATCTCATTCTTACCCTGTAATCTGGCTTCTCTAATTCACTGATTGTTAACATAGATGTAATTGCATTCAAGCAATTTTATTAAAATATATAATTTCAGAGAAGAAAGTTGGTCTTCCTATTTCAGTTAAAAGCCTCTGGCTAAAGCTTATGCAACAACTAATACAACATATGTAAGACATGAAAATTCAACTATAATCTTCTCAGAAAGAGTATGCTGATGTGAAAAGAGTAAAACCCTTTTAATGAAGAGTCATTAGATAATAAGATTTGGCCAGTTCTTCCCTTAAATGCAGATGAAATAATTTCAGCAAACAAAATGACAATACTGACCTATTACCTCAAAACTCATATGCCTTTCTCTCTGAGAAATTGTATAGGAATAATAGGTGATACTAGGGAATTAATTTGGAAAAAGACAAAATAGTAATCAAGTGCAATGATACAATATTACACTGATGAAAACTAGAAGGAGTTGGAAGACTTCTGCTAAATTATAAATAAAATTTGATTGCATGGAACACATAAAGGCTAGCTTTGAAAGAGTATCCTAAAAAAGTACCAACTCAGAGGTCTTTTAGTCTCAGGTGAAACGGGTCTCTCTGACCACTATCAAGCATTTCCTTCTCTTTAAGTACAAGATCACTTTTAGGTAGAGTGATTTTGAACACACTGAAAAGGAGTCTTGGATCATGTTTCTGTTTAAGAAAATATTAATATCAGTAGAAGCGTAGTATAACTCCCTGTAAGAAATATTCACTATTACCTCCTGGCAAGCAAACTAACTCTGCTGTAAGCCTGGTAAAATATGAAAAGAACTCTTTGTAAAACTTCCAATTTCAAGGCCTGTCTACATTTTTGCTTTGGTATCATATCTTAAAACTATTTTTGTGCCATTGATTTACCAGGTAACTGAATCTCATGCATATGAATAGACTGTGAAAATAAAGAAAAAAGAGAGAAGTTTATGTACACATAGAAGCAATTGTCTCATGTGAAGTGGCTATGAGATACAAAGTTTGAAGAAAATATGTATACACATATTTCTGACAACAATCAATGTTTAAAAAATTTTCTTATGCATACACAACTTATGTATGCATAATTTGAGCTTTTTAGAATGGTTGAACCAGAACAAAGAGAAAAATAAAGGGATATAACATTTCCAAAACACCATATTTTGAGGAGGGTAAGTTCCCCTCAAGACATTAGGGAAAAAAGGTAAAATCAATGCTGGGGATTCAGTTATCCTAACACCTCATCAAGAAAATGCCACAATAAGCCATTGAAAAAGTGCTTGAATAGAGACATAGTAGACAGTCTTCAAATTATGTGTCCCTTTCCCTGAGGAGGGCTATCACTCCCAGCAGCAGAGGGACCCTTCTGGAGCTAGCAACAGCTTGGTATGGCATTAGAGCGTAGCAATTAATTATTATGTTTAACCATCTTCAGATACGGTCTTCCATTTATTGTCTTACTTAAGTCTGATCCTATGAATGAAAATTAGGAAGCCACTTGACATGTGAATAAAGCTCTATCAATGCAGTGCTGTACAGATAATTGCAATACTACAATGATCTCCTGTTGAGGATCTTTTCTTGCCTCTTACAGACAGAAGAAATACAATGATCAGTAGCATATTTTACTTCTACCAGGCAGACTAATTAATTTTCTTTTGCATACTCTGATGGTCTAAAATGAACTGTTACCTCCCCTCTACATGGGAAAACGAAGAGAAAAATAGGTTAAGCAATGTAGCTAATGAGAAAGTGATTCTTCAGTTTGAACACTAAGAGAGGGAACAATTTATATACTATTATAGAAAATCCTGTGAGACTGGAGAATAAGGACCTTCTATTGCCAACTAGTGCAAAACCTGAGGTTGTGGCTGGCATGTTCATTAATATTCAGGACCAAGAGACAGCCTGCTGTATTTCAGTTTTACACATATAAATATAAATTTAAAAAAAAAAAAATTCTTTCAGATGCTTTAAGGCTCATGTCTTCTAATCCTTTGTAACTTTAAGCCTTTGGACCTTGGAGCTACTGTCACATTTCTCTAATTATGACTTAGGCAAATTTTATGTGCCAACTTCTCATAGTGATATTCAAACAGCCTGTTCTTGGTCTCTTCTGGTGACATTATTAAAAACATTCCAGTAGGAAAAAACAAATAGGCAGACACTTAATCTCTTATAATTCAGCAACAACTGCTGAAACAACTATATCTTCTACACAGCTCTTATTTCTATAATGGTCTATGAATGCCAAATTCAGTTGAATTACATTAAGATCAACAGAAAATATGACAAGAGAATGTGACTCAGGGCATCTAAAGGTAGCTTCTTAAAACAGGATATTTAGTTCTCTACTGTATTGTTTACAAGTTGAAGGTACAAAAGTGTTATTTCCAAAGAAATTTTTTCTATTTATGACAAGAATTATCACTAACATATTATTTGTGTTAATCATTACTTATGCTGTCACAAACAAAGGGCTGTGGAGAACTGTAGAGAAGGGTAATGCACCATTTGTAACCGCGATAAAACTGGAAATGAATAACTGATCTTTCTTATTAAGCTATAACACCACTTAAGAGATTTATGTCTGCACCTCCAATCTTCACCACCTTTATGTCTCTCCTTTTAACACTTTCAGTAAGAAAGAAGGTTAGGCCTTGTCATCATAATCCCTTCAGGCCCTCTTCATTTAGGTAAGAATAACTGATTTTTGGAGAAATGTAAGGTATCATTGCCAAAAAGGCTGGACATGTTGCAAATCTACTTTCACAAAGCACGAACAACTCACCTGAAGTCAGCAATACAAGGCAGAAACTTTAAATATCATTCCGACTCACCAGACTTAAGATTTGTGAGCCTAATGGCCACACAATGTAACCAGTTCATTACATTACATCATTACAAGGAATGTTCTATCTCAATGGCAGTGTATTTTAAGAAACAATTTTACCTAACTAAGTTAGAATTTATTTTAGTCTTCATCTATGCACCTCAGAACCTTGTGATTAATAATGAATTTTGTAATAAAAAAAATCTCTGTAAATCTTGTATCACAGGGAAAAAGCTGAAGGAGATGAATAGACTTGCCCAAGATGCTGTCCGAAGAATGCCAAATACATCAGGTAATGAGTGCAAGTTCTGTGATTGTCATGCTTTTATCGATCTTATGTGAAGTTACTAGAAATTAGGATGAACTAATCTAAACAGGAATTGATTTTAAAGAACATATCCATTGCACTTATTAAATTGCAGCAGTCAAATATTTGCCTGTTTTCAGTCAATATTTAGTGCTTTGCTTAATGATGAACTTGGAAAACTTTGCCTGCTATGCATCTGCCTCTCATTTGTGTGCCAGAGGAAGAGAGCGGGCAGGAAATTAGGGTGAGCAGGATTAGGTCAGCTAATTCTACCACTGTTTTCATTAAACAATTACTGCACTGTTTTTTCAAATTAAAAAAAAAAACAAACAAACCAAACAAAAAAAACCCCAAACAATCAAACCAAGCAAGCAAACAAACAAAAACTCCAACCAAAATAGGCTACTGTTTGGTCAGGCAGGAAAAAAATAACCCATACACCTGTGCCTGACATATAAAAGGCAGGACACCTGCTGATAATTCAGCTATAATACATGCTGCACATAATTAGATAAACAGAATAAATTGTGTGGGGAATTGGTTATGGAAAATCTACTTCATAAGTACTTATTTTTTTCTTTTCCCTGTCATTCTTTTATCATTCTTTCTTATTCAGGAAGAGTGGAGGGAGCAAAGGAAGTTCTGTGTTTGTCCTCTATTATCACTGCTGAATATTGATGCAACAGTTTGGGCAAGTAGGGAGGAAACGCACTTATTTGGCTTGAATCAGATACAAACTCTACATTGACATAGAGTGTGATTATTTCTAGAGGGAAAACTGAAAAGAGGAAAAAGTTTATTGAGCAAAGTTTTTAATTCTCATATTTGATCAACTGAACATTTTTGAATCTGCTATCCATGATAATGATTTAAGACACATTTTTTTTTTAGGAGATGTTCTTTGGAGCCCAGAGAAAACCATCCTCAGTTATCTGTGATTGAAATGAGCTGGGATACTCTCAGCTACTGACATGTAAAATGTTTCAAACAACTCAATATGCAATTTAAAAGAATAAAATATCGGAATTTTTGTCTACTTTTTGTTTAAAGGTATGCAATGAGATTTTAAAAGTATAGAATATTTACATGAAGTTTTCATAGTTATTAGGCAGTGTAATTTTTTTCCTCATCTGAAGATGCAGCAGTACTATGCTATGAAAGTTGTCACAAAATTTTAGTTCATGTTTAGTTCAAGAACTTGTGTAAGGTGAGATGAGATATATACTAGCTTCTTGCAGCTCATCTTGAAGTTAAACTGAACAATTCTGTGCTGCTTCATTTGCTACTCAATGTAGCTGTAAATGTTTTGGCCCTTTGGTTGTCTGCACTCAGTACTCAATCTTTGGTATACTTAACTTTCTTCCTGGCCATAATTGAGAAAAATGGCAGCAGATTTTGAGTAGTTTAAAAAGAAAAAGTAGAAAAGGCAAAAAACACAAAATATCATAGCAAGAATTCTAAGTGAGAGCAAAAATACATGCTGAATATTTAATTACTACTATATTACATGACCAAGGAGATAAAAGCTACCAAAAAATTCTCACAACCTTGCCACCAACCTGTCAGTAAACATGATCAGGCATGATAAAAAATGTATGTACAAATCACTTAATTACTTTAAATCACAAAGCAATATTATGAAGTGAACTAATTCTGAAAGTGATGGATAAATTGAATAATGTTTATCTTCTACACATTAACTCTTCAGAGTTAGAATAAGAGGACTTTCCAAGATCTGGGCCTCTTTTTGGATCCAACTGCCATACTTGCATGAGTGGTAAAATATTTCATATTTAATCTACTGTTAATTAGGGACAGTTTTAGTCAATATAACACTGTGCTGCTACCAAAAAGAAAGGTGCCCAATGGAAGAAACTGTAACTAGTGATCTCACCTGACTAAAACCAAAATTACCAAATCTCAAAAGATAATTTTTTAGTCAGATCAGCAGAATTTCTACAGCAGTTCACAACTAATCAAGCTAATCATTTTCTGTTTAATTACTTGCTTAGTAAGACTGATGATATCTTCCTGAACAAAGAGGGCTTTAACAACAGATATTAATTCCAAAAGCTGTAACATGCTGACCATGACACAAGAAAAAACTTCACAGATGTATATTGTCTGAAAATACATATGTGAAATGCAATGTATGCAATAGTAGAGGACCATTTGCTATTCAGCATGGATAGAAGTACTTGTATTGGAAGGTGTGAATACCTAAATACCATAGGATTACTTTTTAGCATTCTGAGACTGCAATTTTTATTTGAGACAAAGGAAATGGTCATGCTGACAGTGTTTCTTTATTATTAAATAGAGAATTTCACAATTATTAAATATAGAAGTTTTGTTCTGGAAAAACAGAAAAGAAACAAACAAACAACCCCCCCATAAAATAAACCCAAAAGCTTTCTGGCTCAAATTTGAAGGTTTAAGTGTTTAAAAGAAAACAAATGAACCTATATAGGCTTTAGAAAGCCCCTGGAGTGGAGACTGAGACTGATTAGAAAGATCAACAATTCCACATCAACCTCCATGCATCACCAAACTGAGTTCTAAAATTGAAAACATGGATATATATTTGGCATAGGCTGCTGCTGAGATTATTGTCTGCATCAAGCAATCAGCAAACTCCACTCACATGTTACCTTGAGCCTTTTTTTTTCTCACATATCTCCACCTTAAATTTCCAGTAAAATTGCTTGTGTGCCCGTTTCTCCACATAAGAATTGAAGAAATGTCATTTAAAAAGCGGTAAGATAAAAGTGCCAGATTTACTACCTCCATGAAATACATTAAGAAATCTTGAAAGATTACAGGGTTAAGTATTTGATTGAAATAAATCCATTAAAACAAAGTGACGTATTCTTCTCTTCTGTTAAAGTGAAGGAAAAGGTGCCAATAACCAATGCCTTCTTCTTTGGCTGGTTGAGGACGAGCACTCTTCAGCCAAGGAAAGAAATGGTCAGAATATACCTTGGCTTATGTCAGGCACAGTGTTTAGTTTTGTGTTTTTCACAACATTTGCTGTTGAGCAAAACTTATACCTGCCCCAGAAGGCAGGCAAGCATAATCCTGTTATTTTCCAGATGGATGAACAAAAGAGGTTGCAGAAGATTGTTTCTGACAGTGTAGGGAACAAAACCCAGGGGCCAAGCCACATGTCAGATTTACATAAAATGTATTCAAATCAAGAGAAAATGTATTTTCTGAAGGTGTTTTGAATGGCTGCTGAGTAATTTAGTAGCAACACAGCATGCTACCCTGTAGCTCTCACATTCACATCTTTCATTACTATTGGTCTGCTAGGTGCTGGCAGCTCTGACAAGACAATGTGAACCGTAGGGGGGATAAAACAATTTCTGTGACAATGTATAGGTCCCTAGTTCCTGGTGTTCTCTCTAAAACTCCTCAGTGCAGTAGGAAGTCACAAATAGCAGAGCAGAACTGCAAATTGCACTGAAGCTGCAGAAGAAAAACCACAGAGACGTGTGTCCCAAGGCACAGATGTGACTGGGTGCCAAATAAATACCATTTACCCAAACAGGAAAATGTACAGCAAACATGTGATACTGCACTGGAGCAAAGCCTCCAGAAAAGGCAGTCCACAATCAAAATAATAATTTTTTTTAATGTACTCCAAACCTCCAACAGTTACATGTCTGTTTAATACAGTTAATTTTAAATGTGAGCTCAAAAGCAGATATTACATTATATAAACAGCACAGGGTTTCCACAGACACAGAGAACCTGTTTACAAACTGTTGAAACAGTAACTTTATCTGGAAATACTCTCTAATGCAGTAGATATTGTTCATGCCTCTGGAAAGGCCATAGCACCAGCAGTGTGAGACAAAAATTATTTTTCTATGTTCACTGTATGCAAACACCATGTGACTTCAAGAATTCTCCAACATGCTCATATTTGCATTGTGTTGAACAACAGAATACAGCCTTATCCAACACAGGACAGCACTACTTATAATTTAAATAAACTGAAGAGGTGGCATATCTGTTACAAAATTTTTCCGGCACAACTACACATGGAAGGAATGCAGGAAAATCATGTTCAGTATCACTCCCTGCTCCTTCTGTGGTAGGTTGACCTCAATCAGCTGCCAGCTGCTCATCCAGCTGCTCTCTCTCCCCTCCCTCTCAACATGACAGTGAGTGTGGGGAAGCACAATGACAAAACTCCTGGGCCAAGATAAAGACAGGGAGATCACTTACCAATTATCATCACAGGACCGACATGGGGAAAATTTATTTAGTTTATTGGCAATTAAATAGATTTGAATGGTAAGAAACAAGGAGAAAAATTAACCCTCTGCTCCCTAACCCCTTTTCTTCAGGCTCAGTTCTGCTCCATTCCCAACTTCTGTTATCTCCCCCACACAAACAGTGCAGAAGGAGGATGGGGGAGGATGGGGAATATGGCTCATGCTATAAGGGCTCCTTTCTGCTGCTCCTTGCCTCTCACACCTTCCTTCTCATCCAGTGTGGGATCTGTGGGTCACAGTTCTTTCAGGAAATACCCTCCTGCTGCAGGCCTCTGGCTGTAGATGCCTGGGGCACCTACACTCTGCACATCTCCTTTCTATAACCTTTGCAGCACTTTGTTAAAATATTAAGTAATCAACTAATGGTCACAAAAAGACAAAGCATCTTTGGATGAAGATGATCACAGATGTAATAGTAGCATCACTAACTCCATAGAAAATAGATTAACAAAGCTGAAGAGCATGGTACAGAAGGCATGGTATACAAAGGTGAGCAAGCAGAGAAGCAAGTTTCCTGGGCACTTTACAGTCTAAGAAAAAGCCAGGTTAATGTGTGCTTCAAAGAACAAGCTAATGATAGTGAAAATCAAAGTGGCAGAGAGATGAATAAAATAACTTCTCCCACCTGAATTAATTATACCAAAATATAAATTCCACACAGAATTGTTGCACTTCAGTTAAAGGAAGAGAAGTACCTTCCTATGATATGTTTCACAAATGAGCTTCTTGCAGACTCAGAAAGATGTAGTGGATGTTTCTCTCTCTCTCTTTCAGAAACATGAAGTTGACATCTCTCTCTTTTTTCCTCTCACGACTGTAAAGGAGGACTATTTAATACATGTATGTGTGAATTTTACTGAATATTCTCTTTTATCAAGTGACTCAATTTGCAGCACCAAATTTTCTTACTGCTGGTATGTAGAACTAGATCTAAACTGACTAGTCTTTAAACAAACTGCTGTTTGATGTCCTGGTTTGTTCTTTCTTTTCTGCATATGTAAAAACTATATATTAAACATCTGCCTGAAATTTATTTGGAAAGCAAGAATTTAGAAAACAAAAATCAGATTATAGCAATTAAAATTAAATAATAACCATCTCTGTTTCTTCTTTCCCTCAGGTCCCGTGAAAAATGTTATGCAATGAACTATATGAAACAAAGATCCCCAGTACACCTGGGGTCCTCTGAAAATTTCTGGTCACAGACATCAACCGAGTAGAGCACAAAATAGAGATCATGAAGCTCAATATCACATTTTAAAAATTCTTTGCCTCAGACCATTTAAACTTTTGAACATTTTTTGGAGAGAGGTAAATATTACCCCCACTTTAGAGTTGTGTGAAGTAACAAACTAAGATTAACCAAACTTTTTGAAAGCATGTTGAAAATTTGCTACTGAGCTAGGAGTTGGTCACCTAGATCAAGAAGAACTGCCCTCTTCTCAGAAAACAGGAGAAAATTCAGCTTAATCCCACAGCAGTCTGGACTGCATGACTACGCTGCCTGTTTTGTTGTTTGTGGAGACCTGCCTTCTGTCCCCTCTGGGGTTATTGGTGCTCATGAGATGAATCAAAGAGAGCCAAACTAGCCTGTTGAGAGATACATTTTCTTGCCCTTCTCTCTCCCACTGCTATTTTGGACATTCATACAAAAGCTGGCTGACTACTGTTTTTTTATTTTCTACTGATTTTCAATAGCTACAGAGCAAATAGCACTTCCTATTGCTCTCAGCTAAAGCAAACCTGAAGAGAATTGCCAATTGTTACAAGCACACTGAACCAATTTTATTTCTGTATTGATTTTTCACATACAGAACAACAGGTTTGAGGAAGAGAATTAAAAAAACTCCTTCTTCTGCACAGTTTTATTTTGTTGTTTAGCTCTTCAGAATTCTCAAACACTACAGTGTCAACTACCATCTCACTTAGAAAGAAAGCAACAGGGTACCTTCATCAGATATTTGACTCTATACTCTAATGCTATAGTTCCAAACCAACAGAAAGTAAACTGTTGTCTGAAAAGTCCTCTGTGTAAATTATTGGGTGACCAGACACAGATGATGAATTTTAGAGAATTTTATATACATTAGAAGTAAAAAAATAAATATTGAAATGATAAAAATATTGAACAATATCTCAGATTATCTTAAACTTTATTACTTTATTACTCCTTCTGTAATCCAGTGACTCCTTTTTTCCTTTCATGTCAATGGTATCTGCACTGTTTCATGCCTGTATCTCTTCAGCAGTACTGAAATCCCTTCATCCTAGCATGTTATTGCTTCCAAGCAGGTCGGAAGGGCCATGTGTTTCCACTTCCTCCATGGAACAGGAAGAGTTGCCAAATATTTTGAAATCTTTGCTGTTTCACCCAGCCTGACGCAGACACAATAAGATGTAAAAGTGAAACATTATGAGATCCCTGTCTATGTAGAGAAGCTGCAGTGAGTGAGCAATCACACCAACAGCACCTGGAATACAATGGTTACTCAGCACTCAGAAAAAACAAGACTAAGTACCATTAAAACAGTGTCTCCTTTAATACAGAAAGGGAGGGTTCTAAAGAACGTAGCAATTTTTGGAAATTTAGGTTAAATGCAGTTTAGAATTTCCATGATATAATAAAAAATCTCTTACATATGCTTCATCTGCAACACTGCTGAAAGGCAAATAATATAATTTTCAAAGCAGATGTATCCAGAAAATGGAAATTGGGTTATGCAGACTATTAGAACTTTATTCTTTCTATTTTTCTTGCAGAAGCCCAGAGATTCTTTGAATATTGGAATTTTAACATTAAAACACATAGCCAAATCTAAAAGTAAAAAATAAAGAAATGTGCATTCCTTGTGCTTTATAATGTATACTTTAATGCTGGTGAATTCACAACTCATTTTCTTTAGAAGACCTGATAAATTATGGCATAGAGATTCTGTAAAATCTCGTAGAGAAATAACTGCTTTTAGCAGCATCACTTACTAAGAAAATGATAATTATTGCAATTGTCAACAACATATTGAAACTGTTTCTTTAATGTGATTATTAATCTTATATCTTCCTCTGGAAAACGAAATTTTCTGGTTATTCTGAAAATTACACTAGCTATTATTTCATCATGTTTGATAGAGTTATCTGAATTATACAATGCTTTAGTCATATTTTTGAAGGTTATAGCATGCAAACCTAACAATCTATTTACATATCTAATTACTAGCATATTTGTAATATGCTTAACAGTGAAATATTTGGGGATTACCATGGTCATTAAACATCTGATCCTGTTTAAAAATGCAAAATTTGATATGACAAGGTTTTTAAGCACTCCTCATTAGTTTTTTTCACTTTATCACTTCTGTAAATATCCTGTCTTGAACCACTTGGTTCAAGTGGACTTCTTTAAAATCAATAACTGGAATCAACGAATTCAGAGTAAGAATATGACGGGTAGTACTGGAGTGTTTGACTTATCCCAGGAAAAAATAGACATAATAAAAGCATTGCTCCAAACTGATAATATCATCCTTCATTCTTTTTTTCAAATCTGATCCTCTATATTAGAGAGGGAGAATGGTGGAAGAACAACAAAATATTTGGGCAGGAATGCACCTTAACTGCAGGAAAGATTGAAAAAAACCTTTCCATTCTACCACTGGACTATACAGGCACTCTCACTGGGAGAGTCAGTATAAAAATTATAAAGTTGGACTCATGTCAGAATGACCACTGACATGACAGAATTTTCTTCAAAACTATGAAATTTTTTTGCTCACCATCATCAAACATTTTTGTATTTCTTGCAAATTAGTGGAAAGTTAAATCTTCATCTTTGTGGTGAATGATAAATTATTCTGCATATCTGTGAGCCAGTTATGCCTATCAGCATCTTTTAGGATGAGTTAATTCATTTTACAATGGTAAAAATAATCCAGAATAAAATACTGTGAAAGTTAGCGCATTTTTATGTGTTGCTTGATTCATTATGCTAAGTTGAACTCACTAAAAAAATACAAATACCCTTTAGCAACATTAGTAATTCAAATGAAATATGATACATTCTTAAAACAGATAATATGGCTAAAAAAACAGCTATCCTTTTTCCTATAGGAAATACAGTCATCTGTAGCATCTCTTATTCTATCAATTAAAAAATTTAAATTCTGGTGTATACCTTCAGGAATAGAGATTAAATGAGGTTCTCTTATTTTTTTCAGGACATTAAAGGGTAAACTAGAATTTACTGTGTCAAGTTCAAATTCATGATTGGAGCATCTTTTTGAGTTAAAGTCAGCATTTGCCTCCAGATAGAATTTGATTTAAAAGAATGACTGATTTGGCATAAAATTTAAATACTTAAGATTACAAATAAAATTTAATTTTTCAAATTCCATGCTCAACAGGAGACTGGAAGGTGTGCCATGCTAGCAGGACTTTCCAAATAATACTTTCCTGTATTATTTTCCACGATACTAGAGACATTTACAGAATACTTTTCTTTTATCATTAAGACTTACAGCAACAAAATCATGAATTTTAAGTAGGTTTGAAGCTGTAGTAATTGTAACAGAAAAAAAAAGTTATAAATGGGACAAAAGATTATGAGAAACAAATAAAGAGTATTTTGGAAGCCAATTTTTCTATTTTTTCAGCATGTTCACTGACCACTCAGGGAAGTAACCTAAAGACAAACTGTCAGTTTTTATCTGAGTGTCAAAAAAGCCTTGTGAGCAATAAATATCTGAGTACTGCATTAATTTTTAACTTTTTGCCATAAATTCATGTACTTACACAGACAAACTCCTTTAGATTTATACCTTACTTGAAAGTGAGTGAGGTTACATGACCCATCTGAATTTTTCTTAAATAATGTAAGTAATCAATGACCTCATATTTCTTCAAAGCTTTATCTTTGAAATATGGTAAATATACACTGCTTTCCTTGTTGCTTCTATGGCTCCAGGTAGGTCATGGGATTCCACATGTGACTCAGAGCCCACTTCAGTAAGGAGCTCTGTATTACTGAACTGCTAATACAGTTCACATTCTAAAATTCATAGAGATGTGAACAGCTTTGAAAGAGACTGAAGAAAACTCACACTTAACAAGAGAACCTCAAACCTTCTTTAATGCATTGATTTTGGTCTGTAGTTTTAGCTTTAGGAATACACATCCTTGTAGGAACTCAAATGACATTTAATGCAACTCTGTAATTTTTCCTTAAGAAAACACAGCAGATATCACTCATTTTGTGATATAGATTTTACATCTGAGATAAATGTATAATGACACACTATGAATTGGAAGATGAAAATATTATGACACCATATACTGTGAACTGGTCTGTGATGAGCATTTAGCAATAAACCATCCAAAACCAGTTAATGATTTTTTTGTGTACCTCCTTATGGAGAGAGTATGAGACACAAAAACATGCCCTTGACTTATTATAAACATGACTTAGCAGCAACCATAGCATAAATGTGTTATTACCCTTACCCTCATACTGAATGCAAAACACAGCACTATACCAGGTACCGAGTAGAAAACTCTACCCCAGCCAAAACCAGGTCAGCCTTAGGCAGGAATGTTGGAAGGCCCTCCAGAGGCTCTTTCCAGCCTAAGGATTCACTTGATTCTGTCCTTCTGTGTTCTTGGGTCATTCCTGTAAGGTCAGTTAATGTAAGAAAATCTAGAGCAAACCCAGAGCATGAAGGGCACAGGAATTCAAACATCTGTTTTCAAGTCAGTAGCTAATGAGCTTGAACAGCCATAGCAGTTGGTTTGTTGGCTTTCACAGACCACTGATGAAATACTGCATAGTGCTGATGGATGAAGGCAAAAAAAATGTTTCAGAAAGTGGCTTATGTTTCTAAACACACTGAAGGTTCTGCTCATACACAAAAACTTAAATTGAAACAAACACGAAGGGTAATCTTTCCTATATTCTTTATGAGAATCTATTTTCTTATTTTCATTATTCCAGATAACATGCCACATGGAATGATTTAACTAGCTGATTCCAATGTTCCAAATTTTCATTTTAAGTTTTAATTGCATACACAAGAATTTATGTTCATTAGCTTGATTTAATACATCCCTTATGGGACTATTTTAAAGACTGAATAGATGTAGTGATTACTTGTGTAAAACTGTAACAGCTCAATTAATGAAATTGGCATTAAGGCTTTTAGAGAACAAACACTACACAGATGTACAGGGTGAAAGCTTTATAGTGCCACCTTATAGTGGCAAATGTGATGATTTTATGAAATTTTCAATTGCTATAGAAAATACAGTAAATATAAATACATGCAGTTGTATATATATCCTTCTAAAAGTAATCACAAATTTTCTTCAAGATTTATTAAATATAATTAATATCCTACAGCATTCCCAGTTCTGTGCAACACAGTGTGTATAAATTCATCTATGTGCTGACTTAAAATTCATAATTAAGATACAGAGTATGTAAAGTATTCCTTTTTTAAAACTACATCTAAATGTATTTTATTTAACAATTTTATAAATTAAGATAAAAATTCTTAAATCTCTCCCAGACTGCTTTGACTGTTAATCTTCAAATAATTTTAAAGAGAAGAGGTGTGATAAGGTGACAGCAATATTATGTGTAGTTGTCTCAAGTCATTTACCAAATCACCTTTCCATTTCTCATTTATCTCATAATTGATTATATTGGAACTCAGTATTGCACATATAAAATCTAGACTGCACTATATACTTGCTGAGATACAAAACCTGCTGCTCAGATGTTTCCAAATAATAATAAAAAAAATCCTGTATTTCTAGGTAACTGGTAATGTTGGAAGCAATAGCAAGACATCAGATAATTAGGTTTGGTTTTTATTTTTGTTTACTGATTTAATGTAATTTTAAGTAATACTTTCACACTATGCAGGATACCCAATACCTGTAAACAATAATAAAAATATACACTAATATGAAAATCTATGTATCTCTGAAAGAACAAAATGAAAAAGGTAAACATCTTGATTAAAAATGAGTCAACATATTGTATGGATAGTGATTTACATATTTTTTTTAGAAATACATATTCAGAATGCACATGCAAGAAAAAACTTTGTAGAATAGTTCAAGCAATGATATTCTTCTTCTGTGGAATGGGAAGAAGTAGAAGTGTCGGTAAAATCATGGACACTAATAATACAATCATGTAACTAGTACTTAACACATTACATCTTGCCAAAGTTTCCATGTGGAGGTACAAAAACATGCTGAGGACTTCCACAGTTCAGAGTGTGCCATCTGCTCTGCTTTTGAAGCTGAAAGACCAAATAATAAACTTCAGCAGCTTCTGTACCACTGCGTGGTCTAGGTGAGAGTTGGCCAAATTTACTGGGTAATGTATTTAACTAACAAACTCTTTTAAGGACAGCTAAAGGTGCCCTTCTCAGCCATGAGTAAATGCTCACATCCATACTACTGATTAAAGTGTGACAGAAAACTGGAAATCACTGCTTTCAATATGTTCACTTGGAAGATACATGAAATGTAAAAGTACATAATACCACGATATAGCTCTGTGGGGACGGGCACTATGTTCATTAAATTCCAGAGAAAAATTCTGAAATTTCTGCAGGTAAATAAGATGGAAGAGTGATGCTGTCACATACTGGGAAGATTTTAATTAATGCTTGCTTGGAATCTCCCAAAGAGAGAAGGACTCGCTGTATCACATCACTGTGCAGAACAGACAAAAGTACTATTTAGAGAGAAGAATCTAGGATGTCTAAAAAAATCAGTATTCATATTCTAAAAGCAATAACCCACCTTACTATCTAGAAAAATCTAAGTCCTGATGGCCTGATTATCTCAATATCAATCTTGTTGAATTTACCTTCCTTCACTGAGTTGAAGCAACATCATTTGCTCCCGTGAGAGTCATATCACTTTAACCACAAAGTAGAGCAAATTTTACATTGGAAAACGCATTTCAGAACCCAGTCATAGAATGAAATGAGTCTGAATAAATGTTCTTTGAATAACTTTAAAGAAAAAATCCATAAAACCAATCCAAACTACATTTCAAGTATATGCTCAAAGCTTTAACTGAAAAAAACAATACAATCTCAATTATGAAATCACAAAAAAATTATACTCAAATGAATGCACATTTTCAAACCAGTAATTGAATCATGCTAAAATAAACAGAAATAGAAACAATGAATGAAACTGCATTTAAACAGGTTTCTATTTTCTTTAGGCAAGGCAAAAAAAGTAAGCAATCAGAGCTTTATTGACTTTCTTCTATAAAGCTGTTGTTTCACAAGTATCATAAAGACAATGAATGAACATTTAAAACTCATTTAATCTTCATCAGGCTTGAGTAAATGGCCTTATCTAAGGAAACTAATCATACAGTTAAAAGTAAGCAATAGCTCTAAACTACAGAAATGTATTTGTTTCCTGCACATGCGGATTAAAAATAATAAGTTTGAAAAGGAGAAAATCTGCTTCTATAGATGTTATTGGATGTGTTAATTGTGGTGTTTAACCACTGGAGTGATGATTGCATCCAAAACCTGAATAACTGTCAAATATAATCTTCCAAAGGAATTCAAATTCAAATGTAACAAATGCATTGTTCCCCTGTTGGAGAGCTTTGAAACAGTAACAATTAATGGTCATTAATTCTGCTCTTTCACCCTTCTCCTGCATTATAGGGAGAAAGATTCCACCCATTAATTTTACAGGTAAAGCAAGGCAAAGCATATAGATAGAATTATCTATGTCCAACAGCCACTGAGAACACAAATCAACAGTTTTGTCATCGATTCATATTTTATATCTTATGATACAAGACCTTGGGAGGCTACAACTCTCTTGTCAAGTTTGCTTTTTCCTTTGACAGAGGTTAAGGATGATTGCTGAAGGATTACAATTTTATTGCTGCTTGGTGAAGGATATACTGCTCTCCCTACATTTTAGAAGGACTCACAAGAATAATCACAAGTCATTTTGAAGGCCAAGCCCATAAAGTCAAATTCATGTAAATCCCTGCTAGTCACAGTCTCCAATCACACCTTGCAAGTTACTTATCATAAACATGTAAGAAGTAATAGTATGCCACTGTTTCAAAGATAGCAGTATAAAATTCCAGTAAACAAAGGAAATGTGTAAATTGAACTGACATTATTTTTTAGTGTAACTACAAGGAGAATGAGGCCATAAATACAGAGGTGTTAATTTTAAGGTAGAAAAAGAGGGACATAAATTTTTGAGTGTAAACTTGAACAGTATACCTGGAATCAATTTTTTAAATTGCTGTTTAGCTGCATTTGTTGCAAAGATATTATTAGGCCTTGAAATTTGTACAGCATTTTAATGGCTTAAATGTGTGAAGCAAAGAAAATGCTACCACAGCGGATGCAGTGAAGACAATTATCTGACCAATGTCTCATACAGGGGAAGTCTCTGGGATTAAAAACAAACTTAGAATAGTTTATTAGTATTTAGCTGAATAACTCTATCAAGTTTTTCTGAGAGAAAAAACCCTCTATCTGCTAGATCAAAAGGACAGGAAGTGATATAATTTTCTTTGTAAATTTTATATACTTTTATAGTCTGTAAAAAAATCCTAAAATAAATACACTCTCAGCTAATATGATTTGAATGTATGCTATATGACTTTGCTCCAGTAATACTAGATGTTAATACTAAACATAAAAGAAAAAAAAAAAAGACTGTTTCAAATGTAGAAAAAGAGTAACATAGAGACCTATGTCTGAGAAGAAACAGAAGATGGAAACAAAATAGTTTCTTAAGTGGCAGTACCTGTTAGCCTTCCATACATTGAAAAGAGGATTCATATTTATATATTATTTATATTTATATTTATATTTATATTTATATTTATATTTATATCTATATTTATATTTATATTTATATTTATATTTATATTTATATTTATATTTATATTTATATTTATATTTATATTTATAT
>JAWWMU010000153.1:86396844-86420248 GCA_035048155.1 Cinnycerthia olivascens | reverse complement strand
TATATTTATATTTATATTTATATTTATATTTATATTTATATTTATATTTATATTTATATTTATATTTATATTTATAACAAGTTTGTTTCTAAAAGAAGTGGTAAAGCTTATGGGTTAAGCATGCAGTTTAACAAACAAAAGCTGAACATTCTCTTTTCTCTCCATATCAATCTGCTCTATGTACTGAGGTCAACAAACCTCTCTCCTTTTAGAATTTATCAACATTTATATCACAGAGAAACAGCTCAGACAAAAACCAAAAATATTCGGATTTTTCTTTGATTTTCATTTTTTGTTTGTAAAAGGCAATTTTAAGAAGTCTAACATGAGTTTCATGGTAACTTTTGCAGCAGTCTCCTTCACGTACCATCCTCTAACAGCAAAAATAGGCCTAGCCAAAGCTTTCTTTGTTTTAATAATTTGTGCACTACATTCCCTCACATCACAAGAGATAACAGTTCAGATGCAGAAATTATCTCTAATACTTAAACTATGTAAAAAATAAAATATGATCTTAATCACAATAATTTGATATTTTATATGGGTATCATAATTATTTCTAAAATATTTCTGAAGTAAAGATTGAATACTTTACCATTATTAATATAAATAGAACAAAAAAACCCATATTATTTTTGTTTTATTTCTTACCTAGCTTGCATATATGAAATTCCATGACTGGAAAAGAGTTAATTCATTATCAAAGCATGATACCAATATCCATCTCAAAATGACAAATGAACCATTCTGAGAACTATAGTTTTTATAAGATGAAAAATGACAGTAGTTATTAGCCACTCTTGTATAATGCTGACAATACAGTGGTAAATGTACATATGATAACTTTTAGAATCAGTTGTTTGGATAAGACTTCTAAAATCACCAAGTCCACCTTGCAATGTGAGATGTTGATAACACGTCCATTTTTAATTTTTTATCTTAAAAAATAGATTACTCTTATACTTAACACTTCAATTTTGATGGAAAATCTAATTTATTTAATGTGTTAACTAATAAGCATAAAATATGAGATCCCCATTTGTAAACTCCAAAATTATGTTTAAACTCTTTCAGTTCTCAAACTGACTTAATCTGTATCTGTAAATGCATCTAGGCATCGAATGATTCATGAGTTCTCCAAAGGACTGATGCAATCTGTGCAAACTAAAATGGATTTTCAATCAAGGAGACTACCTTATGAAATAGGTCTCCAAGTTTGCTTTCCAATTTGACTTATCTTTTTATCATCAAAAAAAAAAAAAGTGAAATCACATTTTATTGCTCAATATAGATGACTGAAACTCTTTTAGTGTAACCCAGTGGTAAATTCTTACCTTATTGTGACAGGGACGAGTACACCCTTGCTAACAGATTGGTTCAGGGATACAGTCAGAATGTTCTGAGAGTTTCCACAGCCTAATCGAACTGTTGGTCTTCCCTCCACAAGATACAAGTGAAGAAAATGCTCCCCAAAATTTCTTTCACCAGCTTTGAAAACAGAAATGGAGATAGTCACACTCCTGAAAGTGTAGGACCTCACAGAACTATTTCACACTACTGGAACACTATCACCAGACACGATGCCTATATAATATTGAGGATTCTTCAGTCCACATACAGGACTCTTCTTGAGTGACTAAGAAAAAAAATCAGACTCTGTAAATCTCTGTATTTAGCTGAAAATAGTTAAAAGTAAAAGAAAATTACTAAAGGACAAAATTTACTTAATACCACTGCAGTTGTATTAATCTTACAGAGATCTTTACATTAATTGAGCTTTTCTTTATATCCAGCAGTAACAACAAAGGTGACAATAAAAAACCCAAATCACATTCATTCAGCTTTTCAAATAAATTATAGAAAACAAAAATTATAAGAGAACATCTCTTATAATAGATTTAAAGATTATGAAAAATTCACATTTCCCAATTAATGATATATTTCAGACTTGATAAGAAGAAAAAATATTTATAAAACATCAAACATACTGTTACTTGCACTCTTTAAAATACGAATAAAAATATGCTTAAGTTTACTTCCACTAAAGAGTATATCTGTAAAAGTGACAGTAGAGTACTTATATTTAAGTGGCAGATGATGCATGGCTCTTCTACAAAAATAGGACTGACATCTACAGTTTCAAATGATATCGGGTGAATTTGTCCTTTGAATTTAACTGTATTTACTTTTCAAAAAAGGTAAGACAGTTCCTGTTTACAATTTTTATTCCCCTTTAAGACAAATAGTTAACATGTTAATCTGTTTTTTCACTGTATTTTACTATGCATTTTCACTATGTTTAGCTGAAGCAAAAAAGACTCAGTAGCTGGGTCATGAAACTGAATTTACTGCATGTATTATGTACAGGAGTAGGAGGCTCTGGGTGCTGGCATGGGTACCAGACAGGTAGAAATCTTATGCTAGCTCTTGGGGCACCCTCAGTTGTGGAGTGCCTGGGTTTGGGTGTGTGAGTCTTGAGTGAGTCTGTCCATGAACCACGGGCAGGAGTCCCCCGGCGTGGGTCAGGAGGGCTGGCACCCAGGCTGGCACCCGGGCTGGGTTTTGGCTGCTGGCTCAGAGCCTGGAGGTGCTGCTTGGAGCTCCCAGGCCTGGAGCTGCTGCAGGGGCCACAGGTCAGAACACTCTTTAATATTTTTATTCAGAAAGGTAAAAAGAATGAGGACATATTTGGGACTTTGAAAACATGCTAATCTGTAAAAATAAAATTCTCAACTTTATTTTGGAGGACAAAACAAAAAGCAAACAATGATCTTTTAGGAGACAGAGAGAGACAACAGTGCCTGCAACTGCCTGATCCTTTCCTTTTGTATAGCTCCTAGCAGAAACAGGTCACAAACTCCCTCCTTAAGAGCAGCTTTCTAGTCAACGTTGCATTTCTTCAGTTGGTTACAAACCCTGATGACCTACTGAAGTCTTTTATGTTTAGGCATATTTTGTGTTCTGAATACCTAATTAACTCCAAGCTATTTTAATTTGACTGGATTTCATGCCTTTGGCTTTTACAATTTCCTTCTACAATAGTCTGGTAATTCTCTTTCAAAATATATTACACTGCTTTTTAACCCTTGCATAACTGATACATGCACATATTGTATTATTTGTTTCCTTATCTTCCCCCTTCCCTGCACATGTTATTCCTGGCATTTCCAATTTCTACCAGTAAGTCTGTAAGTCACATTGATTCAGAGAGAATGAAGTGGATGTATATGTGCAGGTATATGTCTTGAAAATGAGGTTACAGATGAACAGCTTGTTCCCCTTCTACCAGTGTCTCTGTCTGTCTAGTCACATTGCCCACTAGTAAAAACTTGGAAGAAGGTCCTCATTATTACCAGTAAAGTAAAAAATCAGGGACAGCTCTCCCAAAGGCAGCATTACTTTTGAAACTTCAGTGAGTGTTGCTGCTTGAACTTCAGTCTAGGGAGCACTTTTAAGTCACACTTAGAGGTGACTAACAGCATTCTTCACATTATTTGCCAGGTGGTGTGAAATCCTTTGAAAGGACGAGATCCTTTAAATCTTTCGACAGTGAACATGAGGATGCTGAGAATTTTGTTCTGGCAATGTGAAAGAGCATATGCTACCTAGTGTATATGATGGAAGTTACCTTCATAGGAAAAGCCTGAGTCATTAGCAAAACAGGTTCTGGGAAGAGGCAGAGATCAGGAAATATCTGAGTTAAAACTCTTTTTGAATATTAGGGATAAAATGTCTTGACCTTAGTAGAGATTATGTGAGAGGTTCAGGCTAAAGAACCCAGATATCAGCAATCATCTTTTCACAGAAATCTGCTAGCTGGAAGGTTATTTTTATGCACCAGTATGACAACAAGCATGTGGCCGTTGTGCTTAAATGATTGCCTATCTAAAAGACAGATTTGAAGCACCATTAAAATCTGGGATAAACTTTATCAAGAAAGAAAATTTATTTTTACACAGGGGAAGGATAATGTGAAATGCTCTGCTTGAAAAAGCCAGCTGAAATAAGAGACAAAGAGGATACAACTGAAATGCCTGAAATATCCCTATTTAGTTTCAAAAGGGTAAGGGGATTATGGGAAGACCTGGGGAACAGAGCTACTGGGAGCACAGGAAACAATTTATGAGCACAGCTTATGAAAAGGGAGCTGTTGTCCTTAAGGAATGCTATAAACATGGGCTGTGATATCTGAAATCCAATTGTCAGAAGTTATAGGCTACCATATATAGCAGGAGCTAAACAATCTATCCTTGAAGGGATTGTGAATATCATTATGCTGACTCTGTTAGAAGTGAAAATGATGAAGTTAAACTTTACAACTGTATCAGGTTTTTATGATCACTAGCAATTTATTTTGCTTTGTGGCTAAATATCACAATTTGCTTTGACATGTTGATGAAATTTAATCATGCAAACAAATAAAATAATTAAGGAATAGAATAGAAATTTTATGAATGCATTCTGTAGTCAACAAATAAATCTTCTCAAATGATAGCTAATCTTTATTGGCACAAGTGTAATTGTCACATTCTATCAACGATTTAAACATAAGGTAACTGCAAAAATTCCAGACAGTTTTAGTCATTTACTGTTAGTATTCAGATGTTTCTTGAATATAAACTGAAATAATTAGGGAAAATGTCATTATTAAGAAGGTAAATACATTTTTCTTTGTAAGTAAACAGATGAATGTATAGTAATAGTAACTTTCTATAAATCACACATAGGCTTCTATGATATCCTATCTCTTTCCCCATTTTTTTAACAGACAATCTATTTTTGGAATCCTCTAAAGCCCTTAGTACTTGTTCTTTTCAACCAAACATTGATAAAATTCTTCCTAATAAAGGCATAAAATAGGAAAATTATTTTTAACAACAGTATGGTATGATTTACTAAAGTGACATGCCTAGCACATGTAATGTTTCTCATATTCTGCCTATTGGTTTGCCTATAAGCAAGCTTATTTGCTGTATTCTCTATATTTATTTTATTTGTCTTAAATATATTTGCATGTATATAATTGCAATAACTGCTAAATGGTATTAAAATAATGCATTGATAATTTAAGGGTTCTGTTCTCTTTATTTTAAGGTATGTGGACATGAAAAGGTGAAGAAGGCACAGATCCTTTTTGTTCTTCGCTGGCTAATATACTAGGTAAAGACAGATGCAAGTTTTAATCCTTTTTTGTTATCCTTATGATTTTGACTTAAATAGTCTTCTTATGCATACTTTATGATTCAAATTCATTTGTGTATCAGTAGCATCTTGCCTGAGATTTCTCCCTGTAATTAAATATTTACTAATTATCTGCCAGAAAAACAGATGTAACCTCACCACCACCTGGTAAAAACAGGTGTGTTTGTAAAATGTGTAATCTGAAGGTGAATGAATTAAAAAAAATAATCAAAATGTGTAACAATTTTCTAGTAAAGTAGATCACTGTAATGTTCTATTAAAAATTATTTTAATAAATAGGTTTTTGCTTTATGAATGTATGAAGCTTATTGTAACCATAATTATGAAACCATTGTCAATGTTCATAAATTAACAGAATCTGAAAACATTGGGAACATTAACCCTTAGAAGTGTGTGGTTCTTGTACCTAGTGAGGGCAGTAGCCTCACGTTGCCTTTCTGCTGATGGTTCATTCCTCAGGTGTTTGATGGTAACACAGCTTCAAAAGAGCAGCAGTAAAGGCAGGAGTTGTATTATTATTAAAAACGGAAGAGCTGACAGCAGCAGCTTCTCTTCTGTAGTAGTTAGAAGTGAAAATGAAAGATAGAGCAGGGAGAGAAAAATGGGGATGAAGGAAATACAGAGAAAGCACATGAGGGAAATCATAAAGGATATTTATCTGACAGAAGAGCTTTGTGCCTGCGTAGAGAAAAAATTTAAAAATTCTCATTTATCTGTATAGGCACATGGAGTTAATTCATAAAACACTGGAGAGATTTTTATTTACAAATTTATATAATATTTTATTTTACATTCATGTAAAATTAAGTAAGAATATTGATCTGAACCATCATAACAGACATTTGTAGTATTTGGAACGGAATCTAATTACCAGGGAGACACAACCCAAAAAGAAAGAGGAAAAACAAGGAAAAGAAATTGGTGCTCTAGAAAGAGGGGCAGAGATTGTTAAAGTAGAAATTTAAAGCAAAGATCTATCTAATGTTAAACACAGTATCAGAATTCTACAAGATGTACAGACATCCATTACTTTCTGTGTCTGTTTTCCACAGCCAGGCAGAGATACAAGTTTTACTTATTTACTAATTGATTAACTCAGAAATCTAACCTTAATAGAAACCCTACTGGTCACTAAAGAGTGGAATATTTCAATCAGTTAAAATTCCATTTTAGGGGTAACAAAGGGAATGAGAATGCAAGTATGACATTCTACTAAGAACCTATGAGTTCTCAGTAGAATGGTGAGTTTTCACTGTGTGAAAATATAAAAAAAATTATCCCAACTTCCTGGAGCTACCCTAGCTCAATTTTAGGATGAGAACTGAACTCATACCACTAATCTGACCCACATTTCCTCCTTTTTGGGAGCATGAAGGGACAAGAAGTGAGCTGGGACACAGTTTATGGAAGTCTCAGATATGAGTAACTGCAAAGCAAAAAACTTCATGGTTCTCCACTAATGCCATTATATCCTCCCAGAAAGCAGAAACAAATATATTCTAAAGAAATGAATATATTCTAAAGAGTGTGAAATCCTCAAATACTGCTGAAACAAAATCTCTGCAAATACCTGAAAAATACCATATTAAGAATTTTCCATAGACAGTATGAACTAATAGCTGAACAGGTTATATCAGGTTTTAATATCCAATTAGGTTAGAAGCAGGATGAGTACATTATCTAGAAAATACATAGAGTCATATGAATTGGCCCTCTAGTTAACCCCTTGCAATAGCAGGGACAGATTCAACCAGATCAGGTTGCTCAGTCTTCTCAAACCTGACTTGGATGATTCCAGAGTTGAGGAATCTACCACCTCTCCAGGCAATCTATTCCAGTACCTTGCTCTCCTCATTGTAAAAAAAAGTCTTTATATCTAGCCTACATTTACACTCTTTTAGTTTAAAGACATTACCCCATGTCTTGCTGCAACAGGCCCTAAAATGTTTAGCCCTATATTTCTTAAAAGCACCCTTTTAATACTTTGGGACTGGAATGTAATGTCTCCAGAGCCTTCTCTATAAACTCAACTCCTTTAGCTTCAGAAAACACGACTTCCGCCTGAGTATAGCAGAGAATCTTCCTTTTTTTCTTTTTGGTTAGGAGTTCTTTGAGATTTTTGGTTCACAGAGATGCTTACTCAGGGCTTATGTATAGATAGCAAGATTTACTTTGATTTTGGCTGGAGCCAAATTGCTTTGCAGTGATGAAGCAAATAAGATCACTAAATGCCAAATATATTAAAAGTACTTCCAATAACCTCCCTTGAATTCTTCTTCAAGGGCAAATAACTCCTCTTGAAATGGAAATAACTAACAAGTATAAAACATTTCCATATAAAGAACTGACACATCAGTTTTTTTGCTAAGAATCATGGTTCCATGATTCTTTTCCATGATTCTTAGCAAATTTTGCAGTACTGTAGCTTAGGCAGCTGCAGCAACAACCCAGATATAACACACAAGGATTTGAGATACTATTTTGAAAAGCAGTAAACATTAATTCTCAATTTGGGTTTAGGGTGTTTCACATCTAAAAAAAGATCTCATACAGATAATATAAAAAAGGAATAATTAAGTAATGTCACAAAGCTTATATTACTTTTAACCCTGGCTTATAAATATGTACATAGTTCAGATGAACTCACATATACTACTACCAGATTAAATACAACAAAATTTAATCAGAATTGTTTATGCCATACCAACAAGAGTTCTTTGTGTAGAGGAAACCCAGTGAACTGCAATGAATTGAAAATGCTCCCAGTGATTTCTTCTTAGTGGAGTAAATCTATCAAATAATATTTTTCTAGCTCTTCTTGGGTTGAGGGAGAAATCACCACTTTCCATGTTTTCCATTTGCAAGAAATTGCAAGATAAAATATATAATGAAATACTCAACTGGCAGAGAAGTCTACTTTTTCTTGCTGACTAGTGAAAAGTGTATTTCTGTCTCCAAAGTTTATGCCATATATTGAGGAATGAAATATGCAGGCAAGAAGCAACTTTTTATGTAGTATTAACAGGCATACATTCAAGTCTGCAAGTATACTCTCTGGGGATCACAAAAGAATTCTCTGAAGTGTGAAAACACAGTAAGTACTTCAAAATATGGCAAAATTGCAGAACTAAAGATAGTTCTATAAATCAAGAATTTGGAACCAAGATCACAATTATAAAAAGCAAGACTCAATTCAACTAAGTGTAAGCTGTTTCTCTATAATAAGTTGTTCAAATCTTCCTCAACATTAGTATTTTAGAGCTGTAAACCTTACAACTAAAGTCATATGCTTACTATGTTCTTTCTTGTCAGGAAGCTGCATTTTCTCTTGTAAGTTATGTTTTGCTCAATGAGTCATGAATTAAAGAACTTTCCAGAGGAACACAAGGAACAATGGTTTGAATTTGATAATGCAGCATGCATTAGAATACCAAAAGGCTTCTACTGCATTTTAATGACTCATTTTTCTGTTGAAGAGGAAATGCCAGCTGATGTACACTAAAGTTAATAAGGACCTGAAGGAACTAAAACTGATACTTAGCTTCAAGTGTCTTTGGTACTCACTGTAAAGAATTGTGCCATTTAGAGCAGTTGTTTTCACTGTCAAGTACAGAGTCGTCAGATTGCTTGTTTCCTGCCCAGATGCAGTCCTGGTATCAGATACAGATGTCAGAGAAGGTAGCTCCAAATAAGAATTTCCAGTAAAGGATGGAAAAAACAGTGCTATGTCTGAAATGAACAACAAAATCTAAATTTTATTAATTTATTACAAAATAAAGTAATAAAAAGCAAACGCATTTTAAAAGATCCATTTTTGTATACCTGTGAATAGCATCACCAATCATATGATTTGCTCAGCAAGCATATAAATTCATATAATTTCAAACATTGAAATCAAATACACAGAAAATGAAAAAGTTCTAGCATCAGCCTATTACCAGAAGTGAAAACACCATTACAGGAGGGACTACTGCTAGAAGATGCAAGTTATAAAGGCTGTCATAAATTTTCATCTTTACAGATATGTCAGTGCAGATCAGTCATCTTATGACATATTTATGAAGTACTTTTTATTTTTATTTCTAGACGAAAAACCAAATTTCTCTTAATTTTCAAGGTACCAAAATTTTTGGGATTTGAAATTATAAAGAGGATGCTATTGGGCAGTATAAGCATTTTTCCACTATACTACTCTGGAAATTAATAATTGTTAAGAGAAAATTTTTAAGTGTGAAGGCTGAACATTTACAATGTTTATTGCATTCATTATTTTAGTCATTATGGTTTTTGAGTTTTTTCACCCTGTAGACATAATAATAGTATCATGACTGCAAGAAAGAATAAACTAAAAACTAATTGAGATTAGGCAGACCGTTTTCCCGATGCCTTAAAATCCTATTTAAGCAAAACGCCTTAAAGATTGTCCAGATTGATCACCAGGGATATGAAGCATCAAGAAAAATATTTTACATTCAGGTAATATTTTTGCAATGAAGTTTTTAGTTTAATGAACTAAAATTACTAAAATTAAAGAATGGATCTGTGAGTGATGATTGCACACAGTCATGAAAGGTACTTTTAAAAAATTTGTATTCACTTTATTAATTTTTTGTTTGCTTGTGAATTTGACCACGGTTTATCCTCTGCTGTTCTTATTGGACTTAAAAAAAAAGACAAAAGGAAAGGCCCAGCTAAACAAGCACATGTGGAAGGACAGTCATAAAAAAAACCCATACACTGACAGCAAAAGAAAGGTAGGATGGGAAGCAATGACTAGTTATGTTTCTAAATTATAAATCTAGAAAAATCAGTATTGTTGGAAAAAGCTGTGGGATGAAAAAAAAGGTCAGTGGCATTGCAAATCATAAGCAGACCTACATGATTATGAGAGTGCTTTTTGCCTAATTAAATTAATTCTTTCAAGAGAAGCAGTACTAGGTGATCTACCAGTGTAGTGCAGGGCCACAGACAGGGTTAAGGGCTGGGTTCCCTTTCACTTGAGAAGAGGCTGAGAGAGCCAGGACTCCTAAGGCTGTAGAAGAAAAAGCTCGGGTGGATCTTGACAGTGTCTGTAAATACAGGGGGATGGAGAAGAGAGAGCCAAACCTCTCTCAGCAGTGCACTTCATAGGCAATGGGCACAAATCAAAACCCAAGAAATTATACCTGAAAACATGGAAATGCTTTTTCACTGTGAGAATGGTCAAGCATTGGCATAGGTCACCCAGACAGGTTTGTCAAGGCTCATTTCTTAGAGATTTTCAAAACCTGACTGGGCATGGTTGTGAGAAACCTGTTCTAGGTGATCCTGCTCTGCTTGAGTAGGGGGTTGGACTTGGTAGCCTCAAGATGATGGTCCCTTCCAACCTCAACAAGTTGGTGATTCTGTTATCCTTCACAGAGTGGTTCTGCGCACTCAACCTTTATTATTCTTCAAGTGCAGTGTCTTTAGAAACCTCAGCGTAGTTCAGTACTCACTCTACAGTGGTACACTGAGCAACAAAGCTATTAAAATGTCTTTTATTAGGTAGTTAAAAGAACTCAACTCTCAAGTTGGAAAGTAACCACCTGCAATTTATATTCTAAGTTAAGATTAATCTGTGAAGTTTCGTTCAGCTAGGTGAAAGGAAGGGGGAGAAGAATGAGAAGGGGGAGGGAGCATGGTATATCTGGCAATCTTGAAAGGAAGGACAATCTCATGAGTCCTTTAGGAAGGATAGCTCCCTTCAAAGGAAAGATCTCCCATAAATATTTAAACTTTCCAGGGAGTCCAGCACCTTGCATCCAGAAGTCTTTGCATTAATGTATAGGTAAAACTACTGAGAAAAGATGTTATTTCAACAATCATGTCTACATCTGCCGTGCTGGGCCCAAAGCAGCCTAGGCTTCCATCACCAGTGCTGTGAAGTCCTCTCAGAAATCAACAGAAGAGACACAACAAATACAGCAGCTGCATCAGAAACAAATGCATACGTGGCAAAAAAGCCATCCAGATATGCCAAGATGCAGAGCACATCCTCTTCCCTATGGTGTGCAGGCTATTAGCCTGCTGATCCTTAGCAGTCATTTTCTGCCCTAAAGCTGTACAGCAGCTGCAATCTGCTGCAAGTCTACAACATCAGTAAAGAGGTCACTGAGAGCAGAGGGATTAGTCTTCTGCTTGGATGAAGGGCCTAAGTGGGAGAAAACAGTTTGAATCTATGTATTAAGAATCTAAAACCTATATCTGTGATAAAGTACACGGATAAAATACTATGGGCAAAGCTGCCTGTCTGGGTCAAATTTTTCCATTTCCCTCATTCTACTAAACTCTTAATTAGCAGAAATTAAAGTCCCGTGCAGCACTGACCATGACTGTACACTGGTAGGATCCATGAATTCAGATCCAAAGAAGGGCATCTGTTGAACTACAATGAGTTAATTCTCTACCACATTATGAGAGTATTTCAGTACTGCTTCCTAGAAATATCTACAGATCTTCATATTATAAGGTGTTTGCTGGCAATAAATAATTTAGTATTTAATTCATTTCACAGGACAGATTAACAAGTAGTTAATTCTGCCCTGGGTCCACTATCTGACACTGCCACCTCTGTCCATGATCAAAAGGGACTCTCCTCCACTGTGGCAGTGGTCTCCAAAGTGAGTGGAGTACATGCAACCTAAGGGGTTCTCAAAACAATTAACTAGGATACAGGAAGAAATACAAACTTTCTCACATTTTAAGAGTAAAAAAGATTGCAAATAATTCAAGAGAAAAAATTTGTAGCAGAGACCACAGAGTTGGGTCTGGATTACCTGACAAACTCATATTGCTAAGAATTACACTTTAACAATTTAACTGAAGACTCATATTTTCTACTGAAATAAATAATCTGGAATATTATTTATGACAATTTTCACAATAACACATAGTACAACCAGAAAAAGTTGAGAAATATCAACAAGTTTCTATTATGTGCCTTCCTTAGTCAGAAAATAAGGAGGAGGAAGGGGAAGAATATATTATCTAAGGCTAATAAAATGGAATCAGTCTGTTTCCACTCCTACCTCTAATTATCCCTTTGAGTTCTTTGGCTTTTTGTGATAAGTTTGTCTGAGCACTGGATTCTATTAAATTCTGTTGAATTCTTTTCAAAACATATTTTTCAGTCCTGAAGATGCTAAGACTCATCAACTGCACCAACCATCACTAAATAAATTCAAATGAGGAACAAGAAAGACTTTTATCATCACAAAATCCTAGAAAGAGAAGAAACGTGTTCATCTTCTGGTAGAAAAATCAGACCAAACAAACTAAGCTTGTCTACAATCTACAGGGTAGATAACTTCATTGAATTGCCCTGGTCCTCTTTAATAACAAAAGTAAATGAATAATCCTAGGATGTGATTATCCTCACCCAATCATGACCTAAACCTTCCTATTTCTCTCTATTTGCTATAAAAGGACTTGAGGGTCAATAGTTTAGGTATCAACAGGTACACCAGCAATATCTGAAGGTAGATAACAATTCTCATTTTTGTTGCTTATGCATCAGACATAGAAGACCTGCAGAAGGATTTTCTTTAGGCAAAACCAAATTAGTACAGTAGTTCTGAGTAGAAATGTCAAAGATGTTAACTCAACAGGATGTCATAATATTTAGTCAGGGGCTTAAACTCTGAATTTGCTATTTGTATCTTTCAATTACAATGGTAAACATCCTCTGAAACCTATGGACAGATTGTGTTTTTGTTCTTCTTTTTCATCACTCAAAGAACGTAAGAGAAGCACAGGTGATAAAAACTTTTACAAGCAGTGCAGCAAACCTTTTCCATATTATCAAGAAAGGAGATGTTCCCAGCAGGCAGAAAGTCAGTTAAGAAGCAATATCAAGGGTCTGATGAATACATGATCTGATCTATCCATCTCATGCTCACAGAATTTAACCACCTTAGAGTAATGCATTCTTTTATCTCATGTTCATGGTGTGAAGAAAATCAAAGTGAAATAAATATGATTCAGAAAATTCCTAGGGATTATGTCTGGTACATATGAAATCTGACCTGGGTGTTTCATAAAGCATCACACGCACCTACAACAGTACAGAAGTACAGTAACCATTTCCTATGAAATAATTGATTAGCTGAGTTCAGCTGTTTCAAGACAATAAAATATGAAACAAAATAAATCTTACCCTTGCTGCTTTCATTCGTCTCAATGCACAAAAGCATCCTGCCTGCTGTAGCTGAACTCCTACATCACAGAGCAAAAAATCCTTACAAAATAAAATGCAAAAGTCTTCCTCTATCAGGCCAGCCTGGTGCCTTTTTGATAATGCGCTCTGCTGTCAACTGGGAGGTCTGAAATCAGATCACTGACTTAATCTCTTACTTTGCAGACTGCTAGGGCCTTTGAATGGCAGAAAGACAGTACATTTAATTGTGAAGGCTCAAGAGAAAAGCACTAGAGGCAATGGATCACATAAGCAATTCTTAGAGCAGGATATCAATTCATTTTCATTGAAGGAAACTGCCATACAAGTGAAACAGTAATAGAAGAAAAAACTTTTAAAAAATTTAGGAACATATAGCAGAAGATTTTCAGCAAGCATGCATCTACAAAGGTACAATGAAACACAGAACAGAAATAGGGATGATCAAAGTGATGGCATTTCTTCCAAATGGAGAAACAGAAGAGGCCTATTCAACATGCAGAGGAAAATGTGAGAAAGAAATGGCAGCTCCATGTCTTGGAACACAGCAGGTAAGGGAACTCAATTACTCAATTATTATCAGGTCACAGGCTTGCAAAACCAAAGGAAATTCTTATTAACTTTTTGCAAACTGTTTGGGGTAATTTATTGTCCAAAGATATTATGTAGGTCAAAAGTATACAAAAAAAAAAAAGAAAAATTAAGAACAGGGAAACTAATCTACCAGACTAGCAAATATAATGGAATCACAGGTCAGGAAATCTTAGTCTCATTGATTGCTGGAAGCCGAAGTAATGATTTGGGGGAAAAATCTCAGTTGTCCTGTTTTATACATCCTTTTCAAAGAGTGACTGTTTTTTATCTGAGACAGGATATTGAGCTAGATCCCCTCCTGGCTTGATCTGGCTTGTGATTTTTGTGTGACTTGTTCTGCTGTGTGTATCACTACTAAGATTGCACGACAGAAACTAAGAGAGATGCAGACCCTTTAACATAAAGGAAATTACTGATTTTGTAGATATCTGAAGCATATAGTAATTGTCATTACTTAGTGCCTAAAGTTACCCATCTCTTTTGACAGCTGTATTTCAATGAACTGATCAACCCAATGTAAATATGTTATTAGATTTATTTCAAGAAAAAAAATTGTTGATAGTTTTAGTATTCCTTAAATATAAAGAAGTTAAAGAGTTAGCTGCATGCCTGACAAAACATGATCATTCTAAATCAGTTTGATGTTAACATGCCTTGTGAAAGAGACACAAAAAGAAGAAAAAAATTTTTGTATTCCTATTTTGTAGCTCACAATATTCCTCTTCCAGTCTCACATTTTAGAAGCCTAGACCCTCATTGTTGGACATCAGCAAAATTATAACTGCATTCATTTATAGAAGATGAGAATTTAGTCAATTACTGTGTCTGCGTGAAAGGATGAAAATAACCTGTCTCAGAATAAGAAGAATTTTATTCAGTTAATGGGCAAGAAACATTCAAAAATGTCCAAGTGAGACGTGCTATGTAATGATTAAGTTCTGTAATTTGTTCTGGGTGTTGCATAGACATGTAAAGTCCAGATATGTCAGCAAGTTCAACAGACTGACATAAAAAAAAAAAAAGAAAATTATTAATTCATATTTGGCTCAAGATTTTGTGAAAATAGAAATGACACCTCCACAGAAAAATAAAAAATAGTGAAGACGTTTTGTGTTGAAAAAATCCCAAACAATCTAGTTATTGTTAGCCCAAATCCACAAACAGAATCAACCTCTTACTGTCCTTTGATAGTTTTGAAAACACAGTCTTTGTCTGTTTGACTAGTTTCATCTCCCAAATTTATTTTCTCCTAAGTGCATTGGATTTTGAAGCGGAAAGAACGTTCCTAATTGATACTTGTACCTAATCAGACGTATTTTACCACCTGCATTCAAAATGATGCATAAGTGCTTCTCTTTTCCTGAATTTGACATAGAGGAAATTGGGAAGCTATTATCTAATATTTTTTTCAAGCTCAACATATTTGACAGGAAATATGATCTTCCTGCAAAAACACCAGAGTTTTGTCTATTTTTAAAAAGCACCCAATCTAGGAGGGAAATAAATGTCCTTTATCTCTTAATTTATATATTTCTATCTTTCCCAATTACAGGAAAAAAAACCCGAAGACAGACTCTTAATATGAAACCATAATTTGAACTGGAGTTGTCATATTGCACTGCTATATTTGGTGCTGAAATGCCGGTTGCTTTGAAGGTCGCTGTGACACCTATTATGGCAAAATTTAATGAAGCAAGACTTGTAAAAATCTTTTGAAGTTCCCTCATTAATATATTTGTTCTGTAAGATATCACAGAAGATCTGCTTGAACATGAGCTTTCACAGTTTTGATTCACATCTAATGAACTGGTAAAAGAGGAAAATGAAATAAAGTATTGGTTTTCCGTGCAAAAAGAGGCAGCTGTCATAATATGTTTGAAAATTCATACTTTTCATAACAAGTTGATGTACTAGAGATCATCATTGTAATGAGCAGTGTTTGGTTCTGCAGATGAATGGGTCAAATAACTTAATTTTCTATTGGTTTGCATTGAGTCTCAGCTAAATTTGTACATATTTTATTTAAAACTTACAATTCTTATGTTTATCAAAATTGCAAGGCCTTTTTTGTTTTCTGGTTTTTTGGTTTTTTTTTTTTATGTGGTATCAATGTGTTTTCAGTCACTTTAATTTTATCTCTGCTAAATTTAATTTCATTCTCTGCAATGGTACTTGAACACATAAACAAACATTACTATCCCAATGGATCTTAGAAATACTTGAAGAGTGATTGGCTATAAAAGTTTAATTTGGAAAAATATTCAGATTTTTTTCAATGTATGTCATATTTAGTCAGTTGAAGATGAATATTCTATCTGGATAACATTGCAAACCAATTTGTCATATGGTTGGCACCAGATATTAGATGATCAATATTAAAAGTGAAATGCAAGCTGCAGTTTTAAGGACACTAAATTTAATGTGCTCATGTAAATAACACAGTTTATGTATTGCTACATTGTGTACACAGCATACATTTCTTACTTTCCTGGGAGATTTTGATTAGAATTTCCTATTATTTAAGACTTTCCTATTATTTTTAGACTTTCCTGTAATTTAAAGGATTGTGTAAATCTAATCTAAGTTCTAATCTGAACTTTTTTTCACAGGTTCAGGGTGCAAACAAAATAGAAACATGAAACCAATTTCTTTTCCATCTCTTAATTACATTACCATCTTGCTATGGCTTCCTTTGGGAATCATGTAGCTAACCCTTGGGCTTTGGTGGAAAAAAAAATCAACAAATAACAGGCAAAGAAGAATATTTCAGGGTTAAAATTATTAACAAGTTAGTATCAGAGCATAAATTTTAAAAAACAGATATTCCACTCTCTTTGCCCTTTCTTTTGAGGATTCAAAAAACAGTAGTTTTCTGCCCCCAGTTTTGCTAATGTAATTTATTTATTTTTAACCTAAAATGTAAAAAATATAAAATAGAGAAGTATCTATATAGACATCTTACCTATTCCTTTCCTTTATTTCTTAACATTCACCACTGTTAGATTAGCTTGGAATTACAAAGCTAGAAATATCACTTACATATAATGATCACTTTAAACATTTACACTAGAAGATATGTTGGTCTTAGAAAAGTATTTTTCAACTGATTTTTAATGCATTTACTGTGCTAATATTTAAAAATAACAAAACAATAATAACAAATCTGAATTGTAGCAACTTTGATTGTCGTCTTGACAACTACAGGACAGCAACATCTGGGGCAAGCATGTTCATTTGCAAATATTTATGTTTACTTAGTCCCAACAGCAATAATTTCAAAGTATTTTAACTGGGCTCAGCTTCGTGGGCACACAAACCAGCTCAGTCACATGAAATTGCTAAAGAGTATTACAATCAAGTAAGCAAACTTATCTGGATTAAAATAATGAAGTCGTCAATTGAAAAGGCATAAACTTGCATAATTTCTAATTTTTTAGCAGCCTTATTCAGACAAGTTGTAATATTCTCTGCATCTTAGGTTTCATCTTGGATATAGTCATTAACAGTAGTATCCTCACTCTCCCACTTCCAAAATAGGACTGGAAGTTCCAGATGAGGTGGATGTTCAGTATTAAAGTTTTCAGTTCATCTGCTTGTTTTTCAAATTCCATTGATTTGATGTGACCGTGTTGGCAAAGCTTTACTGTGGGTGTAGGTGAAACAAAGAGAGCACCTCTTCAATATATCTGTACATTGCTTTGTTTGTGCAAACTCAGGCATGGATTTTTAGACAGGGCTTTGACCAACCTATTCTACTTGAATATCCCTGCTTTTTTTTAGAGAGAGTTCGACCAGAGGGCTTTTAAAGGACTCTTCAAACTGCTTGCTGATTCTATGATTTTATTAAAGCAGTAGAGACTGAGCAGTAGACAGGACTCTTAACTGCCTTGCCATAGCTGCTGCCTCTTGGGTCAGTGTAGTCCTTTTTGAGGAGGAAGGCAGAAAGAAGGGGAAGACTGCTTTCCTGAGGAGCAACAGAGCAAACTCCACTTGGAGACAAGCCTACAGCATTCCCAATCTCATTTTTTCCCTTTCTATTCTGTTTGGCCAAAAGTGTCTGCCTAAATTGAGTCCCAAAGGTAATAAAAGGCCTGTGAAGTAAGCTACCAGTTTTGAACAGATCTTTTTGCAGCCTTTTTTTCCTTACTTTGGAGAGCAGATCTGACTTTTGTCTATACAGGGAGTTGCTTAGTGGTTTATGTTCCATGCAGGATAATTTTAGACAAATATTTCTGTCATATTTTGAGGTCCTGTCTAAAAGAGCAGGAAAAAAGCCCTTCAACTCTAGCTTTACTTAGGAACCCAAAAAGCGGTTGCTCCAGACTAAAACATCTTGTTTCAAAATCAATTCTGGTACTCTTTTCCCACTTAGTGCAGAACATCACATACCTATTGATTTCACCACATGATAAAATCTTCCTTTTGTTTAACTATACAGAATTAGATTTTTAGCACTACTATTACCCTCTTTGCATTGGTGTAAGTAGACACCAACTCCAGGAGGTTGTTGAAATTAAATGAATAGCAAGGTGGTCAAAGTACAGAGATAATTTTATCCTATAGAAAAGTATGTGTACACAAAATATTTCCTTTTCTTTGTAGCATAGTGCAGATTTAAAATACATTAGTTTCAAGATAAGCAAAACTTCTGCTTGATAGCAATTCAAGTCCAAATGTCCAAGCTACAACACCAGAATATAGTTTGGAAAATGCACTAATTGAAATGACACAAATGGTAGAAAGCAAATGACATGTTATTTTCCAGCATTTGCCAGTAGTTAAGAAACAGTTTCTTGTGTACATGGATATTCCTAGAAAGGATCCCAGGAGATAAATAATCATCTCTTCCAGTCAATAATACAAATACAGAAACATTTCTCATGGACTAAAGTAATCCTTGTTCCTCAACACCACGTAAAAGAGAATTTCTTAATCCAGGTATGAAACATCAGTAGATCTCAAGTATACCTAGCTTCATTATGTAAAAAAAAATATGTACTATTAAAAAATGGTTTGATTTTTTTTCTATTGTTTTAGTAATTGTTGAGCTAAGGAATTCATCTTGTGGTACCTTATTTACAATTAAATATCTATTTTTAAATATTGTGTCACATTCTCATGTAGATCTTCAAACTGTATATTTCTTTCATTGATCTCAATGATTTTCATATGTAGTAGGATGAATTTCACTTTATTTTTAGGGAGAAAAAATTATAATTCTAGCAGTTTCCCATTATGAGACCTGTTTAACAGTTGAGCAGCAATTACAAAAAAAACCACCCAGCACTGCAAAGCTGATACTGAACTCTTTGTGGAACAGAAAGTGAACTTAAAATTTAAGATTTTAAGGTAATATAAAATCAGGACAATCTTCCCTGCAACTTGATAATAAAAACGACAGAAGATAAGTAATCATTCTTTTGCACAATTTAGGAAATTCTACATATTTTGGAAGTGTGGCCAAAGTAAACAAAGCATATACAGTATATAAATTTGAAAAATTGATGAGCCCTTCTGCTGCATTGCCAAAATACTCTACTTTACATTAGTACAAATGTCTGTGGACAGTCCAAGAAAAGTGTCTATCATACATAGTATGCACACTTTTCTGATGGTAAATATCACAGCTGAACTCACAGGACAGAAACATGTTTTAGAAAAGAGACGCTCAGGTACTGATTTACACCATGTGAAGGAATTGTGCTCCCAGCTAGGACAACTGACTACCAAAAGAAAAGGAGAAATTACAATTACATTTAAAACATGACTTTTTGAAAGTTCTCACACAAATTTAGGCTTTCATCCCTCACACCTGTCCTAAGAAGTGACCTACACTGGGCTCTCCACCTCTTTCCCCAATAACCCAACACAGAACAGGAAGAATTTGGAGTCTGTGGTGTCCACTGGGTAAGAGTTCCAGACTTTTTACTTAGGATGCAGAGATCTGCAGATGCCCTGGTCTCCAGGTTTGAGGAAGGAAACCCTAGACTTCTGGACACCCATCAGATCATCCAGGAGTTTACACACTATGATCTACTTGTTCCAGAGACTAATGAATTTCTGCAAGACTGAGGAGCCACCCGTCTCAAGTTGGGAAAAGCTTTGGTGAGTCTTTGATGGTAATAATCTCAAAGTACTAGGCCCCAGTAACCATCTAATTTTGGTTTTATTGTTCCAAATTGAAAATAGAAGAAAAACCCCAAACTTCTAATTCTTTTCCCCACAGCAAAAGAAAAAAAAACAAAGCTCCAGCAAAGCTTAAAAACTAACCATGGAACACATTTTAAAAGCATTAACTTTTTTACTTGTAAATTTTTATTTTATTCTATTTGTTACTTTGTCACACTGTATATTTTTACATATGTTGCTTCCAACAACCAGAGGCAGATAAAATAGTCTACTTTTTTTTTCATTCTTGTCTTAAAAAGAAAATTATCAGGCCAAAAGTTTAGATAGGAAATACAAGCATAAATCCATCTGGTACATTCCAGTGTTAAAGAGAGAATGGAACCAACCATAAGAATTTATATGAAATATATTAATTTACTTTCCATATTCAGACAGAAATGTTTTAGAAGTTCATGGTTATAAGTTATTTCATTAGTATATCTTTCTGCATAGTAGCTTGTCTAGGATATCCAGTGAGCATTTTTCAATCTAATGCATTTGTTTTTATGGGACATTTTAAAATTCAAGATTAAAATCTGGTATCAAATAACATAAGAAAAATGGCATTATAATAAGAGCCAGGAATTTTGAGTCTGGAGTAGTTTTGTAGATGTGATCCAGAGAAAGAAATGTAATGAACATATGGGAGGAAAAGCCCAGAAGAGAAAATTTTTTTACTCATGGGTATAAAAGGCACATGAAATCATCTCTCAAGTCTGAATAGGAAAAATACAAAAAAAAAAAAGAGAAAGAAAAATGAAAAAAGAAAATTGTTTCACTTAAGTGAACTGCTTAGACCATAATCAAATGGACATGTTAAAAATATAAATCATGTTGTAAAAACTTACTCTTTACTTCATATTACCCTATGGAACTGAGGTTCAAAATGGAGCTGTATCAGGATACTGTATGAAGAATCCACATCACTTCAAGGACTCAAAGAATTAATTTCTGGTTACAGGTGAGTGGAGAAATTCAAGCAATTGAAAACTAAGGAGTCTTCTTGTTCTGAGGCTTTATGTTCTGCTGTTCCTCCATGAGTGTCTGCAGTATTCAATGTTTCTTTTCCCTTTCCTGGTTTGGATCAGTACTTTGTACAATAAAACACTTTAGCACACCACAACCCAGAGTCTCAGGAGCAATAACTTTAGATTGTGCTTGGCATTAGCATTCCTATCAATTCCTGCATATTTCTTTACAAGCCACAAATAATAATTTTATGCCATTTATTGCATGCAAATTAGAGGTTTAATATTTGTATATCAAATGTTCTCCCAACAAACTCTGTAAGATCATTTCAAAATGAAGCTTCTGATTTTGTTGCCACACCTAGGCTGCCCCTTTTGAACAAAATCATACACAACTCAGAAGAGAAACTCCTTTATAATGTTCACAGAATCACAGAATCACTAGGTTGGAAGAGACCTTCAAGATCATGGAGTCCAACCCATGCCCTAACACCTCAAGTAAACCTCGGCACCAAGTGCCACATCCAATCTGTTTTTTAAACACATCCAGAGATGGTGACTCTACCACATCCCCAGGCAGACCATTCCAGTATTTCATCACTCTTTCCATAAAAAAAAACATTTTCCAACCTACATTTCCCTTGGTACAGCTTGAGACCGTGTCCTCTCGTTCTGCCAGTTGTTGACTGGAGAAAGAGACCAACCCCCACTTGACTACGGCCACCTTTCAGGGAGTTGTAGATGGTGACAAGGCCACCTCTGAGTCTCCTTTTCTCCAGGCTGGCCCCAGCACAGACCCCTGAGGGACACCACTGGTGACTGTCCCCAGCTGAATGCAGCACAGCTCACCACCATTCCCTGGGCCCGGCCATCAGCCAGTTCCTAACCCAGCACAGAGTGCTTCTGTTCAAGCCATGGGCTGCAGCTTTTCCAGGAGTGTGCTGTGGGAGACAGTGTCAAAGGCCTTGCTGAAATCCAAATAGACAACATCCACAGCCTGGGTCTGATACCCTGGCCATCCTGTAAGTGCTGTGTGATTACATTCAATATAAACTGTTCCATTACCTTACTGAGGTCAGGCTAAGGGGCCTAAAATTACAATGTTAGGTATTTATTTCCTTAATGTCTAAATAAATCCATCTATATATTCCATTGGAATATTACTTCATTGCTACATTTGAAGCTGGGAAATAAGTAAGATTTCATAAAGTTTCTGAGACTGAAGAGGTCTTTTTGGACAAATACTAACTTTTCATTATATTTTGTGAAACTATTCAGGCTTCAACTTGATGTATTAGAATAAGGAAACAAATGAAAGTAATGCCTTGCTTTTCAAAGGAAGCACATCTGATTGTCTTTTCTTCCTTCCATCCATGACGATTCCAAAACATATATTCTCACCCATTCCAAGACTGAGAGATTAATACTTCACTTCAGGTTTGATATCAATTTTAGATTTAGCCTTGACAGCCTTTCTGTCAGCTGCCTACAAAGGCAGACAGAAATACATGAGGTAAGATGTTCATCAGGATTACGTGATACCAGAAATCCCAAAGCATTGGAGCTAGAAAGTCTGCTGCCCTCACTAATGGAAAGCTAAAAACCCTTCCAGGTTCTCAACTGGTGTATTTCTGTTTCTGACCTTAGAGCTGCTGACAAAACACATTGTATGCAAGAGGGCTGGTCAGCATTTTTTTTTACTCAAAAGCACTAATGTCTACGCTGCATCAGGAGTTTATCAGCAGAAAAGGTTTGAAATTCAAATACTTCTAACTATGTAATATAGTATAATTTACATAGAACAAAATAAACCTACTGATGTGCTAATAGTGAAGTAACCAATCTTTTACAGATGGCTATTTTCTACTTTGTTCCATTTATCACTGGCCCATGGCTGATACTTTTAAAATAATAGTTTAACTACCATTTTACATTTTACACTAACTTATTTCTATTACCTAAAATATTAGAGCATATTATCAAAATATAAAAAAATTAAGTTTGCTCTTGTATAGCTAAAATTAACTGATAATATAGAATAGAATTGTTCAATGGGCCAGTCTTCTGCCTTGTTAATTAGAATGTCAAGAGCTACTTCATGAAGTTCAGTACTTTTCTTGTTGTTGCTACTCATAAAATTATTTTTTCAGTTTTAAACCTCAGATGTTCCTCAGTAAATTTCAATGGCATGACTGCACTGCGATAGGAACATAGCTGTGTCATGCTATATTTTGGTCTGTGATGAAAACAGCGTTCCTCATTTCTATGTTTCAGTTCT
>JAWWMU010000153.1:86385052-86396744 GCA_035048155.1 Cinnycerthia olivascens | reverse complement strand
GATAGGAACATAGCTGTGTCATGCTATATTTTGGTCTGTGATGAAAACAGCGTTCCTCATTTCTATGTTTCAGTTCTGTTCCCCATCCCACTGGAAGGGATGGAGGGAATGGCTGTATTGGATTGAGCTGACTCCTGGGCTCCTTAAATCACCACAGTGATCTAGGAAAATTACTTTCAGGCTCTCTAGAAAGCATTGCAATGCAGGGTGTTGTCATTCTATAGAAACTAACTATCAATAAATCTGAAAAGAAGGTGACTCTCCTTCCTAGTCTTGGATACTGAAAATATCTGGGAAGTATACATCCGAAAATATCTGGGAAGTATATACATGCCTAGAGGCCTAAGGCTGAATAGCGAACTTTCAAAATAAACAAGAAAATCTTTATTGACTGGCAACTGCAAGAATTTCTAAAAAAATTTGAAATGTCTGAGGTAACAGACTTCAGAACAAGATTTTCTAGATTAGAATTAAATGAGGTATTGCTCCCTTGACAGTACTCTGTATACCAACTGTTTTTTTCTTCCAGCAAAATCTAAAAAGTCATTTTAGAATGACAGGCCTGGCAAAATGTAACGTGAGGTATTGACAAGGAGAAATAGAGGAGGCAGACAATATTTCTGAAAGCCATTAAAAAAAAAAAAATGAACAACACCATTTTAACTGCATCACTGGTGCAACCAAAGAATAGCTAGAAGTTGCACCAAGAATTTACTATAGTCACTTTTTGGTTCACAAGCATAGTTCGAGTAACATTTTTAATTCTTTACCTCCAAAAGCTATGGACCTGAACTGTGCAGAGAGGAGCCTCTCCCAGGCTCTGCTCTCATAAAAGAAAGCACAGTTACTAACAATTCCTTTCTGATAGGACACGGTATTTTAGGATTGGAAGTCTTATTTGAAGTCATTGGCAGGACTAGAATTAAGTTTCATTTTGAGAACTATCTGCAGAACTGTAATATAAATTTTCTATAATTTTTTCCCAATCTAATGAGCAATTGTAGAATAACCTTATAATGTCACAGCTCTGCCACTAACATCACACAATATCATGATTCTCTGGTACATGGAAAAAAACCAAACATGCAAGCTGAGAATAAAACAATACTGCAATCATATTTACTGCTACTTTTAGATACACATTCCCCATCTGCCTTACTAATATCTGCTAGGCTATAAATAGCCTTGTAGGAAATTACTTATTTTTCTAATCAGAGATGAAAAATTGATATGAGAGGAAAAAACAAGGTTTAAATGAACTATCATTCAGCATAGCTCAGATGCAGCTTAGAACAGTAGCAGTGCTGATTATGTTTTTGAAAGAAACACAATCCCAAGACACACAGAAAGGGTGATAAAATCAAAATATACTCGAAAGAACATAAGGAACACCTGTCCTTTTAACTTGTGGTATTCAATTATTAACAAAAGTACATTCTGCATTTTAGTGCTGTTTGAACTATATCTTACGTGAAGTCACACCTAAGATATTTTCTCCCGAACAGTCTCAGTGCTGATGGATTTCATATCTGAAAATGTAATTGCTTTTCTGGATTTTACAATCATTTGGTAACAAACCTACTAAAAAGTACCACAATGGGTGAACTGCAAGTAAATGATCCAACACAGCTTTAATCTAATTTATCTGCTAAATCACTTTTATTAGTTTATGACTGTCAGCTATTACCTCCAGATTTTTAAAACAGAAAGATGAATGAAAACACTTACTTGAAAAAAAATACTCCTATGTGCTTCCCTCAAGTCAAATAGCCTCTCACAAGGTGAAAAAAAACAAGTGGAGAGAAACCTCATGTCATTAGTGTAGCACTTCCATTTTATAATTTGGATATAAGACACAGAATAACTAACATCTGTCATTTTGCAAAATGCTCTTTACCTTTATTATCTAATGTCTAGTAGACTCAGAAAGTGAGCAGTCTTGTTTAGATTGATTTAAATTCACATTTATTTTAATGCATGCCTATAAAATTTGAAATTTACCATTTGCTTGTTTTTCTACTGTGTGTACTTAGGTCAGACACAAGAGCATAAATCCAAAATAAAGAGTCTGTAAAGCAATGTATGATAGTGACTACTACCACTAAGTGTGGGCAACTGTTTTTAACAATATGAAATAGCATAAAAAATAAACTTATTCTCTTTTCATATCTTGGACCAAAAGAATGAAAATTTGGATTTTTTTCTTTTATGTACAGCATGTAAATAAACAATAAATGTTTAAAACTGTACTATGTAGTGCATGTTGCTGTATTTGAGCAGCAAATGTTTTAAAAGTAGTTTCGTGATTATTATAAAGAACAAATTGTGTGAAATAAGTAGAACATTTTCAAAATTATGTCCAGATATAGAATGAATTTGTAAAGCATGCTGTTATTGCTAAGAGCACACAGTAGTGGTCTTAATGACAGACTATGTTAGTTTTGCTAGACTTGTTTAAAACCATAGAAGAGGAACAAGAGAGAAAATGATAACATGAACATAGATTAGTACCTTCCCCAGCCACCTAAATCTTAACAAGCTGACATAATTTCTTTTTAATCTATGGGAATTGTTTATATTAAGAACTGTGTGGCCTCCTTTGGCAATAAATGAATTTATCTGCTACTATGACGTACAACTCTGCCATGAAACAGAAAGTGGTGACTAAAGTGAAATTACTGCTGTAAAAATGTACTGCCTGATCTTTGATTAAATTCTCATAAGGTGTCATCTGGAGCCAAAACATGTTGATCCTTCTTTGCTTATTTTTATGTATCAAGGAGACAAAAACCAAAGTCCTGATGGATCAACAAACTAAGTTAATAATTTTTTCTCTTCAGTTAGAGAAGAAATCTTTATGTTTTTCTAGGGGGGGTGGGAACCAGCCACTGCAGGTCATAGATTAAAGCTCTGCTAAGAGAAACACCAAAAATGGGATTTCCAAATGGAGAAACATGAAAGAGAGATCTGAATTTTTGTGGCTAGAAATAGCCAAGCTGTAAGACAGGTGAAACTCGCATATGAGCTGAGTTGAAATCTTGATGTCAAAAGAACAAGTTGTGCAGCCACAGCCTAACTCAGGAATCTTTTTATGACAGGGGCTGAGTGGATGTCACTGAAGAAGACAGAAACATGGCAAGTACACAGTGATGCTTCTGAAAAGTATTCTGCCAGCCTTCAATGATTTGCAACTTGTGGACTCTATGAGACAAAGATTTTGTCTTTGCATTTAATAACTTCTAAGGAATCTTTATCTCATGAATTTATACATGTTGCTCTTTCAATTCATGGGTAAGGAGTTGACCCTGGCTGGATGCCAGACACCAACTCTTTATCCCCTCTGGAGCTGGACAGAGGAGAGAAAATGTAACAGAGGGTTCGTGAGTGGAGATAGGACAGAGAGAGAACACTCACCAAGTACTGTCATGGGCAAAACAGGCTCTAATTAGAGATACTAATTGAATATTACAAAAAAAAAAAAAAAAAAAAAATCAGAGCAGGATAACGATAATACCTTCCCAACTCTAACTCCTCCCCCCCACAGCGGCACAGGGAGACTGGGAATGGAGGTTATGGTCAGTTCACAGCAAGGTGTTCTTGCTACTGCACAGGGAGAGGAATCCTTCCCTTGCCCCAATATAGGGCCACTCCCCCAGGCAATGGTCTTCTACAAACTTCTGTCACATGGGTCACCCTTCCATAGGGTGCAGTCCTTCAAGGTTGCTCCAATGTGGGTACCGAAAGGGTCACAAGTCCCATGAAGAAACCAGCTCCAGCATGGGCTCCTCTCTCCATAGGTCTGCAGGTCCCTGCCAGGAGCCTGCTCCAGCATGGGTCTCCCACAGGGTCACAGCCTCTCCAGTGTAGGGCTCCTCCCCAGGCTGCAGGTGGATCTCTGCACCCCCTGGCCCTCCCTGGGCTGCAGGGGCACAGCTGCCTCACCATGGGCTGCACCACGGGCTGCAGGGGAATCCCAGCTCTGGCACCTGGAGCATCCTGTGCACCTCCTGCACTGACCTTGGGGTCTGCAGAGCTGTTCCTCCCACATGTTCTCACCTGACTCTTCTCTGGCCACAATTACATTTGAGCAACAACCGTTTTTTTCTTCTTAAATATCTTGTCATAGAGGCACTAACATAATTTCTAATTGGCCAACCTTTGCCAACAGCAGGTCTGACATTTTCTCTGCTGGACACGGAAGAAGCTTTTGGCAGCTTCTCACAGAAGCCACCCCTGTAATCCCCCTGCTACTGATACCTGGCTGTGGAAACTCAACACATTCCACCCATCACCTCTGTGAATCACATATATAAGAATTATCAGCAAAAATCCACATTCCTCACAGAACCTACATTCACATCAACAAAACTAACCAAATAAAGCAAGACAAAAAATCCACATACAAGAGCAAAATAACATAATCACAGCATTGAATGAAAATGGACAATTTACACAATTTTCCCTTTGGTGTTGTTACTTGGATGTCATGTCACTCATACCATGGTGTGACTTCTAGTACCTACAATTTTCTACAAAAAAAAAGTCCTACTGCTTAATTCCACTATGCGAATACAAGCAGAAGAATCTCAAATTATTTCAGTTAGGCTGAGGGTTTCTTCCCTCTCTGAACACAGTGTCTTTAAAAAGGCAAAACAACTCAAACCTGTGGGAAATGAATGATCATGAAATTCCATTATATAGTTCCTTGGACATTCTTTTAGCAGACAAGATATTAGTTCCAGAACTGATTTTTTTTTCCTGAAAAACTTTGTATTTATCTTCAGAATCTGAAAGCTCAAATAACCCATTATAACTTTCAGATTATATCCTCAACAGATTTCCTGAGGATAATGAGAGTAGGCAACTGATTCCACTGTTGCTAATTGCAAATTAAAATAAGTCTTGAAGACTAAAAAGTATATAGGCATAGCAAAAGATAACAAACTACCATTTCTAATGTCAAAAGAAATAAAAGACAGTATCATCTGTTAAGAAACTTGTTTTTAGCAGCATAAATTTACAGTCAGAGTTCAAGAAGCCCTGAAGCATCAATTATTTCTTCACAGAGTGTGCATTCTGGGGTCATGGGAGAAATTCCTGGTCAAAACCCTCATGTTCATCCAGAAACACCTCTGTATCTGTAAATGAAATTTAATTCATGCCCCAATTCATTGCATTTATTCTTCTCAGAAATACTGTCATCTAATGAAAGAACTGAAGTTTAACTAACTTGTCTGAAAAAGAATACCAGAGGACATACACAGAGAGAAGAAGAATTTGCTAATTTTAAGACAGAATGAAAATCTTTTTCCAAATGAGCTACAATTTTAGAAATAGTTAAAATGCTGACACTTCATTCACGTTCATTTATGAATTAGATGTAGTAGCTTAAAATGGTACTGTTCTTCAACTGCTCATTACTGTGCTCTCAAATAAGATCTAATCATATGAATGGTGATTCCTTTCAGTACATTTCAGTGCACAGTAAAACATGTTCATTTAAATCATACAAATGAGAGCATTGCAGAATCAACTTTTATCACCACAGATTACAATAATATCCTAAATTAGGATAAATTAGGAGAAAAATTAGACAGTAGACTTATGGTTTACCAAGTCTTTGAAAAATATAAAAAAATATGCTGTTTGCTTCACGCATACAATTACGTGCTTTCAACAGCTAAATAAGCATTCAATCTTTTAGAAAACAGAAAACTTTGGAGACTTAAAATTTTATACAAACCATTAAATAAATATTTCCTTGGGGCAGGCATGTGGAAACCATGGATTTCTAAAGAACAAAAACACCCTTGCTAGCTTCATTAGCCCCAAATAAGAATAATGATAATAATACCTAACACACACTCAGCAGAAGCTTCTAAGGTCTTTGTGTCCTGTTCTTACTTAAATAATGCTTTCTGCATTAAATTATATTTTATATTATTGCAATCCAATGGCTATCATTGCTAAACTCAGTTTTTTAAGAGTTCTTACTTTATCATGCATAAGGTATTTTGCAATGATCATGATCAGAATTTTCATAGAAAAAACCCCAGCAAATTCTCAAATATGATGGGGTTTGCAGCGGTTATATTCCAGATATGAAAATGGTACTATATTTATGTGACTGTACTATCACATAAAACAACAGGAATAAATTGCAACACTTTTTTTTCAGGATTCTGTGTTTTACAAATAAATTTTAGCTTCACTTTGTGTGAGAATGTTTCTGTCACAGTTATGGGACAGCTGGTATGGCACTTCAGCCTTTACAGGTATGACACTGAATATCGATACAAATTGACCAATAAAATTTGGTATAATAAATTTTTTTACCAGAATGATTCTATTTCCTTACTTCTATCTTACACATAGAGGTAGGCTAGATATTGTACCATTTTATCAGTGGGGCATTATTTCACATTTACTAAAAGTACAGTTTCAGTTGTTCAGCACTTTGTTAAATGAAAAAAATCTGAAAATTTTTACCATGCAAAATCTGACTCATGTCCAAAAGGTGTTTCTAGAATGCTAGGATTTTACTGTAGAGATTTACAGAAAAACAAGAAAATTAACATTCACAGATTAAGTCTGGCTAGACTCAATTTGCTTTTATTCCTCAGATGTAGTAACCATCATCCACACTTAGAATCACAGAATGGCTGGAGTTGGAAGGGATGTTTAAGGGTCTATCTAATTCAACATTCATCACTTGAGTGAGAATTGTTGAGGGATGTCCAGACGACCGACATTTCCATGTGGTACATGAGGCAGGGAGGTAGAACCCTGGTTACCACACACTCACAGCACCAGGAGCTGCCCAATCTCAAGGTGCTTATGCACAGCAATTAACCACGTGAAACGTGGCACTGGGGACATCACTGTGAGATTGTGAGCTTCCAATGATCTACATAAAAATAAAAAGATTTGGTGATATCTAATTTATGATTCAGTGTCAGTATCACATCATAACAAGTTGTACTATGAATAATTTTAAACATATCAGTTGGCTTGGAGGCAGATTTGCCGTGTGCTGGAGATAAATGCTTTAAATGTTACTGTCAGTAATTGACTAGAATGCCAGTATTGATGGTGCATCTGTTAAATGCTCTGCTCATTCAGGGAGAAGAACAGGGAACTTCTAGTTTTGCTACATGAAACTTCAATCCTGAAAAACAGCCTGCCATTGCAAAGGCTAAATAAATTCTAAGAATGATCTGTTTCTTAAATATCACAGTTTCTTTTCTCTCAATTTTTAAAGAAATCTACTAAGTACACCAATTTTTTTATTAACAGTGAAGCCCAGATTTCTGACACATATGTATACAGCTGTGGCAGAGAAGTAGCAGTTAGGATTGGAATTAGCTGTTTGGTTTGCAGACAGACACTGCCAAAAGCTATTAAACCTACACTTAAAACTCCTAATAGATTTTCTTTTTAATTTGTCTTCTCTTTTTGACCTAGATGTTCGGTCAACTTGTGTGACAGTTGTATTAGGCTGCATTGTGTCAGCAAAATTAACTGGTTACAAATAGATAGATTCCCATCAACAGAACAAAACCTGCATTTCTTTCTGAAGAAGAGTTTATATTTTTGCATCAGTACTCCCTTCAAATTATTGGCAGATGCCCTAAAATGGAACCTAGCACTTAAGTACACAAGCAGTAGAAATTATATTGATGACAAATTCTACTTTTCTGAAGCATTCATCACTGTAAAAAATAAAACAAACTTTACCCCACCAAACAAATAAAAATTTATTATGAGGCAGAACTGATGATACAGAAGACCAAATGGAAATAGAATAGAATGATATGGAAAAGCAAAAGACAGAAACTGGCTCTAGCATTTTGTCATTATTTTAAAGGACATATTTAATAGATGTTTCATACATATCACTTTATAAGTGTTCATGGGTAAATCATAGGCCAAATACATAAATAATGACAACAATATGGCAATTTATGTGTGAAATATATGCAAGTGATGGGAAACACTGAGGTGCCTTATGAAAACTAGTAGGTTTTGAGATGCACTCTGTATGATATTATTTTTCAATGAGAGAGTTTTGTTTTCTACAAACAGCATTTGGGAAGTTTTTTTCCTGCAAAGTTTTTATGATTAAGTAATGGTAACAGAAGACACATCACAAAAATCAGTTACAGTATATTGCATGATACATCATTTACTGGGAGATAAGAGGCAGTTTCCTCCTTGAGTGGAAATCTTCTATGGTTGGTGTTCTACTGCAAGAAGTTCTTTTAATAGAAACTCTGTCAAAGAAATTATCCACAAAGTGACCAAAGCACCAAGTTTTGCATCATAAAAATGGGGCACCTAATGAGAGGACATCTAAAAAGATTACTGTATCATATTCCCAGAAGGATTCAAGTGAAAAAATTGCCAATGTCCATTTGATGGGCCTGAGTCCTAAAATAGTCAGCTACAGTTTTGTCAGAATCAGCAAATCTTTCATCGTCATGATGGTATAACTTGATATATCCACATCTTACACCAGGGATCCCTTCATTAGTGATGGACTTGTATTTTATTCTTCAACCATCTATTTCCACCTGTTCAGAAGATACTTTAAAATGTACCAGTATAGACAGAGGGAAAATTTTCTTCAAATATGCAATAATACAGTCTGTGGTCTTCTTACTTGAAAGCAAATTGGAAATGCTAGTGAGAGGATGGATTCCTTTATGAAGTCACACACTGCTGGTTAACTTTGGCATATTTATAAGGTGAAATGTCACAGAAACTTTATGAAAAATGGCCTATGCCCATGGAGGGAAAAATTACACAACCACTGGAAAAAGAACAGTGATCCACAGGGGTTGAAAGACTTCAGTTTTGTTTGGGCTTCACTATAAAGTGAAGATTGGCACAGATAATAAGTCAAAATTTCCTAGCAGCAGTTGCATTGTCATGAGAAAATGCAAGCCTGATGTATTTGGCAGCTTAGGCTAGAGCAACAACAGAAGCACAGGGCAGTGCAACTGGAGAAAGTGATTTTAAAGGTAAGGCAATGCTTACGAATTTTGTATATAAAGTGGTGTTAAAGCACTTGTAGGTTAACTCTTTTTGCTTTTTTCCATAAATTAAAAGCTTCATTTCTTATCAGAAATGGAAGAGTTGTCCCTTGTATGACCCTTGAGTATGTTCACAACTTTCTTTTAATCCTTCTGTACATCTCAAGTCTTTAAAGTGTATCTGAGGACAAAAATATTCTTGTTTTTCTGCATCTTTGCTTCTCTTGAGTGTTAGATTAAAGTAATAATAAAAAAAAATTCTGTTGTTTTTGCCTCAGGCTGATGTTGCAGCCTCAATGAAATGAGGGCTTATTATAAAATTTCCTGGTTTCTTATTGTTATTGTTAAAAGAATCCAAATAATGCCAATGTGAAATATATGCAGACGTGGGCTAAACAAAATCCAATGAAATATAACCATTAACATTCACATGTGAATTTACCATTTCAGCATCATGAAACCACAGACAATTGCCAAATAATCCTCTTAAAGAAGAATAACCTTCCTTATATAGTGGAAAAACAGTGTTCCTGCTCAATTGTTTACACTGGTAAAGAGCAGTCAGTCCTGCACATCAGGGCAAGTCAGGGAACCTGCACCTTCAACAATGGCCCAAACATCAATGGGCTCAAACATCACACACTACTGTCTGGATAACAATTAGAACTCAGTTTTTGGTTTTACCTTTGAGTTTAACTCTCCATAGGACAGGCTAAAGTCTGTTGACTCTCAAAAAACCCATCCTGTCCCTCAGTGCTAAAGGCAGCTCCATTCTCACCTGGCTGTGGAGAATCCTCCAGAATGAGAGGTGGGGAGCGGCTGCCTGCAGCCATCTGCCACGGGAACTTGGCTCATCAGAGCCAGGTATTCCCTCTCTGTTTCTGTGACAGAGAGGACCTCTGGTCACTGAGAGACAGAGAGCTTTGGGACTTTGTCTGGCTGGGAATGCTGCACTGACCTGTCCCACCTTTCAAACTTTATTGCCCAGACACCACCACCAATACTGCTGCCAAGGGGCCAGGGCTTTCTGTGAGGAACGTTTACCCTGACCTGCCTGGCTCCTATCTTGGGCTGTCCCATCTCCCTCACCATGGGCAGGGAACTGGTCTCTCATTACATCGTGGTAAGGACAGATCTGCACTAGCAGTGCCCCTGTGTCTGAGTCCATTCGGTCTCAACATGTCAGTTCAGTCTCAGACACTTTTATATCCTGATTTACCAGTTGTTTATAGTGCTCCCAAGGAAAGGCTACTAGAAAAGGACTTGCTGACAATTATAAAGTGATTGTTTATACTGCATTGATTATATTTAATTCTAACAAAATTAAGTTCTTTGCAAAGTATGTTTTTAGCAAAGTCCATGGCTAGCATGGCATCACTACAGATGTTCTGCTATGGTGCAAAACCAGATTCACATTCAGCTGTCTCCATGGTACAAGCCTGACTCTATCTCCAACAGACTGCATAGACACATGTTGTATATAATGTTGTCAAACTAATTGTTTTACATAGGGAATAATAATATTAGTACTTTCAGTGTTTGAGGTTGGTTTTTGAATCTCGATTTGAACCTGTCTCCAATTCTGATTCTACAGTTTCCTGTGCAGTTGTCTCACAACTGCCTTCCCTCAGGTTGTTCAGCAGAAGAATGGTTCCAATCACTGAAGACTCTGGTCTAAATCTTAACAATCAAAGTCTACCATCTTCTGGAGTAGTATTCAGTGTCCTGCACTTACAGGTAAATTACATTTACAGTTTCTACGTGTTCAGGTTTCAAAAGAGTATGTATACACAGACAGGTAAATAAATAGCTTTACTGGCACTTTTTTGAGTTGCAATGTCCAAGAAAAATAACCCTGTAGTGATTTAAGACTAAGCACCGTCGTATTTCCTAAATTCCTTTAGCATCTTAATAGTCTTATAAAAAACTTCTTTTGTACACCTCTAGGGTACAAACACAGCCATGAATCCTTTCTGCCAGTGGCAAGCAATGACAAAGGTATCCAAGCAGGCAAACAAGCAAACATGCAAGAGAGTATTACAACAGTTACTTCAAAAAACTCCTCACTTCTAAGGATTTTAAAATTGTTTTACTTCCCAGAATTGCAATGCCTGCACAAGAGACAATGAGGAAGAGAAGGAAAGAACTGTACTGCCTGCTGTCCCTTTTGGATGGCCACTGGTCCATTCAGAAAACTGGCTCTGCACGCTGCTGGGTGAAGTCAGAACCACTGAATTTACAGAGGCTCCAGAACAACTGAGACTGCAGTTCTGGTGATGCAGTGAAATAGGAAGGGCACAATTGAGGAGATCAATTACTGAATATTTGTACTAGTAGGTAAGACTGTGGCCTGACTGCAGCTGGCTTGGGGTGCAGTATGGTGAATAAAGTACCTGTGTAGCTATGCAGAGGTGTGATGGATACACGAAAACACAATGTACGTTCCTAATTAATTGAAACCCATCTTTTGGCACAGCATGAGCAGTAGGAGTAAAATATATGCACATTATCACTCAGTGAGGAGCATATTTTTCATATATTTGAGGAGCAGAAAACATTGGAAAACTCAAGTCATAGTTATAAATATCCAAGCATTGAATTTTTAATAATTCAAGCCTTTTGAGTTTTTAATAAAACTCAAGTCATTGTCCATTCTC
>JAWWMU010000153.1:86346407-86378398 GCA_035048155.1 Cinnycerthia olivascens | reverse complement strand
CCCTTTCCTTTGTCCTTATTGTAGCTCCGAAGTGACACGTGCAGAGCATCAAGTTAAGTTGGGTGGTGGATACTGTTCTCTGCTGTATCTTATGTATGATGGTCCAGTGGTCACAAAAACTTTCAGAGCTCAATCAATAAGACACTTTATAGTTTGTAAAAAAATTATCTGGAAAGTAGTAGAAGTACAAGAGGGATGTTAAGTGAAAATAAGCAACAAGCTCCTGCAGATTTCCAGAGAAGGGCTTATGGAACCATGAGAACAAAAAGTAGAGACCATAGGTTTTAGGGTCAAAGAGAGAATGAATAAAGCACAGTGATTGCTACCATCAAATTGTAACACAAGTATTTGGATATACTTTTGGAAATATTCTGTCTGATAGCAGTGACCATATGCAGCTTTTTATTCAATTCTCTGATTATTTCCTAGCATTGTCTCTTTAAGTGGTGTATATGTTAACAAAATTTCAAACCCAAATTTTCATGGAATTTTTCCCTTCCCCTTCACCATTGTCCCCATTAAAAATTAATTTGGAAGATCACAATGAGAAGGCATCAGCTGCTAATTAAAATGAGTCTCTTGCTTGCTATGATAGTATATTGGCTTTTATAAGCCAAAGTTCTGCATGATTCCAGGGTTAGAAAATAGGACCTCACAATATTACACAGTGAAATATTGATTGGAAAACTCACTGCTTTTTTTCTTTACATGTTGTCCAAACTCATTCATTTTTCTACAAATAAAGAAAGAAACTCCATAGTTCAGTCTTCATTCAGTGATGATGACAGGGAAACATACAAGTAATTTTAAGAAAAAAGTTAAAGTAGGACTTGGGCTAAATATTACTAGTCCTGAAATTGCACCCAGATTTGTACTATGAAATATTACCAAGAGATAACTGAATTCAGGTTTTGTTTATTAATTATTATCTTATTTTCAAAGTTACCTTCATCATCAATTATAGATAATCACAAAGAAAACAAATTATATGCAGATAGCATATAAAAGCAAGAATATTGAAGGAGTATTTAAAGTAGGAGTATTTTATCCACTAAGCATTCAGTAACACATCAGTAGCAAAGAATCTCACTTTCACTTCTAGTGTCACCTACATTCCCTGTTAAATGGGGTACACAACAGCTCTACTGACCCAACCTCTGCACCACAGGGGCCACTGCAAACCCCTGTAGCCATAACCACTGTGATCACCTTTATCACAGAATGCATCTCCTGTCAACTCATGCCAAATGAGCAGCTTAGTCCAGAGAAATGCTGGTCTAGGTGGGTGCTGCATGGCTCAGGCTGCCTGTGAAAGCTGGTACATGACACGCTCACATACGCTTTGCTGCATGGGTAAAATTGATTAACTTTTAACTAGTTAATTAAAGTGGTCTGGACTGGAAATCAGAAATGTTTTCCACGTGGCTGGATTAGAAAAAGAGTGGTGCAAGTTTGTAACAGTGGCCACACACCAGGAAGAAGGCTTCCACCTAAGTGGAAGAGTGACTTGGCCCTTATACCTGGACTACTATGTCTGGGTCTGGGGTCCTCAGTACAAGAAAGACCAGGAGCTACTGGAAAGGGTCTCAACAGAGATGGTTTGGGGTCTGGACTATCTCTCTTATGAAGAGAGACCGCAAGAGCTGGGTCTGTTTAGTCCAGAGGTGAAAAGACCAAGAAGGGATCCCATTAATGTACATAAATACCTCAAATGCAGGTGTCAGGAGGATGGTGCCAGGCTCTTTACGGTGGTGCCCAACGACAGGATGAGAAGCAATGACCATAACCTAAAACACAGGAAGTTCCATCTCAACGTGAGGAAGAACTTCTTTACGTTGAGAGTGGCAGAGCACTGGAACTGGAACAGGCTGCCCAGGGAGGTCATGGAATCTCTCTCTCTTTGGAGACATTCAAAACCCACCTGAGTATGTTCCTGTGTCACCTGCTCAAGGTGACCCTGCTTTGGCAGGGAGGTTGGATTGAATCCCAAAGGTTCCTTCAAACCCTAAAGATTCTGTGACAAAGAAATTGTCAAATAGAAGATGATAAAAATGTCCCTTTCATTATAACAGGGTTCAGAAAAAAGGAGATGCTGAGTCAGCTTCTTTTATTACTGTTCACACTGCCTTGGGGGGGTTGGCAAGTCAAAAAGGGCTGTAACAGCTACAACAAAAATGAGAGAGAATAAACAAACAACAAATGGGGGCAGGAAAAGATACAAAACTATTATGAAATTGAAATATAGAGATTTCTGTGTTTTCTACAAAGACATAAAGTAAAAAAGGGGTATAATATAGTATTATGTAGTCCGTAACATAACACTAAGAAAGAAAAGAAGAAACAGCATTGGCCAGGGTCAGTAAGAACAGACATTTCTGGTTTCAACCAAGAATCTACTTTTAATGACATTTCCCAGTATTTTCATAGATGCTTTCAGCATTTTTCTCCCTAATTTTTTATATTTTAGTAGACAGATATTGATTACAACTTTTTAAAAGGCTCATGAATCAAATATTTAGGGGAAAGACTCTCTGTTAGAGGAGCACCTTTCAGAGCAGAAAATTAAAATAGCCATGCTATGAGCAAAAAATTGAGGCACAGATAAATGAAGATATTGCCAGAACTTATAAAAATCTTAATGTCATGGAAAGTGATTAAGTCTTATTGATTATTACAAGTAATCTTCATCACTACTCACAGAGTCCTGTATGTTTTTGGCAAGTTGTTCATGTGAAAAATAAGCTACAGCAATATAATAGCAAAGTATTTATCTACTGCTTCTGAAACTGAAACAATGCAGCAGGATTTCAAAGTGCTGCTACTGGAGCCAGAAGAAAGAATGAAGAGTGTTGTGGTCCTGGACATGCAGCAAACATGTGATATATTTTTACAGGTAACAGAAAATGCAAACAGGTGCTGGGGTTGGTAAAGTTCCATTTGAAACCTAATTTTAGCAACAATAAAGTAGCAGCCATTCCCTCAGATAGGATGATTAACACTGTAAGCTGAAAGAGTTTGCGCAAATGGAAAATATAAAACAGTAATTTCCTTCCTCAGAGAGTTCTTAGTTTTTATTAGCATTCCTGTATCCAAGAACTTTTTCTTTAACCTTTTAAGAGAACTTCAGCTGGATTAAATACAATGCTGATGACTATTTTTCTTTATAACTGGTCATTTTATTTTCCTTTTCTAGATTAATATTTAAAAAATATTTTCAGTGTTCAGCTGCCCTGTCACACAATCTCACAAATCTGTCCTGCCTGCTTTTAAGTGCACAGTAGTACTTTCTTTATCCTGTTCTCCCCTCCTTTTATTAAATGTTATCAACATTTTAGCATATCTAACTGGGACCAAAGGCTTAACAATATTTTTACTGGACCTAAAATCCTAAACAAAGCAAAACAATTAAACAAAAACCCCCTAGGATGACCCTTGAAACAAACATATTTTGAGCCAATAATTTGGATCAAAATGTTCAGTTCCGACAAAATTGATTGTTACTATTCCTTTTAAATCTTTTGCCTCCTCAGCATCTCAGGATAAATTTTAGATGCGCAAGCATTGCTGGCTGGATTATTCATGGGAGTGTTCAGGCTTTAAATCTGGGCTGACATTCTTTCCCTTATTCTCAATGGCACTCAGGTTGGTCTCCAGAAATGTCAAAAAATGGGATACTGATTCTGATCATCCAGAAATGAATTTCATATTCTCAATTCCTCTCTTGAATCTCTCTGAATTCAACTGTAAAGGAAGAAACTTATGCAGTCTGCTGGATTTCAAAGAACAAAAAATGAAAGATCCCTTCATACTCATTTTTTTTTATGCATGGAAATTCTTGATTTTCTTCACCTTTTCTCTATGTTAATATTTTTTACGAGTGGTTTAGGATGATTTTATATCAAGAGCAGAATTAATTAAATAGGAGTTTCTGTAAAACTCCTGTATAAGAGTGTCTAAACAGAGAGGGTTGTGTAGTGATTCTGAAATGCTTTTAGCTAAATATTTAATGAAGTACACATGTATTTAGTAAGAATACTCCCATCTTATGAGGTTTTTTTACTATTACAACAACTTCATCATTTAAACCTCAGACAAACCTACAGTGATAAAACTTTTTGATTTTGCAATTGTGCTACATAAGATGCAAAACTCCCTTTAGTATGAGAAAATGCATGTGAAGACAGGTGTACAGCAGGGATTTGGCTTCTGTTGTTAAACTCTAAAAGAAACTTAAAAATTTTGTGCTATACACATTGTACACGTTTTATTCATATAAATCTTTGATTGATTTTTGCTCTTTATTTTGCTGACATTCACCAGTTGCTGAAACCAATTGTACGTATGAATAAAAAGAAACAGCCATTCATTTACAATTTCCATAAGATAATAGTAAGAATAATGCCACATGTTGAAAAACAGCTTTGAAAGTCAGATGAATCTATAATTTTCCATTTTTTTGGGTAGAAGCTAATAGGGCCCTTGTATTTTTTTTCCTGAGATTATTTTTCATATTTGCATATTTTCTATAGTATTCAACAACTTATAACACAGTAGTTTTATTTTTGTCTAATAAAGGCCAAATAATACATTAATGAAAATTCTTGATAAAGGGAAATAAAAGTTACATAAGAAAATTGTTTTCATTTACGGAAGTCATTGTTTGAAGTTCGAATCTAACAGAGTATCTATTTGGACAATGTCTCAACCCTTTGCTGTGTTTGATGATGTATTCAGTATTTTCAGTAATCCCTAAAACACAGGGGAACTCTACATGCTGACAAGTTTTGAACCTCTCCATGCTCTGTACAGAACTGATTTACATCCATGCAGAATTTAGAGTATATATCACGCTACTAGGAAATTCACCTTCTGGATACTACATTTCCTGGGTAACTAAAATGCTAAATAGCTAAAAAATGGTTTTGCTGTATAATTACTTGCCTATTTTATCACTGCAAACCGTTATTACAAAAATATAAAGGAAGTACAATACTGGAAAAAGACCTTCACTTTTTATATTATATAAAAGAAGTGCCTTCCTCAGAAGGAGGTTGGAGGCTTGAGGAGCCTCACAATGGTAATTTCCTAACACCTATATTATGAATTTTCCTCCTCTTTAAATACCAGCAGTTTAAGATTTTATGTAAATGCAGGCATCAGCATCCCATGAAGATGTATGAAAAGGAATGTGTAAGGCACTCTTAACTAGAAATGATGTGGGGTTTCATGCTTGAGTCAGAAATTTATGCTTAGGCCAGGAAGCAGCAAAGCTGTTTTCTCTTTAGCCACATTATGTAAGTAGCCAGCGTCCTTCCAAAACAGCCACTGGCCTTGGGAGGTGGCATGAAAGGATCGGCCAGGTGACATGGTCCTGAGGATGGCACTTTACTGGGGTCCCTAGAGAATCCTGATGTTCACTTCACTCTCTCAGCTAGCTGAAAGCTCTAGAGAGTGGTCTGGGAGCAGACCCACAGCTTGTGTGTAGGAATGAAAACACCCTCTGCTTTTAATCACAGCATTATTGAAATCAAAATGTCAAGGTAGTAAAACATCCTGTTATCCTAACTCAGTACCACGGATGATTTCTAACTATTAAATTAACTGTGCTGTAAAAGCACACACAATCTTCTATGTCTCTTTCTTACAGGTAACACAATAAAGCTCAAAAACATTATTTAATACCTCACCTGCTTTATTACATGGTGTCTCCTGGGGAAGAACTCAAATGAGTCAAGCTCAGAAAAACAAGCATTGCCATACTGCCAGGGGAGACACAACATTTTTACAGACTACTTGATTATCAGCAAGTTAGCACAACAGAACAAATGGCTGCAATTCAGGAGTTACTGAGAGAAGGTTTTCCTAGAAAATGCCATAAATGGAGAAGTAAAGAGAGAAAAATGCACGTATTAGTCACTTACACAACTATGATTACCTTCAAATGAAAAAATTACTCAAAGGACTGGGACATTGCAGCCTAATATGTTGCAAGCTTTAGATAGAATCAACTTTATACCGACATTTTCAAGTGGAAAATGAAGAGGAGAAAGCTTGTTCCCTGCAAATTTTAAACTCACCATTATTTCATTTTCTGCTATGTGTTCTTGCCCAGAATAGAATTTGTTGTCAAATCATTACAATTCTTCTAAAAATTATTATGACAAGAAAAGATTCACCCACATTAATGGAGTAATGATTCAAAAGCCAAATGCTAGAAATGGAAAAATTTCACAGGTCTGGTCTATGTGATGAGGAGACAAAGATTTTTCTACTGCTTTTATCAATTGTTTTTTCCAGAAATGCTCATTCATGCAAATCCTTAGAGCAAAATGCTACAGTTACATGATTTTTAATAACATCCAAATAAAATTAAACAACTTTAAACAACACTTCAACCCAATGCTTCTTATTTTAAATGGCTCATGAGTGGATGTTAATGGATGTGAATAAAAGACAGAGGATGTACTAGCAAACTGACAACTCTATAAAAACTTTCCATAATTATTAACTTTTTTCACCATAATCTCTCAAAGCAATTTATGCTTAACAGGATCCATAATCTAGAGATTATGTTTCACAGAACAGATTAGTGAAATATATATTAAATTTCTGTTAAATAAGAGAACCCTCTAGCTCTACTGTATAGTATATAGCGCTATATTATATGCTGTAGATGTAGGCTCTATTGCTGTTCTTGAGCTCATTGGTTGTGGGTAGATGGCAGCTGCAACCATAAACAACTTTACAGACACTGGGACATCAGTTTTTAAGAGTTTGTTGGTGCTTTAAAGAGCTCTTTCCACATCTCAATAAACTCTTTCTCGTTATCCTCCCCCTAGGTATAATTAAGGTGTATCTTAAACCTTCCTTTAATTACATATTTAGTCTTAACAATCATAGAAAAAATGTCACATCCCTTTACAATTTCATGAAGTCCTCTGGAGGGATTTGAGATATAGGTTGATTTTAAGTAATAAGCTTGTATGAATGACCAAACAAGTAACAGAATGGAGGGATTCTAATTCAGAGTCTGATGTAGTAGAGTACCTGCATCCTGGCCATAAACCCCATAAATCACAGAGGCTCCTTACACTCTTAAAATTAAATACATGTAAAGCTTACATTCTCCACTGAATCTGGGACATGATATCTAAATTAGACGAAAATGAAATATTAAGTTTTATGAAAGCTCATTCTGACACTAGTTTCTGAAGTGGCAAAATTCTACAAAAATGTTCAGGAGAGCTTAAGAAGGATTAGTCTGAAATTACTTTACCTCTTCCTTGTGAATTCAGTTTCTTTTCCCTCAAAATCCTGTTTTCCTTTGATTTCAAAAACACTTCAGCAAATTAATTCACATTAAAATAAATTTGATAGAACAAGATGCCATTGGAATGGAAATATTTTATACATCTTGGAAAAGTCTTCATAGTTTTGTGAATTAAGAAGAAAAAAAGCAAGGATCATATGCTAAGTCCAGGTGACTGTGAAGCTAATATGATTATTCACAGACACAGAGTATTATAAAGCGTTAACAAGTTATTCTTCACAAGGTTTGTGTTGTCTGATATCAAAGTGCAAAAGTATATCCTCAAGTGAAAATGCATAGAAGAAAATTAATTTGTATAATTCCCTTTTGCATTGCTCACCCAAATAATATTTCTGTTGAATTATATTGAATGGAACAAACTGTGGGAATGGCTACCAATTTCCTAGGAAAATTGCTTTAATCTCAATTAGTGTATCAAATCTAGCATACAAAGTTAACTACTGGCTAAATCGTTGATGGTTCTTAACTAGCCTACTGTATTCTTAATTTTCTACCCCATCCCATTAAAAAAAAAAAAAAAGTCTGAAGGGAAAAACTACTACATTTTTTCAATTTTAGTCCAAAAACTAGAGATTTTAAAAGTTTTACATGCACAAATACAATTGTGGGACATCAATAGGTATCTCATGAGTCTAGACATAAGCTGAGGTTAATGACATCAAATTAATGACTGCAGAAATTTATAGATATCTCTAAGCACATTTTTTTCCTGCTCACAGAGTCTTACAAGGTATGAGTAATTTCGAAGGAGGACAAAATGAGTGAAGGAACCCTTGAACCCTGGAAAAACAGAGGTTTTGGGGTAACCACATACCATTTTTTTCTTTCTGGGTACCTCAGACAGAAACCTGAATGTGGAGATGAAAGTGCAGTTGTCTTTCCTCAACCTCTTTATATCATTTTTACTGGATCGCCTTTCTTTTTGATGGAAAATGTCACAGACTTGTTTTAAATCATACATACACTATAAATGTTATTAAGGAGATAAATAGTTCTACTGGAGACACGAGACTGTTCTAAAGATGGCTGAAATAATAGAAATTGGACTAACTACATTTCTTTTCAGAGCCAAAGACATAAAGACTAAACTGCCCAGAGTTGTCTGAGATGAATTATGGTAGTCAATGATGCAAGTTAGAAATGTCTAGAAAGGCATCCATAGTAGAAACTTCTAATGTTCAGGGAGATATTATCAAGTTTTTCTCAACAAATCAGGAATTCAACAAGTGTATCTGGGGGAACAAATGTAGCAAAGACCCCAGTATGACTGTTCCAACCTAAATGCCTTCAACAGCCTTCCATTTTACTGCTATTTTTGCAGTTTTGTCAAAGGAGTTGACCTTTAAGTAATGTACAGAATATACACAGGCAACATATCAAATTAAACAGATTTCCTGGTTTTAACACATGACATTTAAATACTCTTTTCATTGAACAATTTATAAAACTTTTACGGAATACTAAAAATTTTGGAGACTTTAAAAATGTTAATCTTATAATTAACAGTCAAGGATATACTATCTTCACACATGCAAGACACTGATATTCCAAACCTATTGCTATGAACTTTCCAGTAATACATCACCATCTGTTTTCATGCTAAAGCAGAACCATTGCAGTTTTTGCCACTCGTGAGGGAATTTCACAATGAGGCAGATAACACAGCCTAGCTAATAAATAATGATACATTTAATGTTAAAGTAAAAAACCTTACATATAAAGAAAAGAAAAAGAAAAATGGGTAGCACAGTGTACACCATCTACCCTTCCTAGTATTCCCTATCTATAAACCCTTCCTTTCTATTGGATGAAAGCAGTCATGTGGCTGAGTAATGAAGATTAATTTTATGTGACAAACATATTTTCTATGCTGCATTTTCATAAAGGTTTAAAATACATCTTGCACTAACTTCTAATTTCCAATTAACTTTGGTAATATGTAGTGAAAAAAATTTAGAAAAATGGAAATACAGAAAGCAGTATTAAAGGGAACAGAGGCCTCAGATGTTTACCCTTTCATGCTTTATACTAAATCCTCACTTTGGCCCTTTGGTATACAACCAGTGTTGATAACTTCAGTTTGAATTTGGCAAATACACCAATTTGTATTCATGCATTTCTATTTCCTTAGAAAAATTGAGATAGACTTCCATTTTCCAAAACTGTCATTTAGAGATATTTCAGAGGTATCTGTTTAGAGTAAGTACACTGTGTATTTAGATAAACTTCTGTGGTCTAATATATCCATAAGGACAATTATGACTGGAATGTATTTCTTGTAAGAGCTGAACAGCCTGCTGGAGCTTACTAGTCAAGGAATAATTGAATAAAAACAAGAAATTTCATTTAATAATGCTCATCGCGTTAAAACAGATAACTGATGATGACATCCACCTGCTCTCACTCTAGAAGGTGTTCTTACACACTGTAACAAAAATAGTTACTAACAAACTAAGTGTACCTTACCATAGCTATTAAATCAATAAATTCACCCATTCTCGTGAAGCCAAGACCTCCACAGAGGGTTTGTGAGTAAAACCCTGTGTACCCCTTATGGACTGTTAATAAGCCAGTGTATGATGAGTTTCTTGCTGAAATTTAGTTAATGGCAGTACAAGGCAGATCACAAAGAGGATTAATGAAAATACATTGCTGAAATTTACAGGTATGCATAATAGCATGTTTAAAACACATCACAGCTATCTTTAAGGAGTCAAGAGAAAATTTTCTTGACTGTAATACAGTTTCTGTATTACATACATGACAATTTACTTTCTCCATTGGGAGGTCTATGGTAAATAACTATAAAATTACTGGAGATGGTCCTATCTCCTTTAATTATGAGCTCTCTCTAGATTTCTTGAAGAAATTGACGATTTCTTGACTCTCTGAATATCAAAGGTTCATAATCATAGTTCAGTTGAACAAATTCTGGTTTCATTAGACTAAATTATCAATCTCATTGAAAATTTAGGATTAAAAAAATCACTCTATGCTGCAGTTACCCTTCAGCTACTAAATACAGTATCCATCAAGTCATATTCTGATCTCAGTAAAGATGCAATGTGACAGTGTGAGCTCTGGGATGTAGCTGCCCCAGTGAGCTCCCAGCCGATGAACATGTCAGATATGGCAGCTCTGGCTGACCCAGGAGCACTAGAAAAAGGAGGAGACTGATCCCTGTATTGAACAGGGGGTCTTAGAGGGTGAAAGCAGAGGCCTGTGAAAAGAGAACTTAAATCATCTTCTCCACACAAAAAAACAAAAAAAACCAAAAAAACCAAAAAAAAGAAATTATTCATTCAGTGCTCGAACTACTAGACAACTTATGTGGAAATATTAATCGCTGTTAATAGCTCAATATCATGTAAGCTGCAGGAAAACAAAAGGCATGTCTTCCACTTTTAGGAAAAAAAAAAGATATCTCATGGAAACTGGATATTTGACCATTAAAAGGATGATATGATTTTACAGCTGAGGTTATGTTCTCCAAAGGTGTTACTTGTTTCAGGGCTTTTTTTAGGTTTCTATTCTGTTTTATTGACTAGAATGGTTACTGGTGTACCTTATGTAGAATCAATCCCAACCATCAGAGATTTGGTTACAATTGCAGCTTAGTGCAAGGGTCCCTGTGCTTTTAATTTGCTCTTGGATTGTCATAATTCAGTCATATTTTCACACATGATTTTTGAAATAAAATCACAGGAAGACAGAGAGAAGGGGTCCCCTTCATTTGTACAACTAATATAAACTTCCTTGGAAGACAAATTTCCTTGCAAGTATCAAGTAGTCAACTCTTTCCAATGTATGGACCTTTTTCAACAAATGATCTGACACAGTGATGGAAAAAACTCAGTCCGTAGAAATGGAAAGCATAATCTTTTGAGGAAGTCAACGTTTTTATGTCCCACTGAAATAGTATACACTGAAAACCATATATTAAAACTGTGCACAACAATTTTGCACAAATAATACAATGTTTTCTTTCATTAACTCAAATTGAAACTCTTAGGAGTGTGCCTGACTAATATCACCTGATTCACACTGCAAATAAGTACTATTTGAATCACCTCAATGAATTTTCTCCTCGGTTGACCAAAAGTAACTGGGATGAAAAGCAGAGAAATATGACAATCAATACCTCTTCCTCCTTTTCATCTCCAAAGCAGAATAAGACTTTCATTTCATAGCTAATAGAGAAAAAATTAATCACGATTACCTTTTTCACAGAGCCGACCAGTGAAGTGCAGTGGGCAGTCACACTGGAATGAGGTGGCCCCAGTAGGCAGAGAGAGAGGAAGGCAAGTTCCCCCATTATGGCACAATCCTTCCTGGCACACAGATGGTAATGCAGGGGAAATCTGAGAGGCCACACCAGGGTCAGACAAGTGAGGCATGTCAGAAGAAACCACAGGGAATGCTGTTGACAGATGTGTGGGTACAGACATTCTGAAAGGAGAGAGACAACATATCAAAACAAAAAAACCTGTGAGATCTAATTTTGTTCTTGCACATAAGCTTCAATTGATATTAGTTTGGTTTTTTGGGTTTTTTTTAATAGAAATTCAGACTATACTTAAGAAAATATGAATACATTAGGAATTCCCAAATCAAGTCCCCTTCCAGAAAGGTAGTGAAAACACAGTGAAGGTATTTTTTCCTGTGAGGGAGCAAGGAATAGCCTTCATGCAAGTAGCACAATTTTTATGTGCTCTCATAATTCATTTTTGGTGGATGTCAACAACAGTTGATGAATAAACACAGACTTCACTTATCAAATAACTCTTTTATCAAAGTTACTGAAACTTATAAGGCAGTTCTATAAGAGACTTCCATACAAGTAAATCAAGCATGAATAGCAGAAGGGAAGAAGTTGTAGTACATAGATACAGGATCTTTTAATTCACAGAAATATTGGGGAGAAAGAGGAAAGGTGAAGAAAAAGAGAGGCTTCTTTGGTTTAATATCATCTTTTTGTCAACTCTGTTTATTATAGTTTTTTGCTTCTACCAGAGAGCCAAACTTGTGACTCATTAAAACTGTGCAAAAGTAAGGCTTCCAATTTACCAAGCACAACAACTTATACACATCATACAAGTTTATTATGGTGAGAAAAAAGCAAAAAGAATCGAGGGTCCCAAGAAGATTCATGACTATTTGATAAGCTTTATCAATTAAAAAATAAACTCTCACTGAATTTTACATAAGAGATAGACATTCTTCTTTCATTTTCTGAAGTTCAAGAGATGTTGTTTATTTCCCAGGAAGCAATTTGCAATTCTGAATTCTAATTTGTAAACTAAAATCTAATTAAATATCTTCCTAGTTATATCTCCTTGGTCATTTAAAACTTTGTGAATATTCCTCTTCTGTTTTAATGTCATGCCAAAAAAAATTTAAAAAAAAATCAGAGGTCTAGAGCACTTCTCCTACAAATACAGGCTGAGAGAATTGAGGCTGTTTGGCCTGGAGAAGTGAAGGCTTTGGGGAGACCTAATTAAAACCTTCCAGTACCAGAAGGGGCCTGCAGGAAAGCTGGAGAGGAACTTTCCATGGGAGCATGGAGTGGCAGAACAAGGAGAGATGACTTTAAGCTGGAGGAGAGTAGGTTTACATTAGATATTAGGGGAAAATGCCTCACTGTGAGAGACGTGAGGCACTGAATTCAGTTACTCAGAGAAGTTGTGTGTGCCCCAATCTTGGAACTGTACAAGGCCAGGCTGGATGAGGCTCTGAGCAACTGGTCAGATGTCCCAGCCCATGGCAGTTAGGTTGGAATTAGATAATTTGTAAGAACCCTTCCAAATCAAACCTATGATTCTATAAAAGGGAAATGACGTTGAACTGAAATATCACTAACATTTTGGGCAAAACAGAGCATAAAAATTGAGTGCTTAGTACAATGGTTTATAGGCACCACAGTTAGCAAAAGACTATTTTTTGGTGATGTGTTACACATCAACAGTCAAAATCGTACTTATTGTGGTGAAATGATGGCATAAAGCTGCTTTACAAGAATAAAAATTAAAATAAGCCAATATATTGGCTTCTGCTGTGCCTTTCCCTTTCTCTTTGTCACTGCTCTTGTGTCAGTTAAAACTTCTGCTTCACCATATTTTAGAGTTGGGAGTATGTATTAAAAAGAAGCATTGGAAAGTGATAATGCACCAGTGGATTGAAACTGCAGAGAGGTGGGGATGCACTCGGTGTGACAGTGCATTCACCACTCCATGCATCTCTCTAGCTTTTTCTCAAGTCTAGCGTCCAAATTTTTTACATATCCCATTTACCCAGAAACTGATTTTAATAATTTACTTTTTTTGAATCCATATTTTAGAAAGTCCTAACAGATTTCATAGTATTCTGAAAATGACTCCACCCAACATAACACATCCCAGGTAAATTGTCTATTAATGTCACTGCTAAAAATCTGCTTCTCTAAATTATCAATACAGCAAAAAAAGGGATACATGCCCAGAGGCAGTTAGGAAAGAAAAGGAGGTGGACAGAGGAAAGAGACAAATAATTCAAGAAAAAACAAATATCTAAGGGAACACAAAGAAAAGCACAGTAACTGAGAAAGCAATGGAACCTGGGAAAGAACAAAAGGGACACAGGGCTTATGTGAGTGTAAAGAGATGTGCAGAGCCATAATAGTAAGGAAAACATTAGAATGGGATACTTAAGCAGGGATGCAGTATACATCCAAAACACAAAATAGCCAAAACACACACACTGTGGTGCTTAGCAATGAGGATTTCAAGGCAGCTATCTACTTTATATGAGAGAAAAGCATCCAAAAAAATAGCAGTCATCAAGGTGGCTGAAAATAAATCCTTAAAATAGTTTTGAGGCTGAGGACTTGCTAATAAAAGGCTTGAAACTTTGAGAAAATAGTGACTTACTGTTTATTTCCATTTAGATGAATTGAATCACAACATTTCCATTTACATAAATACAATGAAAACAACATAATTGCTGGATTTATGACAATACTTTTCTCCTAAGGGAAATAACTTATATGAACTTCATGTAGGTTATTCCATTCAGAGCAGCATTAAGGGTGCATTAACGTGTGTTATCTTCTACCAGCAAGCACAGAAAGTCTTCTATTTGCTAGCACAGCAAATTAAAAATGCTTAGTCACCTGCTGGGATTGCAATCTTTGGTTAACAGCAAATAAATTAAAAATCTTAATTTTGTCCCCAAGCATAACCTAAATGTTGTAGAAACTCTGAAGTAATAGTAGGTTTACATAAAGATTTAGACATTTACAGGAGAAATTTATGGGGAACAATTACTGGTATTTGCTGATTTTTCTGTCATTCCTGAAAAAAAAAAGTCAACAAAATCCACATAAATTGAAACAATATAAACTAAGCCATTACTACTAGCTATTAGAGAGACAATTTTTCTAATGACAGATAATTCTATCTGACCACTGCAAAATTTACTCCTCTGAACCTGGTCACAGCTACTGTCAGGGGTAAAATGCTGAACAAGAGGGAGAGCTGTCTGACTGGCAGGTGCATTCTTGTCTCTACTGAAAGCACTGATTTCCAGCTGTGGAAGCTTCACATCCCCTTTCTGATGGGAAGCTACTGTTTTTCACTAAAATAGAATCACAGCAGTGTGCTTTAAATGAAATTTTATGAGCGCAAGTAATGCAGCCTTGCTTCATTTTTTGGTTGACATTCTAATCTGCAGAGAAGAAAGAGAGGAAAGCTACTTGGTAGGCTGATTTCTCCCCGCTTCATTTGGTAATTTTTCACAAGATGTCAGCCCTTGCAGTGTTGTTCTGGGTGTTTTGCTTCTCGATGGTGCCTGACTGTGTCGGTGCCAGCCCTGCTTCCAGGCTCCCCGCAGCTCCCTGCCTCACCACAAAAGCAGAGAGGAGTTTGCTGGGGCTGGTGAGTGGGGCAAACATCTGCAGCTGTGCTCACGAGCCCTTCAAGCTGCTGCTGTGAATAAGCAAAGGCCTCGGCTCAATGAATTTTAAAATGCTATTTGAATAAAGGGCTGGGAAGCATTTACAGTAAAATAGTAATTGAGGTGTTAAAAGTTTTGACAAAGTGTAACAAAAATATGTCAAGCAAAACTTGATTCCCTGTTACTCCACAATAAGGATCCAATTTTATATTTGTTATTTTTCTTTTCGATTTCTCAGCCTGTCACTACCTCTCAGGTCAATAATGCACACAAAGATCTTCTAACTTGCTGCAAGCATCAACACATTGTTCTTAATCTTAAAATGATCTCAAAAAGCTGAGTTTTAAAGGCCTGCAAGCTTGTGTTTCATAGTTCAGTGCATGTAAGCTTGAAATGCTTGTCTAAACACAGACGTTAGTGCAGTTTGAAGTCTTGTTTATTTTATATTACATTGTTTGCCACTCAAGGAGATGTATGATGAACTGAATGGCAGGAATATAGCACTTAGAGGTCATGCTCGATGTTATGTTATTAAAACAAAAGCACACATACGCAAACTAACTGTGCTTCCCTCTCCTCTATTCAACACAAGCCTGAAACTATCAGTGTGTGGAGTTAGAGGCACTGAAGCTTCCAAAGTTAACAAAACCTCTGGGGTGCCCCACTCTGCACTGACCTGGCAGTGAGGGGCTCAGCCTCAACAGGGGCTTAGCTGTGTGCTGCCAGTTTGGTCCCTGCACCAGGCAGTGACCATGAGAGCTCTTCAGCCTGGAGAAAGGAAGGCTCCAGGGAATCTGGTCAATTTGTATAAATACCTGAGGGGGAAGGGAAGGGGAAAGGATGGAAGCTGATGCTTCTTGCTGGTGGCCAGGACATACAGCGATGGACACAAACTGAAATGCAAGAAATTCCACCTAAATATAAGAGAGCTTTTTTTTTCCTTCCTTCAAGGGGATCTATCTATATAATGGACTTCAAACTGAGACCTGAAAAGAGAGCAGACTTTCCCCACAAGTAATTCATTATCAGACCGATGGCAGATGTGTCTACAGAAGCACTCTGACATTTCCCATGAAGCAGGTTGATGAGACAAGCAATGGCACAGGAGTCCCCATGATATGATAGCATCTCCACTGCCTATATCTTCTGGTACTTATGTACTTAACATTTTATTACTGGAGTAATGGATTTAGCCTTATCTGATATGAGTGGGATAAGGCAGTTTGTATTTTTATCTTGTCAATAAAGTAGTTTGTGCTGGGAAGCAACTGCTTTTATTTGCAGCTTTCTTCAGTGGAAAAGTGTGCATCTGCCATTTTTCTTAGGTTGTGATAGAATACTATTTTAAGTGAATGTTTTGGAATTTGGAGCTAAAAGAAAGATTTTTCAAGAGCATTAGCATGCATGGTATAATGTAATTTCAAAGTTTATGAAACTGGAGACAACTGCACTTCATGGAAATGTTGGTTTAAACAGGAATAAATACCTAGTACCTTGAATGTAATTTGGCAAGGATTAATAAAGCCTTTTACAGGCTGTTTATTACACTGTTCACAACCATGTCAAGCAGAGTACTTTAAATGGCATCTCACTGATTTCAATGAATCCACAGAGCAGTGTATCTATGCACTTACCCTCTTGGAGACACCATTTACATCACTCAACACAGTAATTGCGAAAACAATTCAAGAGCTTACCAGATATGGATTATTTATAGTCTGCAGTTTATATATGAATCTGATTTCCTCACTCATCACAATTCTTGATTTAGTTGAAAGTGTTGGGGGTCAGTTTTCCAAATAGAGATGATATATGCTCAGGCATGTCTTTTAAAAAATTAAATTTTCAGTGTATGTTCCATACTGTGAGCTCAGATTCCCCCTCCTATGAGGCACAACATTTGGTAGCAGAACTCAGTGATCCTGTAGTTGCAGCTTTCTATTAAAAAAATCACAACTGGAATAACATCATTATTTTTTAACTGCTTTTGAACACATATAAACTCATTTATTAGTGCAAAGTCTTAGCAATGCAAGCAGTATATTCAACACACAATGCAGCCAAGAACAGGAGAATGAAATTAACAGATAGAATGAAGTTGACGAAAACTCTGTTTACAAATATGAAGAAAAAAGTTTAAGCTCTAGGATGCATAGCAGTGCTAGATATGAGAAGAAATGTCAGTTACAGAGAGATGAAAGTGGAAAGAGGAAAAGGAAATACATGCACTAAAATATATTCCTGTTCTTTCCTCTAAAGTACATAGATTCCACAAATTTTGCAATGGATAAATAAGTTATTGCAGAAACAATATTTTATGAAATTGAAAGTTTAATAGTAAAAACCTTTCTAAACTAGACATTGAAGTAAATGTTCCTTAGATGATACTTGAAAAACACCCTCAGTCCCAAAGTTTAGGACAATTGTTAAAACAATGGTTATGCTAAACTGAACTGAACTTCTGTACCAAATCCAGCCATCTTTTTACTAGGCTTGCTTGAAGAAATAAGGGAGCATTAAATCTTTCAGTTGTTCACACTGATCTTTGCTTAAGTGTAAAACATTACATGTACCAATGATTCAAACATTAAACTCAAAGAAAAGGAAAGAAGTCAAACTACTGAGCACTGAGTGGAACAGTGTGCAAATCATGCACTTTCTGAAGTTTAAATAAATCTCAAATCTGTGTGAACTTCAGCTTTTTCTTTTACATTTAGTCAACAATCAGTGTTGGAAAACCTCTTACCAGTTTCATCTTAGCTGCTATTTACAAAAAGAGCACTTGAAAGGCCTAAGCAGTGCATTTTTTTGTTGATTTCTGCAACTACTTTTGTTTCTTGAAAACAAAAGTAGGTTTGTTCCTGGTGGTTTTGAAAGGAAATAAATACTTTCACTCTCTCTTTGAAGATACTTTCAGCAGATGAAAAATGATATTTTGTTTTTTAATATGACACTGCACTTGTACTTCTGAAAAGGCTCTGCAAAAATTAGAATATAAGCATTCTGTTCCAGTCCTAAGTGGTTGAGTAAATTGTACTGGATAAATTGAGTTCCTGTAACAGAGACGCTATGACAACTATTGCAAAAATCACAATTCCAGAATGGAGTCACTACTGTTTACCAAAGATTCTAAGACCAAGCAGTAAAGATATTCTTCCACCTCACTGATAATTTAGGCATGACCTACCTATGCAATATCATTGCACAGTGTGTCTGTGAGGGATAAAGGAGAAGCACTTCTAGATCCTGAATATGCAATTGATTTCCTAAGCAATAACTCATTCAGGCAAAACTTCTGCATTGTAATTTTTGGGGCTATGGTAGCCAAATTTTCGTCTTTGCCTGCAGCGAATATTCTCCAGATGGGTAGTGCCCTGCTTTGACCAGAAAAAAATCCTGAAATGCTTCAAGAAATATACTTAAAAAACAATTGACATGGTGGAAAAATACAAATCTGTACTCAGGTGTAAATATTCTAGCCCAAGGGGTGGGGAACCATATGTGAACACTTTTCCTTTATCCATTCAACCCAATCAATGCTTATTCCATGCAGGACAGAAGAGACAAATGGACTGCTTTGGGGAGCCCTTACAGCACTCCTGGAAGGTGTTTATCATTCCATCAAGCTAAGGACAGGACTGAAATAAAGAATCTAATAAACCAGAAGAGTGCTCTTGTCACTGATCTGAGGAATAAAAACAGGAAGAAGAGGTGTACGAACACTGGACCTGTCTTTTACAGTATCATCTCAACTACTTCTGGGAATATTTAAGAGATATTGTTCTCTCTGAGATACACTTATGAAACAGGCATTCTCAGATCCTAACAAGTGTGAGGAGGACTCTTTTGAGAATCAAGATGCTTCCAGAAATGAATGTCAGGCTGGAAATTGAATGTGCTCTGATTACATTAGAGATAAAGTGCAGTTTTGAGAGTACATATTTGCTTTTAGAGGTCTCACAAAAGAATTGTTCAAGCCTTTAAATAATTTTTACAGATAGACTGCCTTATTTCTTTTAGGATTATTTTCTCCATATGCTGAAAAGAGTTCTTACCCACTTAATAAAGGTAGGGGAGATCTACATTTGTGGTTTTGACTGGGATGGAGTTACAGTAGTAACTGTGGGTCTGTGTTTTGGATTTCTGCTGAGAAGGGTGTTGGTAAAATAGTGATGTTTTAGCTACTGCCACAGCATTTGCACACAGTCAAGGCCTTTTCTGCTCCTCACCCCATCACACCAGTCAGCAGGTTGGGAGTGTACAAGGAATTGGAAGGGCACAGAGCCTGATCCCAACTGCCCAGAGGGACTCCCCATTGTGTCATGATCAGCATAAAAAGCTGAGTGAAGAAGATGGAACATTTGGAGTGATGGCATTTGTCTTCCCAAGTCAATGTTGGAAGTGACAGAGCAGAGGTTCCCTGGAGATGGCTGAGCCTCCACCTACCTGTGAGAAGTGGCGAATGAATTCCTTGTTTTGCTTTGCTTGTCCAAGACTTTAGCTTTTCCTATTAAACTGTCTTTATTTTCTTACATATGCCTTTTGATTCTCTCCTCCATCCCACCAGGGAGGACTGAGCAAGTGGCTGAGTTGCCAGCTGGGGTTAAAGCATGACATTTTATAAATATTAATTAAGATTTTTGGATAGAAAACATTTTTCTATTCAAAAACCATGTTACTGGAGAGAAATAGGAATTAAAAAAAAAGGATTCTGTATCACACGCTATAGAAATTAACATAAAAGCTGTCCTGAAAGCAAGATGAGAATGATATGCAGAAATTATTAGTACAGAAAGAGTTAAAAATGCAGAGTACTGTTATGTATCATCTAGTCTTTCTTTCAGACTTAATTTCTAATTATATCTTAATGCAGGAGAATGGTTGACATGCATAAACACAAACATCATTTATTCATCAGTAATTTGGCATTTAATTAAAATATTACTGCATTCTCATTGAGTGCATAAGAAAGATTGTTGTAAATATGACAGGTCAAAAAATCATGGTAATACTAAATGAAAGAATGAAAAAATACAGTACTTGAAACATCCCAAATAGAATTTTACAAAGTAAAAGATAAGGAACTAAAATAATAAGCCTTATGCAATTTTTTCTGGGAGGAAGAAATGATTTTATAATCAATAAGGTGCATGACAGATGAGGGAGTAAACAAGAGCCCATAGTTAAACTGGGTATTGGTGTTTACTTGAGAACTGATGAGAATAGAGCTGTTACCCTGGTTATTTATCTCATGCACTCCCACGTGCCCTCGTTCCCCCGTGCCTTGTTATGTCCACTGGGTTTCCACTTTCACTTCCAGCAGGGAGGTTGCTGGTGGTCTGGGAAGCTCGAGTGGAAAGTCATGTTGATTCACACTGAGCTGCTGTCTGTAGTAATCGGTCTTGACTGTCACCAGCCACGGTCCCTGTGCATCCCCTGGTATTCACCTCCAGGCACCTCTCTTATCTGCAGTACCCTTCCCCACTTCCAGGAGTTTTACCTTCTTTCCTGGCCAACCTTCAGTCATCTGGGACCTCAATATTTAGCCAAAATTGATGATAAATGCTGAAAGTGGCTTGGTGAGCTCCTCTGTCACCTGTCTCAGTGCTCTTGCATGAACCTCATCTGGCCCATCAGACTTCAGAGTGTCTAAGTGGCTCAGCAGGTCACTAATTACTTCCTCCTGGATTACAGGGGGCCTATTCTGCTCCTACCAGCTCAGGGTCTGGTTGCCCTGAGGATAACTGGTCCTTCTGTTAAAGACTGAGGAAAAGAAGGAGTTAAGTACCTCAGCCTTTTCCTCCTTCATGGTAACAATGTTCTCCTCTGAGGAAATGGAGATTTTCCTTGGCCCTCCTTTTGCTGCTAATGTATTTATGAAAACACTTTTTATTATCTTTCTCAGCAGTGGCCAGATTGAATTCTAGTGGAGCTTTTGCCTCTCTAATTTTCTCTCTACATGACCTAATGATATCCTTGTACTCCTCCTGAGCTGACTGCCCCTTCTTCCAAAGGTCTTAAACTACTTTTTGTCCTGAGGTCCTGTGAAATCTCCCTGTTCAGCCAGGCCACCCTTCTTCCCCACTGGCTCACCTCTTAGCACATGAGACTAACCTCCTCTTTGCTATTAAAGAGGATCACTTTGTTATTAAAAACTGTTTTCTAAGGGACTTTCTGAAGTAGAGCACTGAAGAGGTATCCAATGTCCACCCTCTGTATGTCCAAGGTAGAGGTTTAGTTATCTCCTTCCTTACTTCACTGGGAATTGAAAACTCTGCCCTTTCATGGTTGCTGTGCCCTAGATGGCCTTTGACCACCAAGAGTCTCTCTGTGCAGAAATACAGTGTGAGATCAGCCTCCTAAATGATGCTTTTATCTCATGTCACTTTATTAACTGCAGGCTTCAGGATCTGCTACTATTGTTTGGTCCAGATATTGTCAAAGTGTACAACCACTCATATTGATTGAAGTAGGAGGTTTCTGTTTAAGAATTTAAAAGTTCAATTTTGGATATTCATATGTGTGTTCTTTTATCTGCTGGCTGCTATTGTTTACAATTAAATATTTTTTTTCCCTGCAGCAATATCATATTTTACCATGTCCCAGTGTAAGATGCAGTGCTAGTACATGACTTTCCCTTCTTGGAATGACTGTAAGGGTACACTAAACAATGTTATGTTCTTGCTGGTGGGATTTTCCTAAAGGAAGACTGTTAAATGCTGGTGTAAGTAAAATTTAGCTTTCATGCAATTGGAAAAACATTTGAATTTTGGCCCAAATGTGTTTTTGTAATCAACACTCTGACTTTACCTGAGAGTGAATAAAATAACTATGATTTTGAGAGCACTCTCTAGAACAATCAGTAACAAAAGAGTTTAGAAGTCTGATACTTATGACCTCAAGTTCAATCTCTTTTCAATTCCTAATTCTCCAAGGCATCAAAATGCCACCCAATATAATCTTTTTCCTCCTAAATATTTGAAGAAATTTCATTTATAAATAAAACACTACGATAGAATTCACTTTGTCAAACATTATCTGTCTAAGAGCTTCAAAACTTGCCTGAGCTGACCACCATGGTTCTCCCTGTAGTCTATATACAGAGAGAGGCACCTCCAGCTCATCACATTCTAAGAAAAGTAACCAACTTCCTCCATCGATTAGAGATAGTACTAAATAAAACAACACTTATGAGTGAGGAAAAGTTCCTACTTCTGCTCACCATGTCACTCTTAAAACCATTTGTGTTTTGATTATATAGCTGAAAAACAACCCAAACCACTGTTATGCATTGAAAACATTTCCTAAAAGTGTTTTCCATAAATCATATACCTTTACAGCAAAGAATGGAGCTTGCCTTACCTTTCTACAACCGAAAGTAATCTTTCTAACTCTTCAAGCAGTTTGAGTTCACAATGAAAAGACTGCTGTTACTTTAACATGTGTAACAGAATGTGACTCTAACTTAGGAAAATCTCAGAACACAGAGAGATAGTAACAGGCAACATTATCAAGACTGAGAAGTTTTATTTTTAGTGTGAAAAACTAGAAGAAAAAACAACAGTCCATGAACAAGAAATAAGGAAACTCTAGATGTCTTGTCATCAGATTTCTGCCTTTCCTTCCAACATGTGAGCAATATTCAAGACTGCACAGGAATTAAGATCAAGTGCAGCGGAAGAATATGCTACTGTTCTGCCTTAAACTAGTCACTTTTGATTAAGATTATGAATAATTAAGGAATAATTAAGGAGTTTATTTGCCTTGATTTATTTGACAGAATTATTTGGCAGGGAATTTGACAGAAAAATGTTATAAATGGATTATTCACACCCTCCCATCTTCTTATCAACCCAAAGGTTGTAAGAGGGAAAGATTATAGCGAGGTAGAAAACATAATAAACTAAAACTATATTATATTAAAATTATCAGGTGGTAATGTATTGGACGCACAGCAACAGTAATGCTGTTCCAGTGTAACACTGGAATTTTTAGTTTTTTGCATCCATTGATCCTAACAGCTTTTTGGTTATCTTAAACACTACCTGAACCCAACACAAAGTCATTGATGGTTTGGGTACCTGGCTATGACTTGGCAATGGGCAACACCACTTAAAAAACTAATTTGTCTTTCCAACTACAAAATAAGTCTCAAAACAAGAGTAAAAAAGAAAACCAAGACAAAATGGTGAGGTTATTTTCAATGGCAGAGAATACTTCTAATTTTTACCTTCCAACTGAGCTATATTTTTCAGCCATTCTTTCTTGAGTAACTTTAAATTATGAAGGGCAGTTATATTTAAAACATTGATATTAGTGATTTAAGAGGGTCATTGCATCAAAACAGGTCAGATATAATAATAATAGCCAAATGCTCATCATCATATCAACAAAACAACTTTATGAATGCAGTCAGGTGATTAAAAGAGGTAAGATGTATGTGTAAGATATATGTATATATTGCTTACTTAAGTTAAAAAAATAATGCTTGGTTTCCTTGTGAAAAATTTAGACAACTCATTTATTAGTCAAGACTTAAAATATCTAAACTATAGATATAAATAATGAAAATAAAACCCACCAAGGTAAGTAGATTGTGCTCTGCCATTTGCAAAGGGCTTGGGAGGGCTTAGGAGGTAAAAATATACCTTTTAATGTAAAAAATAGTAATTTTATTCAATTAATCCAATTTGATAAAAGTATGTCAAAGGTTGCAGGGCCATATTTCCAAATTAGAGAATTTACCTTACTCTGTTTATATTACGGAGTTATTCTGAAGAGAAAAAGTAATTTATTGTAAATAAAACTAATCTCACTTGCAACCAGAACCATCTAGCCACTTAAGAGCTCTGAATGCTGCCAGATTTCTTTCAAATACTTTAATTCAGTCAAGAATACTTTATACCTTCTGGTTTATGAGATGGATTTTATAATTGATAAATGCTGGAAGCCAACTACTGATGTCACACTTGTGTTTATAGTGCCCAGAAGAGATTTAATAATTTCCTACCATTTCCATACAATACTTACTCAATTTTATAACATCAGTGAACTATGTTAGACAGTTAGTTCTAAGAAATTAATGCATTTTCAATTGACTAATGCAATTTGGCCTCCAGCCTTCATCCTTACAGATGTAAAAATTTCACATTATATCTTGCTATTTAAATATGGAATATTTTGACAGTTAAGGAATGCCAAGTCACTTTTTTTTTTGTCAGGTAGGACCTTGTATGGGTTCTAGGAGTGCAGCATCATCTCCTATCAACCTCTTAATTTTAGCATGGGTAGAGAGAGGGAAAATGGGGAAATCTGGCTTGAGAAAACTGATCAGAAGCACTGCATAGAGACAGGTCTTTTCTTAAAATTAATTTTATTTATTTTCATGTCCTCTTTTTGAGACTGTTGCTGATTTTAACAGCTCTTGGTTTTATGAGCTGAAAACCTTCCTTCTCTCCATGCATAGAGAGATTACTTAGATTTCTGCTATTGCCAAACATTGCTTCACTGAAACTTCAGTCTCAAAAGAAAACTGTATACCTATAACTAATACTGTGCCCAGAAATTTGCCAATGACTTTGGAAGTATGTGAGTAGGAGCTGAATGAGAGGAAAGAAACCCCAAAATTATCTTTATATTAAATATGCAATTTTGAGCAAATTTTCAAAAACATACATGAAAGTGCACAAGTACCTACAGTTAGCACAGACGAAGCAGCATTTCTCTATTCTCTGAACATTCCACACGTTACAGAAATTGATCTGAGAATTAGAATTTCTTTTTTATAGCTATCCAATTTAAAGTTTACACATATATTCTGAATTTCTTATGCTTCTAGTTTCTGTTTTTCATATGCCAGTGTATTTGAATATAAAAAAAGGGACTCTTTATTCTCACAAATATATCAAAGTCTGTCTTGAATTTTAGGCTACATTTCTGAAGAATTTTTTCGTTACCCAAGAGACACGGTTTCACTTTTAAAGAAGGAAGGAGAAAAAAGGAAAGGATACAAGAGGATTTAAAGCTATTCTTTTTCTGAATAATTATTTCAACAAAGATCAATAGCGTTGGGTTTTTTTTTTTACTTTTATACTAGTGTTTTAAAGCTGCAGGGGGCACTGATGCACTGTTTATCTTCAGTACTGCAGAGCAAGAGTCAGACAGGATATGATTAAACAGTTCTGCAGGTTACAGATTCAGAAAAAAAAGCACATAAACTACTTATAAGCAATTTAGGTCTTGAGAAATTAGGTAATTGTAAAATATTTATATGCATTTTGGGAGGGAAATTCATATTTCCTTTACTGGCTAATATATTTGTTTTTCTGCTGCAATCCAGTGGTTGTAGGGATAAGATTGTTTTCTTAACTTTACAACCAAGGTCTTTTGAAGGATGATATATCTTTCTAGTCTTGCATTACTTAATATTACAACCTTAAATAAACAATCCCTATCCTGCACAGAAAATAAAATTTTGCTTAGCAGCTCTCCAGAGGAGCCCATTTATTCACTGCAGATAATAATTTCCTCAAATATTAATCAGCCAATATGTATACTACCTGATTCACCAAGTCATTTAAGTAAGAATTTATTACAAGAAGAAGTAATTATATTTTTAAAGAAATAATTACATATTACTTCAGTTTATTTAATATTTAATTTTAGGAGTGAGGGCATCTAAGATGCAGAGATTTCTTGTTAATAAGAATGTAAGACAATTTATGACTCAGCATCACACCAGATATGCAGCCATGTCTCATCATGTGTTTTGCATTTATTCTTTACTGCTTATTTTTTCTTTAATTCCTTTCTGCGCATAATAATTTTCTTTTATTTATTTTTTTTTAAATACAGGTTACATTAGAGTTCAATCTCTTTTGTACACCTCAGATCTAAGCACTTTCTGCATTTACAGCTGTACTAAGTTATGGCTGCCTAGAGAACCCTTTCCAAAAAGACATGTAGTATAGTCTTAACAAAGCAACACAGGGAGAAGCCACCACTTCAATTGGAAGTTTGTACCAATTGATCATCATTTATACTACAGCTATTTTGGGGGGTTATTACCAATTCAGACCTTTAATTACAGCTTTCAGCCATTGGTGCCAACATGCTGGTCTCTGCTGAGCTAAAGAAACCCACTCTGCATGCTGTGCTTCTCTTCATTAAACAATTGTGCTGCCTTTGTACACACCTTAATCCCCACAGCCATACTTCAGCAAAAAACCTGAAACACTGAGTTACTAAAGTATCTTTCTACATCCCTTTTTATAAAAAATATCACCAATTTCTTTGAGGGTTTTTGAATTATATCTTTCATCTTTTATGGTTTCTAGGTTCTGCTACATTGCACATCAGAACACAATGAAATACAGTAAAACCAATATCACAATCAATAGTGTACACAGAAAGGAAATTGTCTTCCTCTTTTCTTGCTCACACACACCAAAATCACATTTATCATTTTACTCCAGAAGCTTACATTGAGTTGCTTGTCTAATTAACTAAAAGTAACTCTTCAGGACATTATTCTCCTTTTGCGGTTTGGCCTGTTTAAAGTCATGCAGATATGAAGTTTTGTACAAAATTAATTTCAAAACAGTTACTAATTTTGCCTTTTTTCAGGCTTTTCAACTAAATCTGCAATGTTTGAGCAATTTTAGATGAGCTTTATTTTAATTAAAATACCTTTTATTAAGTTAATTGCATATTAATAAATCAAATTTTGATTTAAAGGTTCACAGTACATAACATTGTAAAGAATATATTTTTGATTTCAAGAATATAAGGGACATCTTTAAAAAAAAACTCGTTTTTAAAATTTTGATTCCTGATGATTTTTAGATTTGAAACAAATTATTGTTTCTAAAAGTGCTTTGCCAAAGAGAAGTTCAAACACTATTTTTAATTATGGAAAATATACAAAATAGTGGAATATTATTTGTGATGAATTTTATTTTCTATAAAATCACACAAGGTTTTATGGTGATGATTGTTTCACTTTTAACTTTGTTAAATGAGACTTTTAAAAATACCCAAATACTTTATAAGTCAAAAATTCCATGGTCTATTCATCAACACAGTGAAGGATGTAAAATGGATATCAGCCAAACGCTGCAGGCTGAATAAAACTGAACTTCCAAACTTTTCTCTTGTCATCCTGGCTGCTAGCAGTTGAAGCAGTCGAAGGCAGCTCTGAAGATTTCTTATTACTTCTGTATAAAATTTAAAAGTCAAAGAAAAGGTATTATACCAATTCGTTTGCAGCAGGCAAATTATTTCTTTCAGTGTGACTTTCATTCTCACTGATTCTCTCTAATATGCCTCTCTTCACAATGCAGTCTGGTATAATACCAGGAGCAACTACAGCTCCATTACAAGGCACTTTCTGCACATAGCTTGGAAGTCATGGAAACCTGCTTCAAAGTTTAATTATTTCTGGGTATATAACAAAACACTTCTCCATTTCCAGGTTTCTGTAATTGGAATGACAGCAAATGCTAGCACAAAGTTAAGTGTGACTGTAGCTCAATAGAGAAAGCATGCAAGATAATTTTTTTCCATTTGACTGTTTTTAGACAATTCATCATCTTATATACTTAGCTTTTCTTTACCACTGCTCATATTAGATGTCAGACTATATATAGGGAAATATTCTTAAAGCAAAATTTTGTCAAGCCATACATCAGCCGTCTTTAAAACCAAGTTTTAGATGGACGGAACAAAACTGAGATTATTTGTTCTACTCTAAGAAAGTAGAAGAAAAGGATTTTATTATTCACATACCCGTCTGGCTAGAAGCCCAAGTAATTATTTCAGGAAGCTACTGAACTCTACCACTTGATGTCTTGTGTCACTAATATAGCTTTTCTTAAGAATTAAGGTAAAGTTTTCAAAAGGTATTTCAATGGCTATGACGCATGGATATTATTAATACCGTGAAAAACATATGCAGTCAGATTTTAAGAACTTTGAAAAATGGCTTTAAATTTAGCTTCTATTCTGTGAATCTGTGCAAGTTTTACAGGAAAGTTGATATGTTCTCAACATTTTTGTTTTAATTCTTGGAAATACTTTCTGTTTTCACATTAATATTATTTTGGTTTGGGGGAAGCTGTGCGGAAATTTAAATTGAAAAAGTTACATTAATTAAAAATTAGATAAAAATGTATTTAAAGATCATAAATCTTTAAAATATATTTTCTAGAGCTTTTCTATGCTTTTACATTTCAAAAACTAATAATGTTCAAGCACAGTGCTTTTTTGGATGACAGAATTCCCAGGGAAGTATAGATATTTAAAGCAATTTGGCAGAAGGAAATGAACACTGTTGATAACCTAGAACAACCCAAATGCTGTGACAACTTGTAGTGTTTCTGAAATTATGATCCTTGATGTAAAACAGTCTCCTTTACTGCAGCTAAAAACATATAGCTGAAATCCTACACCTCTCAAACCATTAAATAACCATATAATCCACAGGCAAGAAAGGCTGAAAGATTGTCACAAGGTTTTGAAACTATCTCAGCACCCTTCTAATTCTGATCAGTCCTCACAGTGAAGATGCTCCAAGTATGGAGGATTCACTGTGCTCTTTCCTGGACTGTAATGCCTTCCAGAATTTCCCCATGAGGGTCCATTGAGCTCTGTCACATCCTTAACTGTCTTACCTCCTTCGTAAGAACTTGTGATGACCTAGGGAACAGATATCTGACAGGCAAACTCTCGCACTTCCATGATTTGTGAATGTGCTTTGGATAGATACAGCAAATTTATACACCAAGAAGAGTTTGTGGGGCTATGAATCTATCACTCAATGTAAAGAGGCCACAGCGGACAGAGACTCTCACTGTAACAGAAGTCTTTAACACATATTTTTCCTTCCTAAAGTAGTTAGAATCTGAGTCATAGAAGGATTTGGGTTGGAAAGGATCTTAAAGATCATCCAGGTTATTGGTCAGGCCATCCCACTAGCCCAGGTAGCACAAAGTCTGATTAAACCTGGCCTTGAAAAGTTCCAGAGATGGGACATCCACAGCTTCTCTGGGCAACCTGTCCTAGTGCTTCACCAACCTCATAAAAAAATAATTTTTTCCTAACATCTAATATAATCTTCAGTTTAAAGCCAGTCTCTCTTATCACTACATGCCCTAATAAAAAGTCCCTCCCCAGTCTTCTTGGAAGCGCCCTTCATGTAGTGGAGGGTCCAATAAGGTGTCCTCAGAGCCCTTTCTTCTCCAGGCTGAACAGTCTCAACTGTCTCATCATAGGAGAGGTGCTCCAGCCCTCTGATCAGCTCAGTGGCCTCCTCTGGATTTGTTCAAATGGGTCCATGTCATTCTTGTGTTGGGCACTCCAGAACTGGATGTAGCACTGAGAACAAATTTGGTCCTATAATATGAGTGTTCTGTTAAAAGTGACCCACTGTGGTCCCCCCCAGCCTCACCCATCCTGTTTCTGTGAATCTGTGACTCTGAGATGCATGAAAGGATCAGTGTATACACCACAGTTTAGCATTTGAGGTGAAGAAAGCTTTATAAATTCCATTAGTAAATTTAGTAGTCTAGAGTAAGAACCACCAGTAACTGGAGACATTAAATATTACATACATGAACAAAAATAGATCCAAGAGTGTGACTGGAGTGCAAAAGCACTTCATCAGTGGACCCCTTTTTTTAATACATTAAATCAATACCTTATAAAATGAAGTACATATGAGCAGCAGTAGAAAGACAAATTCACTAAAAAAGCCCAAAACCTGTGGGTCTTATTCACAAAAATATTTCCTTTTTTTCACAGCTGTGTCAGAGTGTTTTCCAAAATATTTAACTGAGATATTATGTATTTTCAGTAACACACTGTCTCAGGCATTGTGTGCATACATCGACACATGAACTTGCAAATGCCCCCTTGATGAAAATGAAAGTTAAAAATGCATGGTGTCCTTTAATACTTGTCTTATTAGTTTCCATACAAGTACTTGGAAATTTCAGCAGAAATCACAATCTCATTGCAATTGTTCACTACAGACACACACTAATGGACAGTAACTGCCACTGAATTCTGTTGGCAGAATTAAGAAACAATTTTCTCTTGGTATAATGAATATGGCTACAGCTACACAGGGATAATTAAGGTCAAGATAGACATCACCAAGTACTATTATTAATCTAGAAATACAGAATTTTCCTAAAGCAGATTAATAATAGTTTTGTGGTATGCTGATGAGAGACAATATTTTCCAGAAACAAGAAGAGAAATGGAATATTGACAAACAGACATTATCTCACCTGCCTACATTTGACACATGGATTTACCTAATATCCAACAGAAGCAATTTTCACAGAATACTTCAAAAGATTGAGATAAAGGGCTTGTATAACATTTTACAATGATTTTGAGAATTTATAACAGAAGGAAAGATTACATCTATCACTTCTTCTTTCTTCCTTTTTTTTTTTTAAACGCTGAAGTCTATCACTGAAAAGTCATTATCTGAACAGGAATTCCAGAAGAGGAAGAAAAGGTAACAGAAGAATAGAATTCATGTATGCATACAGAGCTGAAAGGGAATGTACAGGAGGGCAAAACTCACAAAGGAAAAGAAAATATTCCAAAGAAATGCAAAAAATGAGGAAAATCAAGAATGGCAAATCAAGTAAAGAGATGAAAGCAAATGAAAGCAATCCAGGCCATGAAAAATGAGTAAGAGGCAAACACATAGAAACATTATCAGCCAGCAAAAGCAACAGATGGGAGAGGAAAAAAGTAACAAAATAAGTGTATAAAGAAGATCAAATTCTTGTTATCACTCTCTATAGTAGAATTGTACAGAAAAGTTGTTAACATCAAGCATCATGTATGTGGTGAATACACATTAATGATATTTATGAAGGTGAATACACATTAATGATATTTATGAAGCTTTATCTTCAGTTCTGCATTTCAGAAACATCTAGTCCAATCTCCATGTTAACCAGAGAAAACTCATAAATAAAACTAAGTATTGTCAGTATCTTTCACTTAATTATTTTCTTCTATAATGCTTATGGGCTCTATATATTCTTTTTTGTCTTTTTTTTTTGCGTATGTTTCAGAATTAAGCACTTAACTTTAAACTGTTAAGGAGAAAATACAAATGCAGGCAATGTATGAATTGAGATGTTGGCATGTAAGAATTGAACTATTAGTCTCTCACACATAACAGAAGTTCAATGCTTTTTATAGGACCTTACATTTATTGATAAACTAAGGTATAAGTGGACAGAAGAGCTTAAGCTTGAAACTCTAAAATTTCTCTTTCGATTTTGAGCCAGCTTGTATGTTTGATTGACTTTAAATTTTTCAGTTCAAGTGGATTCATATGAAGAAGCTCTTGAAGCCAACCTGAGTCTTCTATGTACTCTTAAGATGAACTCTAACATACAGTATACACCAACATAAATACTTTCATGGGAAAGTGGAATGGTAACAGTAGGACTTTCACAACTGACTTAAAAAAAAACTTTCAGCAGACGAACTTCACCCTTTTTAAAGTATGCATTTTATTCCAAAGACAGGGTCAAACACTTCCAGATGCCTGGAGTCAGATGCTCTGAGTTATTATGTTTTATAATATACTGAAAACCAGGATGTTCCAAAGTGGGAAAAATGCCGAGAAATTGGACAAGAGACTGACTTCACAAAGGTGTTGTGGTCTGTGGAGATTTTTATAAAAATATCACAGAAAACT
>JAWWMU010000153.1:86308620-86338673 GCA_035048155.1 Cinnycerthia olivascens | reverse complement strand
CGGGCAGGGCCGGCCCCGGACCCAGCCGGGCCCGGGCCCCGCCGCCGCCCTCCGAGGCCGGAAGCGAAGTGAAGTGTTCCTTGCTCCGGTTTCTTCTTTTGTTTCAAGGATGTGTCTTTACAGAAAACGCAGCAGCTTCATTGGTTGAAATGAATAGCGCCACCTCACGACATCAACATTTAGCTGCATATTTCCCCAAACACTCTAACAGTGAATATTTTAACAATACAATTTCCTTCCCCTCACTACTGGCTGGCATCCTAATAATTTCTCTTACATTGATGTGCGCATATTTTGAAGGTAAATCATTCCTCTAAAGCAATCTTAAAATTATTACTTCTTTGTTTTTTAACTACAACTACCTTATAAACATTTTAGTCAAACAATTACTTGCATTTGTTCTGCTCTGCTATCTATACAAAAAAACAATATCTTAGACATATATAGGAATAAGAGCTGTTGATATATATAATAAAAAAATAAGTGGCTTTTATTCTTCTATATTTGAGAACAGATATCTCTTGTGTTTAGCAGAATATTAAAATGTAGACTTTACATGCAGTTGAGTTACCTTCCATTTACAAAAATACATTAATATGCTGACAAACTGTAATGCTTAAATTGCCTGAAAATGTCAGGGCCAGAGCAACATCAGAAATTTAATTTAATAAAATTCACTATTCACAATCTATTCAGATATGTTTGACATATAGTAACCATGCTCTTTAAACGCCCTTTATACTTGACAAAAATGAGTACAGATACTTACCTTGTAGGAAAAGTTCACACATATATGCCAAATCATTAATAACATCCCTTACTGACTAGCCCTAACTAAGCTGCTGCTAGATAGAATTAACTTAGAATGAGTTCCTGATCAAATGAACTTACATGCTGTCAATTCACTACAGATTCATAAATAATATAATGAGATTTTGCCTTATGATCGAAGCATTTATTTGAGAAGTATGATTAACTGGAAAGAAAACAAAGCATAGCACAACCTTTCCTCATTTGTCTCCACTCAAGATAAATTTTATATATCTTAAAAATTTTCATTATAGATATTACAGTGTACCAGAATACACAATTAAGTAGTCTTTCACATCTTCGTGATTCCTGAAATATGTCTGATTTTGGAGTCTGATTAGTAGAACTCCCTTCAATTGACTACTAAACACTTAAGATACAATATTTCAAGCAAATAAAATAACTCGAGTGCACAGTTTTGAATATTCTAATAAAATTTTAACTTGTATTTACTAAAACCATGGTGAACCATTTGGAAATTTATAACTCAAAACCCCCTCAACTTAGATAACAACTTCTTTACTCCAGTTTTGTTTTCTGCTAGTGATTAGAATCATATGAAGCAGTCATAATGAACTCTGAAAATAAACAAGTCATAATCTCACCTCTGTATTCTCTTTAAGTTTGCCATAAAAATTTGGCTAAGCATCTCAGTTGTAACCTGCTTGAAGCCTATTGCAACTGAATTTCAATATCAAGACCACTAAAGAAAAATATGAAAATAAAAATTAATCTTTAAAAAACCCAAAAGACCTCATATCTAAGTTCCATGGGTTGTGGTGGTATGCTTCCCCCTGAAGAAGAATATGGAATTTGTCCTTTAAAAATGTCATATTGAAACCTATTTTCCTCTCTTAGATATTGAATTACATACAGCACAAAATAGAAATATATAGACTATCAAATTAGCAGCAAGACCATCAGAATGGGCTTAATCCAATAGGACGTTATTCTGCCTTTATATTTCCCTTACTGAGCACTGAAACTTGCCTGTATTCAAGGCAACATGCCACATACGGGACATGCACTTTCTTCAAACCCAAACGTTTTCAAGACTTTTAAAAATCAACATTAGTCACTCTGACATCACCTTGCCAAAAAATGTTTCTTGCTGGTTTAAATTTTTGAAAAATCAATTAATAAAAATTAAACCTTTTTCATTTCACCTCTGGTAGTTCAATCAAAATGGACAAGGCTTATCTGGTTAATTTGCATAGTTACTAATGAGAGAAAAATGTACCTCCCTTTGAGAAGTCCTGCTGGGGTAGACAGTGGCAGGGGAGGTGTGTCCTTGAAGTATCTGTACTGTTCATTACTTCACTTCCTAATATTTACTTTTAATAACACTTTCCATACACAGTCCAAATTTTAAACCACAAGCATTTTTATTGTTAGATAACGGAGTATAAGACAAAGAGTTTAATGACATTTCAAAAAGTGTAGGAAAATGAAAAGTAGTATTAGCTCTCAAACAAAAGTAATAAAAGAAAACACAAAATATGGGAGAAGGAATATTGCTTCAGCTTCTGTCCTGGTACTAGTCTAGAAATGGGAGTGCAAAATGGGAATATATACTGGTAAAATTGCCTACATGCTATCATATCAATAAGTTGGGTGAAGCACAAAAGAACTGAAATCTTCTCCATCCTGACTCATACTGACTATGAAATGAAATATTGTATAAACCTATCTGTATAAACCTATAACACTAAAGTTTAATTGAATTCATATTTTAATATAGTAGATCATTTTACACTGATATTGCAATTCTGAGCCAAACAACCCAAAAATATTTTAATTAAGTTATACTAACACATCTAAAAAGGAGTTCAAGAGGTAAGTGAAATCCAGACTTTTTTTTTCATCTAAGTACCTCTACTGAATTTTAAAATAAATTTACTGTTATTACCTGCATCTTTTTTTATTGTATCTGCCATGGATATTAAATTCTATCAATAGATTGGTAGAGGTTTACATTTCTGCTATTCGTGTCTTATTTGTGCTAGCCACAAGGGTTACAAAAGTAGCAATCCTGATAGTTCTGCTATGGCAAGCCAGCAAATCAATCGTTCTCCCAGCCTCCTGTGCTGTAGAGCAGGTAACTGAAACTATCCTCTCACATTGGATCTGAACTGGCAAACCACCTCCTGCCTTGCTGTGCTGCACCAGACTGGTCACCTGCCTGGTCCCAGACTCGAGGGGAACCAGCTCCTCACGTAACTCACATTGCTCTTGCATCATTTCTTCATCTAAGTTCACTTGCTGTCTAAATCTTGAGAGTGTCTCACTATCAGTTTTCCACGATCCTGACAATTTTAGCACAGAATGGTTCATTAAATCACAAAGGATTAATTAAAATCAGTAAGTCTGAAAGATTCAAGAAATTCCCTTACCAATTTTATGAAAGTTGATCCTTGGCCAGGATCCTTATCTTTTAAATATGCTTTTGGCTTGCACTGTAACAAGTGCAATGTTGCATTTTAGAAGGGATATGGAAACTCTGATGTGAGGAAGGACCTTCCTAAGCTTTATGGCTGCCAATGTCAGCCTCTTTTGTAAACAATTTCAGTGTTTATGCTTATTTACTATAATGCAAGACTCACCTACTTCATTTGTTATTGCAATTCTTAGTAAGTTCAACTACAGTAATTTATCCTTTTTTCAATTCTCTCTGTTTAATGTGGTACAATATCTTGTCCCTGAGAAAGACAGAAAATATATTGGTCTGAGAGGACTAGAAAATGTAGGGTGAAATTTGGAAAATTGCCTTTCTTGAATAGTGTAGACTCTATCAACTTTGGAAATCAGTTCATCTCCCTGCACTTCACCTTTGCAGAGTGACACTGAAGTCACACACGTTGAACACCGAGCTAACACATTACAGTATGACAGCACTTAGGGAAAGGTGTTCCGAGTCCATCACCATGAACTAGTTTTCAATCCAAGTCAGTCAGCTTCTCTAGTTCTGGTTCTTGTCCAATCAATAACTCAAATCTAAAAATATTTAACCCAAGAGATTTTTGTATCAAGCATATGTGTTTATATGCTGATGGATTTGATGATTCTAATGGGTCATTTTCAAGTCAGGATATTCTATTTCTAAAGTAAGATTCAGTATGAAACACTTAGTGAATTAGAGATGCTGAGTTACAGAAGGAGTTCTAACAAGAAGTTGTACATCTGTCTGATTAGAAGAGATAATACCTTATCTAAAACAAAGATGCCTGTATACATCTTTGGTGTCATCAGAATAAAAAAATGCCCATAAAAATAAAAATGCTCTGATAAAATAGTCTTTTCTTTAATGAATATATATGACATATGATATTCAGACAGGCTTAATTTTGTCAGACTCTTAAGAAAACTGAAGATTTTCTGTTGATGAAGGGAGAGAGGAGGAAAATTTCTTCATAAACGTTCATGATCTGTGCTTTCCTATATCATGCCAGTACACCTTCTAGAAACGCATGCAACCGGTTTGTCTGGTTTTGTAAACCTTAAATACATTTTTTTTTTCCTAGCACAATTTCTTAAGACAAGAGGTGCTGCAAGACAGCACAGTATTCCTCACACATTAAGTATGGAATACATCAGCTGGTACAGTATGTCTTTCAGCAAATGCCCTCCCTTCCCAAAAATACTGCAGAGAATCCAATGAGGCATATATCAGGACCAGGTGAGTAGTGGTTTCCAGTGTCAGGAACATGGTAATGAGAAGAGCTGTCTGACACATAAAAGTTTTAGGAGCATGTGGGCATTCCAAGGTTACCATGGTGTTAGTAACATGTATTCATGTGATCAGAGGTGTATCTACAGTAGACAGACCATATAAAAATGTTAATCATGCTGTACCAACTAAAAATTTAAAAATTATTCTAATTTTTAATGAAACAACTGGCAGGTTACTACTCTTTTTTGTTTGCTCTGTGTTTCAGTTAGGTGTTACTGCCCTGTGACAAATGTAGTAGAACAGGAAAGTGTATCTATAATTCATCATACTAACATAGATTTAGATTAATGGTGATCTAACTTGATGCAGCTGAGAAGTGGTCATATAATCTGTTTTTTAATATATTCTGAGGAAACAAAAACTTTAGCAAGCAGTTGGATTTGGTTACCTAATTCTTTGGTTTAGCTTGAATTTCTATTTTGAGCGATGCAGTCCTGAGAGACAACAACATGTGTTTACCCAGAGCTTTGAACTCTGCTACCTACTCACTGCCAAAGACTGATGTTGATTTTTGTGGAGAATTTCCTTTTGCTCTAACACTAAATTTTATTTTTCTCCACCTTGACATGTATACTATTCATATACTTGTCAAAAGACATATCAAATCCTAAAATTCTCATACTTGCCCTGAGTTTCATGCTCTTAGACTCATTGTCTAAAGCATTTCCAAATTTTATTTAAAATTGATAGTCACCAGGAAAACCATAGTAAACTAAAAGATCAGATTCACATGAAACTACATTATGTACCATATGATCTACAGGAGAAATCAAACCATGTTCTAAAAACTGGAAGTTTAAAGTAAGTTCTTCACTTATAAAAAAGAAAATACATAATAAAATAATTAAACATCCATGGCAGATTCTAAATTGCTCCTTTACTTGTTTCCATCACTCAGATTCTGGGAGTGACTTCCCTCCTCTCCCTCCCTAACATTGCTCTAAGCCTCAATGCTCACCTGTTCTATTCTTCTCAAGATGAAATCTTCCCTCTTTCATTTTTACTATCAACATACCTCCGGCTGTTATGCAGGACAAACATCACAAGGTCAGCCACTTTCCCCTTCCAGAGATTTAATGCATTTGCATTCTTTTTCAAGCATATTCTTTCTTGTTAAAAAAAGCCTTTCCAGAAGTAAAAAAATCTCAACACTCTTAAAAGCCCTTTGAATTGCGTTAAAAAAATTATGTTCATGCAATATACATCCTACTAAGATAAAATAATTTAATTTTCTAATCAGTCTTCAGAGAGATTACAAATGTCATTAATAACAGTACAAAGATCTGGTACTCAGAAGACTCTGAACCCTCCCTTCAACTATTCTGCAGCCATTGAGGCTTCAACTGCCACATCAAGGTGCATCTGACCATGTGAAAGAATTCATGTTACTTCTTTCATTTTCTTAGTAGTATTAGGTGAGGGTAAAGAATCATCTTCAGCAGACACTGAACCTGTGTCCTGTATTTCCACAGTAGCAACCAATGCAAGATGCTAGGAGAAAGAATAGTAACAGATCACAGCATGGCTGAGGTTTGAAGGGATCTCTGGAGGTCACCTTATCCAACCCCTCTACTGGTGTCACCTCAGGATCAACTCAAGACATGTTTTGAATATCTCCATGAATGGAAACTCCCATACCAATCAGAGCAACTTGTGCCAGTGCTCAGACACCCTCACAATGAAAAAGTTCTGATATTCAGATGAGACCTCCAGTGTTTCATCTTGTGCCCACTGTCTCTTGTTCTGTCATTTGGCAGTGCTGAAAAGAACGTGGCTCTGCCCTTTTTGCTGCCTTTCTTCAGGTATATAGAGAATATTGATGAGTTTTCCTCTGGAGCTTTCTCCAGGCTGAACAGTCCTGGCTCTCTCAGCCTTTCCTAACAGGAGAGATGTTCCAGCTCCCTAACCAACTTTGTGGCCATGTGCTGGTCTCTCTCCAGTAGTTCCATTCTCTCTTGCATTGAAGAGCCCAGAACTGGACACAGCACTCCAGATGTGGCCTCACCAGGGCTGAGCACAAGGACAGAGATCCCTTCCCTCAACATGCCAGCAGTGCTTCTCCTAATGCAGCTCAGGATCCATTCCCCTCCTTTGCTGCAAGGGCACATTGCTGACTCTTGTCCATTTTGCTGCCCACCAGTTTCTTTACTGTGAGAAATCTACAAACCCTTTCCTGTAAAACTGTACAAATCAGAGGATGCCTGATGATCTCACACATTTCTTCATTCATGTTAGTAAGAAGAATTTCCATATGGTGATTTTACTATTAGAATTTCAGTGGCCATATGAACGAACCTCTCATATACACATGTGCATGTTCACACACACAGTGACACAGAGGCCTGCACACATGCACTCATTTATGCTGTTGACCAGGAATTTCTTTTAACTAAATATCTGGCTAATCCAAATCCCTCTCCTACAACCCTATTAAAGGATTCAAAAGTTCTCTGCTGTATGGACATACAAGACAGACAGTAGGATTGCAGAATGGACAAACAATTTTCATTTTCAAAAATTGATTGTAAGACAAAATCAGTAGCATTATTTTTTAGATCTTGCTTACCTATGAGGCCGCAAATGCCAAACAATATTAGCTTATATGCATAGCCAAGATACTCCTATTTTTTAGGTTTACATTGGTATTTCATCTTATAATTAATTAACTTGTGTTACTTTTTAAATACATTCTATAAATGTACTTGGTCTTAGTTTTTCCTCTCTTATTTTCTTTTATAGTATTCAGCCCATGCTGTGAACAATTGTCTGTAAAACAGTATTCTCTAACCTGGTATAAGAATCTGTATAATGAGATGTGACACAATCACATATTGCTTTTTTCTACTACTCATATACACAGAGAAAATAGCTTGCTGTATTTCTATATATGGTTCTCAGAAATTTGTAATCAAAAACACACTAAAGTAAGTAAAATCCAGGTAAACAGAGAGTTTTAAACCACAGAAGAGAGGGACAGGCACCAATAGAGTAACTTATCTTTACTCCTTTTTGCTCTCAAAAAAAAAAAAATACCATTAGCTATAATAAATTGGAAATTAAAGATTTTAAGCTAATGTTCCCCAAAGTTCCATTTCATTAAATGATTCCTCCTCCTACTCTATTCTTTCATTTCCAAATCTCATTTCATTTAGATGAAAGAGCACAAAATAGTAGTTGCATTTCCAATGTAGAACAGCTGCCAGTTCCTTTGTTCCTCTCTTCTTTGTTTTCATGTTGCACTACAAAACCCACAAATTTACAAACAATGTGATTCTCATGTTCTTCTCTTAATAATGGCTCCTTATATTACAGCAGCTTATTCAGCCTCTGCTTTGAGAGCAGAGTGCATTTCCTACTGGCTTGGCAAATGTGTTGTTTGACCACTTTTCAGGCTCGGATGTTCCCTGCATGCCCAATAGGTACATTCAGATACTTAGTTTAGAGTGAAGCCATTAAGCAAACAGCACTGAAGGGCTTATTTGCCAGGGATCAGGAATGGCCTCCATTTACTACAGTTTTCTATAAAATCTGCCTCTGCTACAATGTTTGCTATTGGGAAAAAGAATGAAACAACACAGCAAAATGTCAAAGCTGTCAAGAAACACAAAGTCAATTTATTGTTACTGAAATAATGGAAACTTCTATGTAGAAGATCAATGAGAATGGGAGATCCTGTACTGAGAACAAATGCAGAGAGAGATTGCTGATATTATTAAAGAAGTGGATTCTAGGTGAAATCACATAACTGTGAGACTAACTTAGCATGCATAACAGGAAACCAAATGCTTTTGAATTTGCTAGTCTCTGTTCCTCAACAAAAAGTTTTGTGTCTTTTTATTCATCAAATACACACTCAGTCAAAAAAAAACCAAAACCCAACAAATCTTACATTGTAGATTGATAATTGTCAAGGATGCTACAGAAACATTAATTACCCAGATTAATTCTGGAAGGAGCAAAGAGGAATCACCATAGTTTACACAGAGTCTAGACAAACAAAACTACATCTTCAGTGATGGTTTTCTTTTTTGGAAGGAAAACCCAAAAAAAATTGAAGAGATCAGATAAAGAACTGAAACCATCAAAGATGGAAGGTGTGAAATTTTATTAATTAAAATTGCATGAGTGTCTGGCAATCACCTGCTGGAAGGGGGTACTGGGAATAATGAATACACAGAAACCCACACATAAGGAAACAGCGAAGAGTATAATATATGTTGGAAGTGGAAAGCATAAAAATTAAATAAAACATGCCAAAAACTCAAACTGAACTGGACCTTACACAAGTTTCAAACACATGGAGAAGAGCGATAGACTACAAATGAGAAACAGAACCAAGTTACAAATATTGCAGCTGTCATCAAAACCTTTGTCTTATTAACACTGGAAAAACAGTGCTAAAACTTCTAAGGTCAGGGTTTTCCTAGACAGTCATGTATCAGTGTGATTTTATAATATGATGCATATTTCATTTGCTGTTATTTAAAATTAACATTATTTTGGTCCCTTAAGCATAAAATTTACACTGTTAGAAAGATAAAATATGATTAGTTTCCATGAGCCAAAGAGTGGGCTCTGATTAAAAAAAATAAAAATTTTCTAGGTCACAACCCAGATGGAAGACAATAGGCATCACAGGAAACCAGCAGATTGCAGCTTAATCAGAGAAACTGAAACTACTCTTAGGAGAAAAGAGCAAAGAATATGGGCTCAGAGATAATGAAGAAAATGGGATCAAAGAAGATGCAAATTCACTAAATTTTACAAAGCAGTGAGAGACTAAAAACCCACCTGCAAGATCATGGTGGGTGGGCGAGGGTTGTGTCTAACCATTTTTCTTCTACTTTGTCTGACTTCATACTAAGGTTTTATTATGAAGAGGTTAAATATTCTAATTTCTAGATTTTATTTTTGTACCAAAACCTTGGATGTTACTTATTTTGAAGACTTCTTGTCTTTGATTAAAGAATACCATGCAGAATATCATGCCCAGATAACTCCCTGCATTTTAGATCAGATCAAGGGGCTACCAGCTGTGAGGGTATTTATGCATCTTTGTGTTAAGATTCCACAAGAAAACCTCAGATTTCAACATTAATTTAACTCAAAGATTAGGAAAATTATATAACCTCATATGAAAATTTTTATATAAAATATGTAAAGAGGACTTTCTGCTGGCTGTCCTGGTATTTCTTTATAAAGAGGTTGTTAGTTCCTTGTAGAAGGAATAATTCATACCAGCTAGTCAGGCAGTGATCTCACATCTGGAAATACCTTTAGCACACTGAAAAGTCTACTGCAGGCCTACAAATTATCAATGACACCTAACAGAAGTATAAGGGAAAATACTGTGTGTGATTCTTTGTGAGCTCTTGACACAAATTATCCACAGATGTCCCTCTGAGGTGACAATGCAGTTGAGGGAATATAGTGGGTAGAACCCAGCTGGACGATCAGAACCCTCCACTCTCTTGCTCCCAGTCCCCCATCAGGATGGTTGAGAAAAGAAAGGAAAAAGTGAGAATACTCATGGGTTGTCATTAAGACAGTTTAGCAAATGAAGAAAATAAACTGATAAAAAAGCAATCACCACCAGCAAGCAGGTGCCCAGCCAGTCCCTGAGCAACAGCTACTTTGGAAAAACTTTTTTCCATTTTATCATTGAGCATGATCTTATCTTATATGGGATATCCTTTTGGTCACCCAGGATCAGCTGTGTCATCTGTGTCTCCTGCCAGGCTCTTGACCACACCCAGTCTATTTACTGAGGGATAAGAGCAAGGAACAAAAGGAATCGATGCTGTGTAAACAATGTTCAGCCACACCCAAATCATCCCTATATTAGCAACACTGCTTGGGTCATCAGTGTAAAACACAGCACCAAGCAAGATGCTGTGAAGAAAATAAGCTGCATCCCAGCCAGGTCCAGTGGGGAGAATTAATACATATTGACACATTGCATTTATCGAACAAAATTTCATAGATACATTATAACAGTTGATGTGATGCTTACTGTGAGTCATTGCATGAAAAGAATTGTCACTAAAGATGTTAGAGAGATGCAAAGTCATACAAACTCCATTAAAAATGGTGACAGAGGTAAGAAATAAAAATCCAAGATACTTTACCAGAACACTTGTAAAAACACTGCTGTGAGAGTAAAGATTTTTTATTGTTAACAATTCAGGAGGCACTACATGGTTATGGAAAATTAAATAAACTACCTTAGTGTACCCCATAGCAATACAGATGTTTTTGGTTCCTGAGTTTGTATTTATCAAAAATGGCAACAATTTGCTTCATTTGCTATCCAAACCACAGAAGCTTAATTGGTAAAAGTAATTTTCAATGGGATTTATCAGTAATTTGTCTTCTTTTTTTCTGAAGAGAAATTCATGGATTTTCTGAAGAGAAACTCATGGATTTGCATTTTAATAGAATGAAGTTATACACCCAAAACTTCATGTTTGTGGCATAAACCTCTCTGCTGCTGCAAAACTTTGAGAAAAATCACACATACATAAAACAGGAACAGATGAATATTCAGATCAGTTTTATCTATTAAAATGTGATATGAATTTTGCATAACATGCTTTTTTCTCATGTAGATTGAATTTTGTGGTCAGATTGTTACAGTTGTCGCCTCAAAATTTTCCTTTATCAAAAAAACAAGTTAACAGATGAGTAAATTGATAGGTAAAAAAGATCAGCTCTTGATTTTAGCTGTGTGTTGTGGAGAATGCATAAAGAAACTAAAGGCAATATTTGTGCAGTCTCATCAACTGCATAAAGAACCAGTCTGCAAGAAGTGACCCCACAGTTACCAAATACAGAAGGAAAGAATGGATGACAAATCTAGGGAACTGCTGGTTGAAAGGGTCATTTGGGTAATCACTGCAATAATTGCCAGACTAGTACAGAGATGCTGTCAAATACAGCTCTGCCTTGTCAAATGTCTGGTTTCTCCTGAAGTTGAAAGGGTCCTGCCTAAACCACATGGATGGAAATGCTCTTGCACAATCCCCTTTAAGTTTACACCAGCAGGTTGCATCACCTCAAGAACTACAAAGGAAGATCAGAGACCTGGTCATACAATTACACCGTCAACACAATTACCTTTCCCGAGGGGTAAACCCTAGCTCTTCATTCTTCTTCATTGCCTATAGGGAGTGTAGTGGCTACTATTCATGACTCTTAGATACAATTCTATCCTGAAAAAGAGGCTGAAATGAAGGGGCAAACAAGACCTATAAGCCACACAAAATTTATGTATGAAACCTTTTCTTTAAGTGGAAAGTATGCCTGTATACATTCTCAGTATAAGCAGAAAGTCTGCCATCAAGCTTGCTACAGAACGTCCCAGTGTACACTTATTCAATGGATGATTACAGCCTTTTCTCCCAGGCTTTGGGACTCTGCCTGGAAACAGTGCAACGTTCAAGTCAGTGTCTGGAAGGAACTCAAAGTGTTTAGATGACAGATGTCTGGGATGCAAGCACTGAAGAGCATAGCTGCATTCACTGTAGTTTAAGCTTTAGGCTTTGCTGGAACGGACTGACACAAAACACATCCTCTAAGGGCTCGTGAAAGTTGTCTTCTAACTGCTCAAGCCTCCTTACTTATCATCAACCAGACCTGCTGAAACTTTCAAAAAGAAGCTCAAAGAGTCACACAGAGGAATTAATGAAATGCCAACCTCACAGATTATGCCATCTGCTGAGATTTGTTTCTTCCAGAAAAACAGCAATTATTTCCTTTTGTTGTTTGTATAACATGAGGTCATAAACCTATACCTACAACCCTCGAAGGCAAATAAATTTTGAATTGCATCAACTTTTAAGATATCAATGTGATATAACTCCATCAAACACTACTGATCCTATGTACCAGCCTGCTTGAATGTGTTGTCCACCCCATAATGCTTCCTGCTGCCAATTTCAAGGTAACAATATTTTTTTAAAAAAAGCTTCCAGACTGGATATGAATAATAGGCAAGCAAAGGTGAAGTATCCAACATACTACCTGAGAAGGTGTTATGCACATACATGCTACCCTATTTCCAGGAAAATCAGGAAATTTTGGAACATGAGAAGCTATTGGATAAAAAAGGCTGAACATGCTCAGCAGAAGGCGTCGTCCCAAATGTCTACAACTGCTCTGGATCCTGCACACTGAATAGGAAGAAGAGAAAAATGGTTGATGTAACTAAGGGAATCACAGCTGTCGAAGAGTGAAAGCATCACAAAGACACTGGAAATTTTATCCCAGGACAACTCTCACATCAGCGCATACATCAAGATAAAATATCAAGGACATGTCCTGCCAACAAAAATGGGCTGTAGCTATTGCCAGGATCCTGTGGTAATGTGCAGGAACTGTGGAATAATTAAATGGCAAAATCAACCAAAAACTGAAGATCTTAACATCTGGTCAACCTGGCAGCTATGGGAAAATGAAAGTCCTCTCAGCTGAAAGACAAAAACTGATCTTGCAGGTCTGTCAATATCATTCAAAGACAAATGATCACCTGGATTTGAACTTTCAAATTCATAAAAGCAACTTGCATGTAAGTTCAGAACAATGCTCTCCCTTTTTAAAATGTTCTCCAAAATAAGGAAATAATCTCCACAGAAACAAAATCATATCTTTATATATCATCAAATCATATCTTTGCATATCATTGAAACAGCATATTTTTTCTGATAAAATTAGGGTACTTTTGCATAGGGTCCCTGTGAGAGTTGATGAGCAAAAGGCCTGGGGTGATACAACAAAAAGGCGTCAAAAATTCAAAAGATCTGTCACAGTTCTTTCAGTCTTTTCTGAGATATGTTTTAACCCCTTGATAATATTTGTGGCCCTCTACTGGAGAGGCTCCAGTAAATCCAGATGTTTCTTGTACTGGATAGGTACAGAAGTGGTCCCATTAATTCAGATATGAGTTCACCAGTACTGAATAGAGAGGATGAATCCCTGCCCATGCACTGTGAGGATGTCTAACTGGCTCACAGACAGCTTGCTGCCCGTCAGAAATCCAAGGCTGTTCTCTGCCAAGCTGTGCTCCAGTCAGCTGACACCACAATGTACTTGCACGAGGGATTATTTCTCAGTTGCAGGGCTTTGCAATACCCATTTTTGAACTTCATGAGATTTCTGTCAGCCCATTTCTCCAGTCTGTTGAGGTCCCTCTGGATGGCAGCACAACTCTCTGGAGAATTAGCCACCTTGCAGTTTGGAATCAATCTTATAACTTGCCGAGAGTGCATCCTGTTCTGTCATCCAGGTCACTAATGAAGAAGTTGAACAGTATTGGACCCACTAGTAAATTCTGGGACACCTCACTAGTTACTGGCTTCCAACCAGATTTTGCATCACTGAATATAACACTTCAGGCCTGGTCATTCTGACATTTTTTAATCCACCTCATTGTGAACTTCTATATACACCTGTACTTTGTCAGTTGTTCTATGATGATGAGACAGTGTCAAAAATTTTATTGAAGTCATGGTAGACAGCATTTACTACTCTCCCTTGTCCACCAAGCTAGTTACCTAACTGCAGAGACTGTGAGGATGGTCAAGCATGACTTTCTCTTTTAAATCCATGTTGATGACTTCTAGTTACTTTCTTGTTCTCCATGTGTTTGGAAATTGTTTCCAGGGGGATTCGCTGCATCACCTTCCCAGTGACTGAGGTGAGGTTTTCCAACTGATAGTTTCACAGATCTTCCTTCTTGCCCTTCTCAATGATGATGATATTTGGTCTCTTCCAATCTTCAGGAACTTCTCCTAATTGCTATGATCCTTCAAAGATAATTACCAGAGACCTCACAATGGCATCAGACAGTTTTCTCAGCACTCCTGTGTGCAATCATTAAACCTCAGAGAATTACAAATGACTAGTGTGTTTAAGAGATCTCAACCTAATCCTTCTCACATAATCACAGAATTAACTAAGCTGGAAAAGACTTTTGAGATCATCAAGTCTAACCTATGACCTAACACCACCTTGTCAATTAAACCATAGCATTAAGTGCCACATCCAGTCTTTTTAAACACCTCCAGGGATAGTAACTTCAGCAGTGTTAAGTATTCCTTGCTCCAGAGTTTCCTTCCGGTCTTCCTGAAGGCTGGTTTGGTGGTCTCCTGGTTTCAGCCAAGACAGGGTTGATTTTTGCAATAGCCCAGAGGGGGTATGGCCACGACCCTAATGTTATTCCATACCCATTCACATCATTATTAGGGGAGAGGGAAGGGAACTCTCTCTCACTTCCCAGGAGAAGGGGGTTCCTTCAAGTTGAAAAATCTTGTGGGGCAGAAAGGTCTGGAATTTGTTTATTGTTGGCATTTCATCTCAGTGCAGAGGGAAGTGCTTGCAGACATTCTTGTGTTTTACATGTTGACTGAGAGAAAGAGCTTGAAGAGACCCCCTAAAGGTACTGAAATAGAAAAAACTTCTGGTATCACACAGGAATACATGACAAGCACTTTTTATCAAACATTTTTTTACAGTATATCTATTAATCCGAACACACCCACCAGTTGTCTTTAGAAATTGAATTATATCATACTATATTCCTTTTAATTTATCTTTTGTTTCTTAAACTCTTATTTCCCTCTATAGGAAATATTAGACAAAAAGAAAAGAAAATATTTCTTCCATACTCAACAGAAACCTGAATTCAAATCTCTTATTAAATTGTCCAAATACAGAGTTTGTTTACATCTCTCTACCCAGTATGTTTTTTCAGAAATGATCTCAAGAGAACAAGACAAAGAAATTTTCAGTGATTCCTTGGTGTCAGTCTTTTAATTTGCTGAGCTTGCTACCTGGTTAGCTTCAAGCATTTAGTACACAAGTCTGAGTTCAGGCACTGAAATAATGGAATAACTAAAATGGTTTTGAGAATAATACTTCCATAAAGCCGAATTCTGAGGGGATTTCAGTGAGAGAATGGCACTACCATCATCATTTAAGATCAGCAAAAGACTTTGCAATTTTTTTTTTCCTTTTTTTCAGAGTCAGAATCTGCAGGAGTTTGATTTCCCCATGCACACACAGCTCTGGTTATTTCTAGCTGCATAAAAGAGCTTCTAGAGGACACAGTTAAAGCCATGCATATCAAAATCTCATATAAACAAGAAACAGAAATAATCTATTTAGCTCAGCATAGTGATTCTGCTGAGAGTTTTGGAGCAAAAACTGATTGCTTCTAATGTTCTGATGCAATGTGGCTGTCCTTAGCCAAGGCCTGTTGTACAGATGGCCCTGGGCCATGAACTTCTTAAACTTCACTGGCTTCTTTTCTACAAGAACATAGTAGAATAATATCACCAGTTCCAGTGATCTGTAGCTCTGTAATAAGTATAATGATCTTGGCATTTTAGCATTATCTAATGAGAGTGAATTACATTTTTAATTTTGGTTATAGTAATCAGTTTATACTGTGGACTGTTGATACATTATATATGAGGAATGCAAATGCTTTTTTTTTTTTAATGTAGAGATGTTGATATTAATAAGATTTTTTGCATTTCTGTGAAGCACAGCCTTGTCAAAGTGATTCACAATTTATGGCCTTAAGTGCCCCCTTTAATTTGATGCAGAAGACAATCAGTGAGAAATAAACCTTGATTTCTCACCAGCAATACTTTCTAGTCTGTGGACTTAACACAGTGACTTACTTTCTCATTTGAATTTATTTTGTTATGTGGATAGGAGACTTTATTGAAAAATTTAATAGACATTTCATTAATATAATATCAATATTTGCATTATATAATAATATAATATTAAATACATGCATACATACATACATGCATATGTGAAATTCTAACTTCTCTAAACCAATTGTAGCGAAATTTAAAATAGAAGCAGCATAATATCAACCAATACAGCTAGAGAAATATACATTTTCACAATCAATAAGTCTGATATTATAAACTTCAAAAATAATTCTTTTAATGGCTTCCAAATAAAGTTTGAAGTGCAACTTATAACTAATAAAATCAGCTAAATTAACGTAACTTTTCAATATAGACTTAAGAAGCACTCAGGAAATAGTATTGAAAATCTTTTTACTTATTTTTATGCTTCACATTCTATATTTTTAATAATATAATTTTGGAGTTTATTAAAAATACTAGAAACATGTATTGTACATTTTGATTAACAGACTAGGTTTAGATTTTACAATAACTAGCAAAATTCAAGATTTCTGTGATCTGTATAGGCTAATTTTGTTAAAGGATCAGACAGTACTAACAATGATCTTCAGCAAGAATTCAAACTTGATTCAAGTAGATAAATCAGTAACAAATTATCCAAAACACTTACATGAGAATACACAGATATAAGAAAAAGAATTAACAAATCCATAATATGACTATATATGACTATCAGAATGCTTACTGATTAATCTAATTAGGAAAAAACAAATAAAACGTGTCACCCTTCACTACAATGCTTCCTGCACATACCTCTTTCCTCTAAGTTAATATCTCAAATGCTGCAGTGTCCAGGATCATCATCTGCAGCCTTTTTAACACTGACTTAATAACACGAGTCAGCAAGACACTATTACAGGAATCTTTTAACTTTGCCTTGATGGTATCACTTCTCTGTATTGTTTAGTCTTGAAGACCTGACAAGAGCACATTCTTAGATGGTAAGAGCCACTGGCACACTAGTAACAAAGAATCCCACAGGGCAGTGCTGGATACTTTCAGCAAAATATCTGAAGTCTCGTGTATTTCTTTTTCAATCAATGGATTAGGCAAGACTGTCTATCACCATTATATAGTAGACATAAAAGCAGTGTATTGAAATTAGAATAAAAGTGATTTACCAATGAAATACCATTTCTCTTTACCTGGAAAAAACATTTTAAATATTTGTTACAAAAATTGTAATATGAACATTTGTGTAAAAACAACTAACTTTCTGCCTAACCACTAAACCATTATTTATTTTCAAAAGAAAAGTAACTGCCAATGGAAAAATATCTGATTTCTATAAAAGAAAAAAGCAGTAAAACAGTAAGAATATGAAAAGCATCTTGATGGTAGAAATATAAACCCTGGGATGTTATGATGCAAGAGTAAAAATCAGGAAAGGTGTAGGCTGCACCAGAAAGAGGCAATACAATAAAACTAGTCAAACAAATATACACAAACTGGCACAAATCATTTTGCACTAAAATTTCATGCAGAAAGAAAAATATTATATTAGAGCTATATTATATATTACCAAGGTGATGATAGTGTTTGTTAAATACTAAAGCAGGTTAGAAGGGGTAAAGCAGAAAAGACAGTAATAACAGAGTTTAATTACTCCAAGCAGTCTGGTAAGAAATCATGGCAAAATATGCTGAAGGGACTACATTTTTAGATACTGTAAATAATGGTTTCTTGGAACCATTAGAGAAACTACAAGAGATATAACTCTTGGTTTTACATTAAGCTAGGCAAATAATACGTTTCAATATTTCAATACATAATCATTAAAAATCTCCCCAAAACATTAAAAACATTGGCCAAAATATACTCAACTTCAGTGTTCTCCTGGGAGAAAATCTCACTTAAAAAGCCACCAGAAGGTTTAACTGCATCAGGACAAGGCTAGTAAGGATAAAAACAATTGGAAAGTTCGATGGGTAAAATGCTTGCAGGTTACAGAAGAACACTTCCACAGAATTCAATGATCAAGGAGAAAAAAAATCAAGCATGACTTTAAAAAATAAAAAAAAAGGAAAAGAAAGAAAGATTGATTGTCAAATTAGAAGAATAAAGAAGGCTATTAGTCAACACATTTCTGGCCAAAATATGGGTGAAAGTTTAAAAGGGTAATATCTGGTAAATTAAATCTACTATTATGCATATTTGAAAATGTTCTGGGATATATTTGAATTTTGGTTGAAAAAAGTACTTAAGTCATAAAATCATAAAATCATAAACTATCCCGGTCTGGAAGGAATCTCGCAAGATCATCTGGTCCAACTCTTCACGTAAAAGGGAGTTTAGATGAGATTATCTAGCACCCTGTCCAACCATGTATTGAAAACCTCCAGTGATCTTCCTGGGGAGGTTGTTGCATGTTCATCAGAACTTTCTAACATGTGAAAGCTAGGAAGCCTGGAATTGTGCAAAAATGTAATATAACTTTTTAATTAAATTATGTTTGGTAACAATATAGAGGAAAGTGACAAATTCAATACTGGCATTTCAAAAGGGACTATGAAAGGCCAAGATGATTGAAGTAAACTAAAACTCAGAAAATCTATGTTCAGAAGACAATTTCTGAGTGTTGCTATGAAGAATGTAAGTAGTAAAAACATGGGACAGTATCACAGAAAGAATCTCAAATTTTGTTTAAGGAAGTTATGCTTCCCCAATTATTAATATCCCCTGAACATATTAATGGTCCTATAAAAGAGGGTCACCCAAAACCTGAGCCAACCTAATTTCCAAAGTTGCTTTGACATTGTTCTCAAGCAAAAGTTCTTAAAGAAAATCAATGACTATGGGAAATACAGGAAGTTTTTTTTAGATTGGTGGTGCAAAAACTGAATAAAATAAAAGACAAAAATTGCCAATGCTAGTTGAGTTTTCACACGGGTTAGATGCAACAAATATTGCCCACTGAGTCTTATGCTGTTAAACACATTCACAAATTATCTGACAATGTAAGAAGTATTGATGCTAAAAAGTGCTGATCAAAACAAACTACTCAGAACAGGCAAAACATCTTTCCAGTCAAGAGATAGGATCCCTGACTTCAGGGTAATGCTTAATTATATAAAAACAGAGACTGCACACCACTACTTACCAATCTAAAGAAGAACAAATACCAGAATATGTGATAATAACCAATGAAACACTGACATGTAGAAGTATTTTGGATGATGTGACAAGTATTTATTTAGTATTTAAAGGTGTATAAATATTTAAAATATATTCAGTAATAGTAAGTGGTGGTCTTAATTGAGATAAACATTCAGGTGATGCAAAGACAGAGTCAAAGTATATCCTAAGTAGGACATTAGAAAGTAAATACTTGTCAGGATCTAAGGCTGTCATGCCAAGATTCAAAAAGTAGTCAGATGCTCTTCAGGATGCAAAATGCATTTCAAATAAACAAACATCCTGAAAGAGTCTTTCTGAATATTGTAAATCACAAACCTGACAACAGAGCTGACTTCAAGGGTACATAATGTGTGTAGGGAAAGTCAAATTAAAAGAGAGAGCATAAATATAAGGAGAAACAATTTCATCCCATATTTTGAAAAATACAGATTCTGGAATTGATACGAACAGAAACAATTCACAGTCTCAGAAATGCAGCACCTAAACCACAATGAGATTCTGGACAAAAGAATCAACATTGTTCATTTTCATTTTCTGTACCATGGCAGAACCTTAAACTCTAGTGCATAGCTACTGTAAGCTAAACACCTATATTTCATTGTATCTAGAGGCAAGAATAATGTTTGGCAAACGGATTCCACTTAATTGTGAGCTAGAGCTTAAACTGATGGATTAGATAATTCTTTAAATTATATCAAACATTAAATATTCTTTGGATAATTCCTAGGCAGATTTATTATCTAATGAAAAAAAAAAACCAACTTTATAGCCAGTCTGCCTTAAAAAACTATTTAAAAAAACATATGATTTTTAATAGTTAAATATAGAGATTTCAGATATGCAGTGGAGCAACAGGAAATGTATGGTCGTTGAAGAACTGGCCCCTCTAAGGTTTCAAACTACTCATTCTTGCTTATACCACTATAGCAAACAGTCAAAGGCATGTATCTGGCAATCCTGTAACAGATTGGATGTTCTTTCCTTTGTTGGCTTCCCCAGGAATCTTCTCAGGCTGAATGAACGCTGCAGCCCAGGGAGCATGAATTGGGTCAGGACCACTGTAATTTGTGCACATCCTATGATTACTGTAGCAGGATGTTAAAGAATCTTGTACATATTGTATCATTATAAATTACAGTGTGAAAGTTGCTCTCAGAGCCCAAGATTTATCAGACGAGATGAATGCCAGATAATCAAATCTAAAGCACTGTGCACAGATTGTACTGAATTCTCCCACTGCTTTGCAATGCTCTGGCAAGGGAAATGGATCATAAACTGTTCCTAACTAGACAGTTACAGAGAGGTTACTGTTGTGTTAGGCTGTGGAAGCACAGCAGCTGTAACATAGAGCAAATTGCTTTTGGATCATTCCAAATAAAGGGTCTGATTCTGTATTTTGTAACACCTGTTTCACGTTGCCCATTTCTTCACTCAATGCCACTGAATTCTGTGGATGAGTTATTGAAAGAGAAAGAATGGAATTTTATATGTTTTAGCATAATTGGTTGATAAAATGTTTAAAACATTGTTATTTACATATGTATACCTGAGAATATCTTAAAACTGGGAAGTACATATGATTGTAACATCCCATTATCTCTTTTTCATAGGAAAACTATATGTGTTCTTACATATGCATAGTGTATTTTACACATTTATATTTAACATACAATCCCACTAGACTCCTGTGGTCTTCTAGTTTGAATCCTTAGATGTATAATGATTTCCATCTCACCTTAGTTTCAACATTAACACACTATGACCCTGGGCATATCACTCAATTATCTGTTTCCATTTCCCCATTGGTAACATATTGATGCCCACATATGTATTTGCACACCTTCCCCTTAATCTTTTACCTTTATTTAGAAGATTACTTTCCTTGTACAAACGCTTCTTTCTGAAACTTCCCTGTTTTAATACTTGTAAGGTTTAATTATAGAGAATTGCTTGAGTTGAAAAGGAATATGAAGATATAATGACATTTCACATTCTTAATACTAAAATACTATTAAGTCTAGAAATATAAATTACTGGAACAATTATAGCAGAAGAAATAACAGTATTACTGCAATTAACTGCTGCTGTAGGTATTTGAAAACAATCTTTAATTTTCCTTTGAGTGTACCAATCTTCTCTGCAGAGAAAAAGCTATTGTAAACAATTAACAATACTAAAGCTAGCATTAAATGAATTATTCTGAAACATGTCTTGAGATTTCAGAAATAATACCTTTTTTCAATTTCTGATCAAAAAGGTTTTTTATTCCATGTATAATTTGGTGTCTCTTCCTTTTTTGTTGGTTTTTATGTCTTGGAAAACAGAGATCATAAACAGTTTAAAAACCCCAATGTTTTAAAGAGATGATGCTATTTAACTGTTTAACTGATTTTGCCATTTACCTGTGGCAAGTCTGAACTATTCCCATCATATTTTTTATCAAAGAAGTAGGATAGAATATAAAAAATAAGTAATAAACTAAGCTGGTGCAGAACTAAAGGGGATTTTTTTCACTGTGGCAAGACAGCAGGACAAGATATCTGCCAGCCAGCTATTCATAGTTTGGCTTTAATCTGGCTGTTCAGTGATGGCTTCCTAGACTGTCAGATGACTTCACTAAACTTTGCAAAGGACAGTTTACAGAGTCATAGAAACAATTTCTTGCTGTGCATGAAACAGACTGCAGTGCTTGAACTTAGATGAATTAATTCAAGGTGTTTCAGTTCATATATCAGTTACCTTGATTTCTGCCCACACCTTTAAATCCTTCAGAATTCATACCAAGCCAGACACTTTTTCCATCTTTGGCCTGTGGATAGTTAAGAGAACTGTAGATTTCTAGGAGGAAGAAGTGGCAGAGACCATCTGTTGTGGTTTGACTGCAACTCTCATTTCCAATCCTCCTATGCCTCTCAGAGGCAGGAGATAAGAGTTGGGAGTGAAGGTGTCTGGGACATGGAGCAAGGATTGTCCACTGCCCTTCTCTTGCCCACAGAGCCAGTCATCTCAACAGGGCATGTAAGTATACTAGTCAGGCAGAGTTTCCCTTTGGTAAATCCATGCTGGTTGTTCCCAAGGATGTGCTTGTCCTTCATTTGTTTCTATATTAATATCAGGAACATAGTTGTGCCATTGACCTGACTGGCTCATGGTTACCCATCTTCCTTCTTGGCTTTTTTAAGATGAACATAACATCAAATTTTTCTTTTTCCCTGCCATCAGGGGTTTCCTTTGATTGCTCTAGGCTTTCAGAGGTAATGGAGAGTGGCCTCATGATACCATCAGCCAGGGGCACAAGCATCTTTCTGGATCCGTGGTACTTTATACATCTGGTTTACTTAAGTAGCCCATAACTTTGTCTTGCTCTAGTGTTTCTTGTCACCAATCACCAACACTGGGACTGAGATCTGGGAGGTCTGAGATCCTCTGAATAGTGAAGAAATCTATTGGGTATTATGGCATTGCTTCCCCAGATGTCACAGATATTCTTTTAAATGCATCACTGCTTGAGGGTAAGGATCTGATCGGCTAAAGAAACTGTGGCAGAAACGAGAGAAATCAGTAGAATTGTTGCACCTTGCCTTACATGTTAAGTGCACTCAGAATCCAAGGAATACTAAAATAATAAGCATACAGAAAAAAAAGAAAAGAAATATGTGGAAAGAATGCATGGACATTTCAGAGCTGATTAGGAAAATGTATAGGAAATCATCAGAGGAGACAATGTTTCAACCCAAGGACCTTGTAGGTCATCTCAAACTCCAATCAAAATGAAAGGAGGAGGAATCTATCCTAGAAATGAATCATTTAACATGAGCCAATTCCAGTAATATGCAACTCCCATGTCAACAGTTTCTGGTACTGACAGCTAAAAGTTCCTGTTAGTCAGGAACTGAAGGAGTCTAGAGTCACTGTTCTCTGCAACTTCCACAATATTGGAAAGTAGGAGAGCCAACAGCAGAGTGAACTACTCTTATGAGAGAAGGAGCTAAAACAAGACAATGTGCTATTAGGTGAACACTGCAGACATCACAAGGGTCATTATCAAACTTGACTCCAAGAGTGATCAGAGCACTTGTCAGAAAAAGCTGAGTCTCAGCTGGAGCAGAAGTCTCCCTTGAAGCAAACTGCAGCATGAAGGTCAGAAACAGACCTGTTCTGTTACAGGGATGATGAAGGTTTTACAATAGAAGCCTGACTACCTGGGTCTAAACTGATGGAAAAGAAACTTTCTGGAGTGGTTTCCTACTGCTGAGGTTAAAAAGCCCACATAAAGAGTACTTGGACAGGCAGCTCTCCATTCCCTGACAAAAGGGAAAAAACCCCAGCCTTTATAGACTATATTTGTCTTGGAGCCTACAGACTTTGACAGGGAAGCCAAGGAAAATTGAACTTCCCTGAAGCTAGAAGAACATAAAAATTAAGCAAAATGAGATACTTAGATCAAAATTAATAAAGAAATCACAAATAAGCAAAGAAAACTAAGTGAAATAAAGGCTGAGGTCATCTCAAACAGAAAGAAAGCTGCAAGAAAGCTCAGTGGAAAGCTAGAGAGGTAACTGAGAGTAGAGGATATATTTTTACCTTTTTGGGGAAGTTTTAGGAACATATGTTTTCCAAGTATTAATAGAGGTTAAGTATCACCAGCTTGAGCACTTGCACATGTCGCACATCTAATACCTGAACCACAACATTTCACCTATTTATGCAGCATTAAGAATAGAATTGAACTGCAACATTCTCAAAGAAGGAAAGCTCATGTTGATAAGACAATCCAACACATCCAGGAAAGCTTTTTAGCAATAATTTACCTTTAAATCATTGTGTTTCATTGCTATCTGAACTTCCCTAATGAAAATTTATTTTTCTGGATTTTATTTGGCCTTTAGCTAGTAAAGAGCTATTTTTCATCTCAAAATTCATTCTCATATTCACATTATTACTATATACCTCAAACAAATTGCTTCTTTACCTGTTCCAAAATACACTAGGTGAATTGGACTCCTCTAAGCCTTCACTATAAATTTTTTGGGGTATCCTCTAAAAATTTCTCTTAGCTTCTAGATGACAATAATTTAAACATAAAAAGTATAATTTTCATATATCTCATTAGTATGGATATATTTTTGTAGTAAGGAAAAATTCTATATACAACTGAGGATAAAATATTCCAGATGAAGGTATAGTTTGTGTAAGAACATTTGAATTAAGGGACAAGTTGTATAGCTGTGAATACTACTTGATGTGTTCCTTTAATATCAGTATCAGCTGCTTAGAAGTACACTTTTTGTGAAATATTTTACACCCTAAAAAGCATTTACTCACAAGAACTTTTAAGTTGGATTTCAACAGTCTTGCCAACATCATTGATTACGGTGCAATTTATTATAAGGTGAAAGCAATCTAAAAATGCTGCATTACAGTGGCAATATCAAAAACATGCCGTTGCTTGAAATGATTCTATTTGCCTCATGGTAAGATGATCTTCACTTACTGAAGAATGGAACAGAAATAAAAAGGTTAAATCAATTGCACAGGATGAAGCCTACCCAAAAGTATGACTTAAAAAATGAAAACTGGACTACATAGGCGCAGTTTTTTACAGGGCGCTGGAGAAACAAAACCCCTGCAGTCTAACTTTGCCACAGCTGTGGGGTGACACCAATCCAAAGATCCCTGTTCAGACAAATGAAACCCACACTACACCAACTGAGCACCAACAGTTTAATTTACTTCATGACATGGAAAACACAGACACTCACAGATAGTCTTTATTATGTAATGGTGAACAGTTTTACATTCTGGAAGCACATTTCAGAGTGAGACGAGAGTTAAATAGTCTAGATAACAACACAGATTGGCTTTGGATAAATGAAAGTCAGAGACCAACTTGGAACTATGTGACTAGTGAGGTCACCATCACCTTATGTCAAAAAATTTAATTAAAAAAAATTGTACATAGCTATGACAGTAACCCTTAGATGCTGAGGTGCACTCCATACTTAGACACCTGACAAGATGTAGAAGGCTGAACCAGCTGCATTGGGAGCTGTGTTGCACAGGGGCCATGCTGCTGGAAGCTGGACTGAGTGTGCCCTGAGTGTGTGTTGCCAGTCTCAAATGAATTACAGGGCCTGGGCCTTTGATCTGAGTAAGCATGAAGAGTGTCATAAACTGGAATAGAATTTGTTAACTACATTCATCCTGCTTTGAAAAAAAAACAAACAAAAAACTAGAAATCACTGAAGTGATATGTATCTTTTACTGTGACTACTCTACCCCAAAATCCTCCATAAGAACAACTGAGTAGTTATCCTCTTGTCTCCAACTCTCTGCATGACCCTGTGGGTATTCTTCTTCCCTAACCCCGTACAGACCTCACTGCATGTTACTTCTCATCCCTGCATACATGGTTACCCCAGCTGCACACAGACCCCCATAAATTCGAGCTCCTGTGCTATCTCTCATTCATTCATTAATGCAGTTTCATGGCTTAGCTTCCTCTTGCCTGGTCCGTTTCTACACACACCTGTCTGAGCCAGCATAGAATGCAAACAGAGCCCTTTTTGTTTTGGAAACTATTGCAGTTATACTTCTCACATCTTCATAGAACTAGTACTGGCATAACAGGTACCTCCTCTAAATTTGATCATATTTTCTCCTTTGCCTACTCAAGATAAAAAATATATCAGATAATAATTTTAGACCATAATGCCCTTCCAGTTCACTTAACAAAGTCCCACATATAAGCATCACTCTGCAAGGGACTATACTCATCCCTTAGATGTAACTCTCAAAAACCTGTAATTTTTACTTTTTGCATGGTTTAAATCTCTTCAGTTATATCATATTCAACATGCCACTCCTAAAAATAATACAAATTTAAAAATAAACAACAACATAATCCAAAATAACAACAAAAACAGTAATAATCATAAGTACCTGTTTTGGTGCATAAGGATGAGGCAAACCACCAACAAATATGGATCCTGTTTCAAGCCAATAAGAACTGGACCAGAAATTTCTAGTTATACTTGTATTTGAAGACAACTTCAGGATTGACATTTCTGCTTCACATGGTACCATGCCTTGCCTGCACAAATTCAGAAATAGGCACATTTTACCACTATTACCATCTGACAAATTAATTAGGCTGTTACTAAACCAACAAGGAAAGAAAATCAACTAAATAGCTGTTTTGTATTATAGAACTATAAATATAAAAGAAGCTGTTTAACAAGCTGTAAATTGACATGTCTTTGGGGTTTGAAATTCCACTAAAATGAAGCCATATTGTAAATCTAGGCAGTTTAATTGTTAAAAGAAAAAAGCCAAAGTATATAAATGACAGAATAAAAGTTAGACAATTTTTAATAATAACAAGAAGACTTTGTAATTTTCAAAAAATACATCAATTGAACTGAAATGTTTTAAAGATCCCTCTTTCTCATCACACACACACAAAATACAAACCACAAAAGCAATTTAAAACAAGCTGCGTTTTAGAAAGTGCAGAGGTACTATAATAATCTGTATTACTTATCTTCAAAAGCATCATTCCTAAAGCTGAATTTGGTAATATTAGGTCCTAAAATCAACATATACATTCCCATTTACCTCCTCCATTCACATACCCTCTTAAAAATGTTGCCATTAACAACATGCATAAATTGTCAACAACAAACAGAAGGTACCAAGCAAACAATTTGGTTTCTTTCAATTTTTTAAAATGATGTAAAGACCATTTGCATTCCAATAACCAACTGGCAGCGATCGCTTTATCTTCATGTAAGAAAGCACAATAAGGAAATATCAGAACTAAACCAATCTCTTCTTCCAGCCTACCCATCTCTCTGTACGTGAAACAAATCAGAGCTCAATGAGCTCTATATTTAAAGCTATCCAAGTGTCTTTGTAATATAGGTGTCACAAAAAATCGATGTGAAAATAGCACATACAAAAAACCCTTCAAAACCCCAAAAAACCCAAAACAAAAAAAAACAAACAAAAAAAACCACCCAAAAAACAAAACCACAAACCAACAATCCACAGCTCTCTAAAAAAAATTTGGGTAGGATGCAGTAGGTATTGTATGAATTCAGTTTAACTCTGCAAAAGAACCTTCTGAAAATTCTTACAAAACTATATAACTATATTCTGTCATATGGTAATATATGGATTCTCACATACTATTTCACGAAGTTCTCTATGTGTTTTTAACAGACGTAATGGGGAGCTAACATGAGTAACATTTGCAAACAGTTCTCTGTGTTTTCCATCTAATTCTGTTTTGAGATACTTTCAGAACAATATGCAAACACAGTACACCATATTTACAGAAAGGCCTATAAATATTTGTGTATGCAAAAAGTCCTGTCCATCCTATGGCAAATAACTTCAGGTGGAGAATAAAAAATTTTGGTTTGTTGCTAAAATCAAGAATGGAGAAGAGAAATAAACTGGGGGTTTGATTCTATGGACTGAAATCTAGCGTCTTAATGAATCAATTCAGGGGATATTTTTTGTTCTTCCCTCAAAATTTGCTCAAAATTTTTTTTGAACGTGATAATTAATAGCCAACATGAATGCAAAAAAGGAGCTAAATGCATCTAGAATGAAGGAAATTAATGTTTTTCCTACCATGTTTTTGGATATTATACAATGGCTATATGTCTAAGCACATGCACAATGTTCTGTAATGCTGTTTTCATTAATGACTTACAAAGGAAGTTTGCTGATAATGTGTGTAACTGGCACAATTCTCTGTAGCTCTGTTTGCAATGGTCAGAAATTTTTACTACTGTTTGAACCCAGTATGAAATCTTGGATATATCATTCTACAGAAAAGTGTCAGTGAGGCTTCAAAGTAAAAATGATGATTTTGTAAAAACCTAAAATTTCATCTGTTCCTGCGATATTGTAATAATGAATAAAAGTGTAATAATGAATAAAAGCATAATAATAAGATAGCAATATTTCAGAAATATTTTAAATCAGACTTGTTTTAATGCAGCATAATTCTTACAATGGAGTGGAAGAGGGTCAGGCTTTTCTTTTTAACTATTTGACAGATATGCTAAGTGAAGTACAGCTGCTCAAACAACTTCTCTTCTGTTTTTCTCTTAGTTACTATTTCTTCTACATATTTTGAGACGTTAATGCTGTAACTAGTTACATGACTATGTACATATTTCTAGCACACAAACACCATACTGATGTAGCTCTTTTCACATTAGCTTTAGGCATATTTTTCAGCTTGTCCTTAATAGGTTATATGATTGATAAGTAAAAGTATTTTTCTGTGCATATATTACAAGAATATTTTGAAATTAATTCCCAGTATTTGGTGTCAGAAAACAAGTTAATACAATTCAAAGCATGAGCTGCCTTTGCCCTAAGCTTGTTAGAATGTCAGCCATGCACCTCTGATTGTGTTTGATTGAATCTAGCAGGGTCTGGCCAAATTAGAATAATGACTTTAAACCATTATTGTTTAGCATTTGCTGATGATACAATCACTGGGTCATATATGCACTCTATGAAATTTCCATCAGGCTTTTAAAATACTTTTTCTACAATCAGCTCATTGGGTGCTTTAAAGGTCAAGTAAGACGACAGGGCTTTTTGCATAATTATAAATGTGGAAATGAATACAGCAACTCTCAAGCACTTTTGCTGGGTAAGCTACCAGTAATTGTGCCTCAGTCCAAGCTAGCAGTAATAGTTCACAGTTTCCTCATTTGTAATCACACAAATGTAGTGATTAAATACTGGCCTATTAATTATAACCTGAAGATGAATTCTGCCTAAACAGTTCTAAATCCATTGCTCAATGCCTCGCAGGTTAGAAGGATGGAAAGGTCAGACAATAATTTGATAACTATTGATATAAGAGTCCCTAAACATTACAATGTCTGTATGAAATTCAAGTCCTTTTACATAATGTCTTTACCTTCTGACATTTTTCAGTGATGATTCAATGACATTTTTAGGATTATCACAAAATGGCAAAAAAAGTAACAAAACAAATGATGGCAGAGGAGGAGGGAAAGGGGGATGTTCAGAAAAAGTATTGTGTCAGTCATGTCGTGCAGCCTTGCACAAGACAGGAATTATTTGGGATAATTTGGAAATAATCTTTGGGAATAAAAATTTTTTAAGCTGTTTTTTTTCTGATAGAAAAGGGAAATCTTTTGTTCTAGAAACAAGATTGAAACTTTCATCTGTATCTAGAAATTCCATTTGATTGTGGCCATGCTAAACAATATATAATTCACTAATACCACTGGATGGTTTAGGTTGTAATATTAGCATTCCATCTAATAAACAAAAGCAACGAGATACTAGAAGCAAAGAAGTTTTATTATCATATATTATAAAACAAATAATCCCTAATTTCCCCAATTGTATCGAAGACTATTGTTTAATTAAAGCTAAGAATATATTTCACTTTCATTGTATTTAGTTAATATTATAGATTTCTTAGCTTAAAAAAAGACAACTTGTTTTTCACTCAGTATCTGGAGCTTTACATTTTCTGGTTTCATACTCAAACTCTTCCTTGCAGTAGAATGTGGTGGTGTGTATGTTCAATGATTATTTATATACTTTTATATCAAGGTCTCGCTGTTATATTCAGTTGATGCATT